>OZ017742.1:156410011-156740011 GCA_963969285.1 Odontomyia ornata
TAATTTCTTCTGCGTGCCATTATATTTTCCACTCATGTTGGCCGCAAAATCGTAGGACTGAAAAACGATATTTTTCACTGAAATCCCCAATGACTGAAGAGCCACTACAATTTTTTCTGCCAGTTCTTCACCAGTTTTATTTCGTTAGAATAACATCCATCTTGAGAAGGCGTTCAACAGGTACAGGTCCATCGTTTGTTGGGAGCACATACCGAATGTTGATGGCTAATCGATCTTGGTGTGACAAATCAGGAGTTGTATCAGCCATGACAGAAAAGATACCAGCTTCATTAATTTCGGCAACGATGGCTTCTTGAGTTTTAGCTCCCAGTAAATCGATGAATTCGTTTTGGGTAGTGGGGCTCAAGTACGTTACATGATGTGGTCTTTTAGAGATTTCATTTAACCATTTGTTCATCAATGGGCAATGTCGCGAAATCAAAGAAACAATTTGTAAAAAATTTCCATTGTTATTTTCCGGCGATTCTTCGTGACCACGAAAAGCCAACCCTTGTCTCCCCAAAGTTCTTGTTACATCAAGCAAAACTTGTAGAACCTTAAAGTGATATTCTTTCTCCTGCTCTTCTTTAATTTTATTCTGCCACAAAGATTTATCTAAGAATACATTGATATGGGTTCCTTCGTTGATGAAATTACAGTAGTCACTTAAAGATGCACGATGAGATTCTGAAGTGAAGTGCTGAACTAGTTTTCCTTCTTTATTCTGACCTCTACTTTTCATTTTATGCCACTGGCGAACACCTACTGACGTCCACTCTTTACTACCGTGAGCCCTTCTAGCTCCCTCGGCAAACAAAAAACAAGCGAAGCAATACGCTGCATCTTTGTAAGGACTATATTCCAAAAATGGGAACTCATTATACCATGCTGGATTAAAATGGCATTGTTTATTGGTAGGAATATCTGGATTCGCTGGATAAATGGCAAGTTTCGGCTGGTATGGTCCTAGCGAACTCAAAAATCTTCGCTGATTGGTGGTTGATATTTTTCCCCTTTTTCCAGGATCATGGTTTATGAAACTTTCACTCACAATATGCAGATCAAAAGTCTTTGATGACAGTTTTTCTTCTTCTTTTTTTGCTAATTGCAGCAACTCCTCACTTTCTTCGTGGATGTGGGTCAAACTATCGATCATATCGATAAAAAACGCTTTTACATTCGGAGCTGCATCACTTGTCACATTCTTCAAAAGTTCACCTACTCTTTCAAAGTTACTTAGAAATTCTGCTACCTTACCGGAAAAATTGATCCAAGTCGGATCAGCCTCAGCTTCTTTAGGTAATGGTACTTCATTTGATTGTTGCGGTGAAAGTTGTGAAGGAGATTTGGGTGAAGCTGGCGACGATGGCGGTAGTGTCACTGGAGGTGAGGGTGGTAATCGTGTGGATGCTGATAGTGAAAATGGTCGTTGTCCTATCTTTTGTTGCACAGGAAAAATTGTCGTTGAAATAACGGGTTTGCTGGCTCCAGCCAATTGCTGCTCTAAATCATCTGCAGGTAGTTTAGCAACATTCTCTTCTATAACAGCAACTACAGTATGACTATTTGATGATGGAATTGTTGAAGGTACAATTTTTCTTTTAGAGGCTTCGAATGGATTTGACGGAGCTCCGACATGTTTGACTCTAACATATTTTCCATTATGTTTAGAAATTTCATGTCGAGACTTGTAGTCATCGTCAAACTGACTCCCACAATCTTCACATTCTACTTTCATCCTTTTCCTTAGTGGTTTTGACATTATTATAAAACCTATGAAGAAATGTTTCCATTGCATTAAGTGAAAAGATTTCTACTAGATGCGTAGGTATTACATTTATCACGAAAATGAAATTTACAGAATTGTAACATTAAAGTTACTTTCAAAGTAGCTGCGTTTGAATATCGTAAAAGTAAATATCTATCAAGTTTATTCAAAACGAAGAAAAATTTAGTATTTTTTCACTAAAATCAAATTTTAATCTCAGCAAAATAAAAAAGCAGCATTTATATTCAAACAATAATTTACTGATTTGGTGTTTTACTTCTACTAAAATGATTCGATATAATAGTGAGTTGTGTAGTTGTGATTTCATTTTAAATTAAAGTTACGACTTACCTTGAAAATAGTCTCAAAAAATGATTAACCTTGTTGATCTATTCTTTTCCCTCTCTATTCTTCTACCAAGCCACTTAATCGAATCTATTGTCTAATAAGGCACTATTTTTTATACCTAGAACTAATTTGTACATGTTTATCGAGTTTACAAAAGAAAAATACTAAAAATGTGTGATTTGCAAAATGATTATACTCAAGGCATTTCACTTTCAGTTGTTTTCAGTTGCAAACCTTCGAAGCACTCAAAAATTATATGTCTTTCTTTGGACGCCGCGCCACAAACATCCCTACGGACTAGCGGTAGTCTCTAGATAGCGAAGAGTAAATGATATATTATTCGTTCAATGCATATGACATGGCCCATCAGATGAGTTGTTACCATAGAGGTATAAGACTGTAGAGGAGCTATGTTCATGTATATAATTGAAATTACTTACAAAAATTGCTTATTTTGAGTTTTGGTAGGCTATACAAATGAAAATTAAGTTAGGTGAAGTTCAAAGTTGAAAAATTTCCTGAGAAGAAATATTTCATGGCTGAATTTTCGGTAATATATTATTAGAAATTGTGAAAATGCCGACTTCCAAAATATTTGGGGGGGGGGTGTAACATCTAGCCCTAAGAGAATCAAGCCCTAAAAGAATCAAAACGTCTCATAAAAGAAGCGAAATTTGCATATTACTCCAGAAGATTGGAAACAGCGGCGGCGAACTCACACGAAATATGGAAAATAATAAATGAAGTAAAAGATAATTCGTCACCTTGGATCATGATATCAAATGCTGAATTTTTTGACATGGACTCTAACAATGCAGCACGCCCATGTGGAACAGCAAACCCACTAAATCACTTTTTTTCAACAATTGGTGAAAAAATTACCGGGGAGCTTGGTGAAAAGTCAACTAGCTATTTAAATATCATAAATAGCCCACCTAAGTCCATCTTTCACATTCATCTAACGACTAAAAGAGAAGTATTAAATACAATCGAAAAAATGCTGCACCAGGTATTGACAACATCGCCACACGAAAGTATTCTAGTCAAAGAGAAGATAGCTGAACCACTAGCATAATTTATTAACGAGCATATTAGAAATGGATCATTTCCGGAAGAAGAGAAACTGGCAAAAATAATTCCAATATTCAAAGGAGGAGATCATTTGGACCCGAATAATTACCGTCCTGTTGCGCTTTTGACAGCCTTTAGTAAAATATTCGAAAAACTCGTAAATAATCGTTTAAAATCTTTCTTAATGGACAATTCCATCATAAATCCGAAGCAGTTTGGCTTTCAAAAGAACAAAAGTACTTTCGATGCGTTACATTCTGTCTCACGCTACATCAATGAAAGTCTTGATAAAGGAGATTATGCTTTTGCATTTTTTGTGGACCTGAAGAAAGCATTTGATTCGGTTGGTCATGACCTGTTACTTCAAAAACTTGAATCGTGTGGTATACAAGAAAAACCGAAACAGCTTTTTAAAAATTATTTGGAAGTAAGATCCCAAAGAACATCAGTTAATAATGTCTTGAGCAATCTAGCACCAATGAAATCGGAGGTTCCTCAAGGATCCATACTTGGACCAACCTTGTTTTTGCTATACACCCATAATTTGAATATATGTAAACTGAAAGCTCAGCACATTATATGCTGATGATACTGTACTTCTTTATTCAGGACATGATAAAGTTGTCATGGAGAATATCCTCAACAAGGACCTAAATAAATATCGCTCATGGCTCATCGAAAACAAGCTAGCATTGAATACTACGATTGTATGTTATGTTATTACTTGGTGATGTGAATTATAATACCTTGGTATCAGCGTATAAACGCTAAAGCCAGTGGCAGCCTATGGGCGCCTATATGTTTTAGTGTTTGAGGAAATGAAACAACGCCAATGTCGGCAGTTGACTTCTAAATCAAGTCTGATTTTATTTCCATCTAACTTTTTCTTAAATACTATTTCCAAGAGATTTACTAGCGTAGGATATAGGTGAATCGGATCCTATTTCGCCTTATGAGAGGACAGCCTCCAGAGCTTAACTCGATGCGTCCGTAGTTAACACGAATGGTTTGTCGAAATCAGGATATTGCAGGATAGGCGGTTTAATTAGTTTTGGTTTCAAGGTCTTGAAAGCTTGTTGACATTTATCATTCCACGTGAATACAGCTTTCATTTTCAAGAGATTATTCAAGCATTTAGTAATTTCTGCAAAGTCCGGAATGAAGCGCCTGTAATTGTTGCAAAAAGCTTCGAATCTTCTGACTTAGTCTGCGTTTTTGGGAACAGGGTAATTTCTAATTGCTTCATTCTTTGAAGGGTCTGTTCTGATACCTTTGTCTGTTATCAAATGACCTAAGTATACAACTTCTGATCTCAGAAATTGGCACTTATCAGGATTTAACTTGAGGTTATACTTACGTACCCTCTGAAGTACTTGTGTTAAATTCCGATTATGATGATCGATACTGCATCCAAACACAATAATATCGTCAACATACAGAAATGCTTTCGAACTAAGGCCTGACAGAGCTATAGTTAACATCCTTTGGAAACTATTGGATAAGATTTTAAGTCCAAAGGGAAGACGTTTAAACTGAAAATGACCATTTCCGGTCGAAAAAGCTGTTAAAGGTCTAGATCCTCTATCTAACTCGATTTGGTGAAATGAACTGGTCATATCTAGAGCTGAGAAATATTTCGCTCTACCTAGTTTGTCCAGAACGTCCTCCAATCTAGTTAGTGGAAATTTATCATTTATGATTTTATTGTTTAAACGTCGAAAATCTACGATTAAACGCCATTGCTTCTTTTATGTCATTATTCCCCAGTTCCTTGATTTGATCGTTGATCTCCAAGCTGTGCATGGGGTAATTTATAGTTTTTGATATACACTGGCGTGTAATCCGAAAGGTTAATTTTCTGTTTATAGAAATTATTTACAGTCAGCTTATCGTCTTCCATATGGAATACATCCTGAAATTTCTCAACAATACTCAATATACTATGTATAGCCTCCTCATCACAATTATCGAGATTTATCTTTGTTATCAATTTCTCAAGGTAGTCGGGGTTATTTTTTTCTTCACATTTGGTGTTCCTCAATAGGAAATAATCATCCAGAGGCTCAGTTTTAACCTCGAACTTTTCTAACTTAACGGGATAATCATTAACACTCAACACCTTAACATGGCATAAACCTTTTGCCGGTATGATAGTGTTGCTCAAAAAAACTCCATCTTGTATTTCCTTATTAAGGATAATACAGTCTCTATCCCTTGTCAAATCAATTGGTAGTACGGTCTCTGTTCTTGCAGGTATCTCGATTTTGTAGGTATTCAATGGCTTGATGCTTATAGAGATGATTACTTCATCATCCTTAACATTGAAAGTTATCGTGTAGGTCTCATAATCTATCTTGGACCGATAATTTTCAAGGAAGTCTCTGCCAATAATCCCATCAGTTTTTATTGGGAAAGACTCTTCAACTATCTGGAATTCATTTGTTACATAACAATCTCCAATTTGTAATTTCAAATTGGCTCTACCTAGAGACGTAATTGCCTGGTTTGTGATCCCAGTTAGTTTGCATCTATGATTTCTATTAACACTTTTACTGAATATGTTATTAAATTTACGAATTGATACATCTGCACCTGTATCTACCACGAACGTGAGGTTTGATTTGACATTCTTACAATGTAATTCTATAAAATTAGGACAATTACCAGAAATAGTGTACAGCTTATTACCATCCTTTCATCCGGAGTTGGATTCTTGTATTCGGCTCTCTACTCCGGGAGGGTTTCTTATATTTTCATGGCTTAATCCTCTCCGGAGGATTCTACGTTTCCCTGCTCTTTTACATTTGCGTTTCTATAATTCTTACTATCATTATTGTTTCTGAAATTTTTCCGTTTCTTCTTTTGATAGTTCCCACCATTATTATTGTTCCCTTTATTACCGTTTTTGTCGCTTTTGTAGTTATTCCTACCCCCTTCGTTTCCTCTTTTGTCGTTTTAATTCTTGCCCCTCTTCTTGTAATTGTCATTTTTGCCTTTGTTATAAAACATAACGTTACTTTGTTGAGTACTCTCACTCTTCTCTAACTCTAGTGTTAGGTTTATGGCATCCGTTAAATTTTGAGGTCGGGCAGCAAACACAATTTTTTATATTGGTCGTTCAGACCATTTTTGAATACGGTTAGGGCATATGAATCGTTCAAAGTAGACACCAGTTGTTTCTGCGCAGGTGTAACCTTGTTGCCTAGTTCGGTTATTTGGAATTGATTAAGTTTACTAATTAAGCTAAGGAGCTTCTCCTTGTATAGCGTTACACTCGAACGCTTCTGAGACAATGAGTTAAGTGGAGTATGAATATTTGCAACAGTATTTTTGGGTTTATACCTAAGAAACAATTTTGATTGTAACTCTGCTACCGTCTGTGGAATATCCGTACTAAGGGAAGTCCGAACATTATCTGATAACTTCACATTAACAACAAAATCGACTAATTCGGGCTTAGCTGCGTCTACCAGCTTTTTGTCTATATATTCCACAATTTTTATAAATGCGTTCAACTCCTTAGAGTTGCCATCAAACATAGGAATGATCTTAATAGCCATGTGCAGGTCAAAATCTCCCATTTTGGCTAAAGATCTTCTAGAATTTTCCAACTGTGCCAATAAGATTTCCTTCTGTTCTGTATACAACTTCCTAAACTTTAATTTCGGCTCTAAAATCTCAGAATCCTCGAAATTGTTAAAGAAAGCGTTTATTTCTACTTTAATAGTATCCAATCTTTCAATTTTCTGCGTAATTGTTTCAAGCCTAAAGACCCGATTAATACTTTTTTTGCTGTTCACTAATAACTTGTCAACTTACTCAAGTAGAGCTTTAATTATCCCCATAGGGAAATCATTATAAAAACGTTAGCCAAATTTATAATTTAACAGAAGATGAGCCAAAATTCATTTTAAGATTCGATGACATACATATATTAAATTATTATTATTTTTTCTTTTTACAAACTCAATGCTATACATTTGCTAGCCTCGCTACCTTTCTAGATACAAACTTATTCTGATGCCTTTTATAAAAACACATGTAAATAATTATCACTAAAAAAATTGTTGCTGTCGCCGTTGCTTGTTTGTATTCAACCAAAATTCGTTGGTTGGTTGTCGATGAACAGTTCCCCATTATTTTTTGTACTTTTGTGGTAAATCAGCTAATTGGCGGAAAAATTCTTGCTTTAATTTCCCGTGGCTAGTTGCTATTAAGCGGTACAGGTTTCCGCGTTCCTGCCTCAGGCGTACCTTGCGTCCTCCGCGAGTCTTCTTCCTTGGTGGTGGTTGTGTTGGTTGGATTATCTTCGCCGTGCGCTTTCTGTACTCTTCGATTGTGGTCCATGCTTCAGTGGAGTCTCCTTATCTGCTGGTTTGTACACTGGAGCTTTGTGTTGTACGGCTTCGGGAACGTATTCCTCTACTTTTTTCTTCGGCATGTAGAGTCTCCAGAGCTCCTCAAATCCTTCCATCACGCTTCCCTGGTTCAGTATTGCCAAAGATTGCCATATTGTATGTTATGTTATTACTTGGTGATGTGAATTATAATACCTTGGTATCAGCATATAAACGCTAAAGCCAGTGGCAGCCTATGGGCGCCTATATGTTTTAGTGTTTGAAGAAATGAAACAACGCCAATGTCGGCAGTTGACTTCTAAATCAAGTTTGATTTTATTTCCATCCAACTTTTTCTTAAATACTATTTCTTAACCTACTGAATACATTATTCATTTTGATTTATGTTCTACTTTAAAAATCTTGTGAGAACATGACTGATCCTATCAAGTGGTAATTATGTCACCCGAAAATCTAGATCAATAAATACTAATATTTATTACTCATCCACTTGTCCTACATTCCATATTTGCTCATATGTGTCTTAGCCATTCAACACCTCATCGTATGGCCACACACAAGTCATCATAAGCACTTGTTCTTCATTGTCATATGATGCACTCAACTTTCATTCATAATTCATGAATGCAATGCTCTATATTTTACGAGGCGTGAAATACCGGCAAGCACATTTGTACAAATGTGCAACATGATACTTGACCGTGACCATGAAGTATTAAACATGATTGTTTATGGTTGGTCGCGTGGTCGAGTATGCACATGTGATTCATGTGGAATTTTATCGTAGGAAATTGCATTCCAATTAGAATGATTGGAATGTAATTCAAGTTTGAGTAGTTTGATGTTGTGACATCACTACACTACAAAGACAAAATACATGATTTTTAAACAGAAGACTAAGGAAGAAAAAAAATTTGCAAAGAGTGTTTGAAATGATATATCGCGGTCTTACCATAGATCATCGTTTGACATGGTTGCCTCACATAAATAATTTGAGGAGACAACTAGCACCAATGATAGGAGTGTTGAAAAGATATGGAGGTTTTCAAATGCATATAAAGAAACTTGTATTAAATGTATTTGTACTAACAAAACTACATTATGCGGTGGTCATTTGGAGTCAATCGTCAAAGCAAAACCTGAATATTATATCCAGGATACTAACTAAAGCCTATAAAAATATTCTAAACCTTCCGATTATCACTCCAACAAGACTATTGTATCAACTGACCAATGCACTCACCTTCAGTCAAATCATTACTATGGAGAAAGCTAAGTTTATCTTTAAATGTCTAACTTCCAGTGAATCGGAACAAAGCCCCTTTATATAAGTATCACAAATAAATTCGTATAATTCAAGAAATACCAACAATTTTGTAATACCTTACTATAGAACTGATCGACTAAAGAACGATGCAGCGAATGATGCTCTGCGTATATACAACAATCTTCCATAAACAGTGAAAAACGCAAACTCTTTATTGGTTTCTAAGAAAAGACTTAAGGAACATCTAATAAATTCAAATTAATGATAAGTCCGGAGGATTGAAAATGCAGTATCTTAGGGCATTTTAGACCCTAACGTCGAGATACTTAAAGACAGCTAGTTTTTTATAAACTCAGAGTTTTTTTTTTACTGCGTAGTAGTATAATATTTTTTTTATCTCTGAGAAGTGTTCACGAATCGGACTAGACTAGCAGGAAAGGAGTACTTCACAGCATTTGGTGTGCCCCTTATACCGATGTTTTGGCATTGCCTGGAGGCACACGTAGGAATTGTGAAATGCAGATCGCACGAGCGTTGTGCGACGATGAAAGAGTGATGGAGAGAGTGATAGGGAATGGAGGTGCTTAAAAAAAATCCTTGAAGAGTGCAAAATAATTGGCACTTTTCGTACGAAAGATCATTTAAATTCAATTTCTCGACATCAATGCATCCTATTGAACTGTCAATATCTAAAGAGTTCTTGAAAGGATTACAATTCTGTACCGAGACATTTTAGATCAATATGGTGTCCATTTGAAATCCCTACAATCAAAATCCTTACACGCATCGATCAGTTATGCTGAAAAATCGGGGTGAACGTCGAAAATTTTTTAGTTTTGACGGTAAAAGTCAGACCTAACAGGAAGAAAGACGTATCACTTGCTGATAACAGGACTCTTCTATCTATCTCCGTTCAAAAGTTACGCGTGAACATACATAAAAAAAAAAGCAAAAAAAAAATATACGTGATGAATTGATAATCTTCTTTCCTTTGAAGCCGGTTAAAAAATACCATAAGTACTGCCTTCCGCTTTGCTTTCCTCCACAAGCTCATTATTTTCTAATAAAAAACTTACAGGTTATATTTTAAAGTTATATTTTTAAGCTTGTCATACTTGAACAGGATATTTTCGATTGATACGTGTTGAATGAGTTTGATCGGTGTGAAGAACGAGTGTATTTATTCCTTGAAGTCGTATTGATTCTAGCCTCATCGCTGTGATACATAATATTTTTCCTTTATTTTAGTTAAAAATCACAATTGATGCTTAATAGTTTTGTTTGAACAACACAATTAACACAGGTTTAATTGAATATCCCTCTTCGTCCTCCTGGTCAAATCCCGATCAACCTAAAAATCAATCTCTTCCAAAATGAAAGGTCCTATGCTAGATTATAGCGTTTCGTTATTACCATGAACTTCAAGTCAACTTTGTGGCATTATTCGTCGAGGGGAATTCGCGTATTGCTACTGGACCCTCGCTTCCAATCGGAACCAAAAAATGAATCAGCATTTTTGTTGTTATTAGCGAGTGGAATGCTTTACGTTATACAATAAATGAATTATGAGATCGAATTATCAGAAGTATGCAAGTACTTTTCTTGTGCATTGGTTTTTGCCGAAATTTTCCACTAGTTAATTATACTATTCACATTGAAAATACGATAGTATACATAGCTTTAAGTAATGTTCAAACGATGGGGAAATGACCTTTTCAGAATACATAACATATTATAAGACATCTGTACCGCATACATTCTAATAAAAAATTATATATGCACATAAAGTTAATGTTAAAACAACTCCATCTCTTAACACAGTGCATTTATTTTAAGATCTTCTAGAAAAAAGAACAAAACAAATCTTGTGATTCACTACACTTAATCCTGCACTACTCAATGCGGTCGAAATATTCAGCTTTTAATTGGTTTTTGATTCCTCCAGCTGCTTGAATTGTATTAATATAACTAAATATGTTGTAACGGCCGAAACGATCTAAAAAGTTAAAGAATGATAAGTGAACAACAAAGAAAATGGTTCTACCTTAAACAAGGTCGAATTGTCAATAACAAAAAATCCGTATGCTGTGAATTTTGTCTCCTGTCTGATACTTTTGGTAAGAAATTTGTCAATCTAAAATAAATATACTGGAATATTGGCACATTTAATTTGATTGTCGAATGAATTACAATATTTTGATAATCTTTCCCTTTTCCATACGCTCTGGATAAAATCTCAGCTGTTCGCTTCGCCTGTAATGAAAAATAATATTTGTTTAGAAAGGTAAGTATTTTTGAAATGAATGAAAATTACTGTCTTTTACTCCAATATGTTGTATAAATTCAAGAAGTTATCATATGTTGAGGTAAGTGATTTTTCATGTAATTATTGTTTTACAACAAATTTTTTTCAGTCAATAATTTTTTTTATTTGATATCCGCAGGCCAATTCGCTTTTTTCTTTAAACGCCGTCGGGCCTTGCTTTGTTGTGTGAGCAGACGCGTTACGACTACTTCGAGTCATCTTCAGTGACTGTCGAAACGCGTCTGCTCACACAACAAAGCAAGGCCCGATGGCTTAAAAAAACTGCCCCAGAGTAATGATATTATTTACACAGGTTTAGGATTGAGATATGCTGTAGTAATAGACAACATCGAAAAAAAATGTTGTCATTAATTATTGTCAACCATTTAAAGCCATCAAGAAATAAGATAATCTACACAGCAATTACGATCAGTATTAGGGAAGTACTGGTTGAATTGAAACTATCAGTGAAATACCTTGGGTTTCTGACCTCCAGAAGATGAGTTTCTCAGGGCAATTCAGGGCAACGGCTGATAAAGCTGCTTCAGGCATATTGACTCTGTGTCGACTTATGGCCACTGAAGGTGGACCGAACCCATTAAGTTTGTGCTAGTCTAAGCAGCAAAAATATTTGGCGATGCCCTCAGCAAAGAGCCGTCCAAAAAACGCTTAGCATGGGTACACAGTAAAGGAGCACTGAGGATTTCAACCACGCATCCGACAGTCTGATTTGGCGGTGCTTGTCATCGCGAGAGTGATACCCATCGCCTTTCTTGCTAGATAGCACCATACTATCTACTTAATGAAAGCATAAGGGAGAGCGTGAGGAGAGATAGCGTCCATTTAATGATTGGAAGTCATTCTGGGTGAATAGAACAAAGGAATGATGCACCTTATCTCGGATCTGGGACCATGGCTCAATCGAAGGTTTAGAGCAGAGGCGTCCATACTTTTTGCTGCGAGGGCCAGTTTGGTATTTAAATTCATTAGCGGGGGCCAAGCATCGTAAATATGTGAATTAAAAAACCTTATTACAAGTAAAGCAGCGTTGAATTTTATTTTTTATAGTAAATTACAGATATAACAATACTAAACAAACATGTCTAAATTATATTATTATAAAATTATTTCATGCAATTTTTAATGGGAATGGTGGAACTGGGTTTTTTCCTGGAGAGTTTCTTCAAAGTTGGGATTCAAATCGGAAACACCAATTATTAGCAATGATTGCAAATGATCATCCGATAAATTTGCCCTATATTTAGATTTCAGATACTTCATCCTGGAAAACGTTTGTTCGCACATATAGGTAGTGTCATACATAGAAATAAATTTACCAGCCAATTGCTTTAAATTTGGAAACTCTTTTGCGTCCAAAAATTTGTAAAAATCGATCAAGTTTCCTTCCTTGTATTTGTTCTTGATTTGATCGCTAGCTTGAAGATCAATTATTTCCATTTGAAACTGACTTGAAACGTCGCCAACGTTGCAGTCATATGGATTTTGAAACAGCCGAATTTCCCTTGAATTTATGTCAAGATCAGAAAAACGCTTTTGAAATTCTAGTTTTAAATCCGCGATTACTTTTACTGCGAATATTGTGGGAAATCTTTCGTCAGTTTCTGTACTAAATTTTTCGCAGCACGTGAAATGGGAAAAATTACATTCATTCATATGACTTTCGAGCAATATCAGCTTGGCTCTGAAGGCTTTGATTTGCACGAATAAATCACAAATTAAGTTGTTTTTACCTTGGAGCTTTAAATTCAGGTTATTTACGTGTGTCACGACATCTGCAAAAATTTCCAACTTCCAGAGCCACTCTGCATCCGATAAAAGTGGTTCAGGGTGATTCTTTTCCGCAAGAAAAATTTTAATTTCCTTTCTGAGCTTGAAGAACTGCAATAACACTTTTCCACAGCTAAGCCATCGAACTGCTGTATAATACGACAAGTCAACAGACTCAGATTCAATTTCTTCGAGGAAAGATCGAAATTGGCGATGATTGAGTGCACGCGATCGAATAAAGTTTACGACAGAAACAACTGGTTTCAAAACGCAGCTCATGTCGACATGTTTTACACATAGGGCTTGTTGGTGGATGATACAGTGCAGAAAAATTGGTACTGTTGCTCCTGCGCTTTCACAAGCTTTTCTTATTAGCCCGACCACCCCAATATTTGTACCAGACATGTTTCTTCCTCCGTCAATTGTCACACCTTGGAGTCGATTCCAGTCCAAGTTATATTTGGTCAACGTCTGTTGTAGTTCCTTAAAAATATCTGCTCCAGTTGTAGTGCCATGCATGCTGTTAACCGATGCTAATTCTTGGGTGACATTAAGATCGTCGTCAACTCCACGAACAAATACTAAAAGTTGTGAGGTGTCACTAACGTCGGTCGATTCATCCATCGCGATAGAATAGTGAGTGAAACGCTGTGCTTTCCCAGAAATCTGGTGGAGTATATTATTGCCAATATCGTCAATTCGACGAGCAACAGTATTGCGGGAAAGACTTATCGTTTTGAACAGTTTCACCTTTTCCGGACATAATACCCCAACAGCTTCCATCATACACTCTTTAACGATGTTTCCATCCATAAAGGGTTTCCCTTTTTTCGCCAACAAATAAGCAACTTTCATGCTAACTAAAGTCAATGATTCATTTTCCGAGTTTGCCTTCCTAAATAAATTTTGCTGAGAAGACAAACTACGACAAATTTTTTCAAATTTTTCAGTACGCTGCTTGTCCTTAAATTGTGAGTAAGCTGAAGCATGTTTTGTTTCATAATGTCGACGTAAATTGTATTCCTTCATTACAGCAACAGTGTCATTGCAAATTACACATGTAGCTTTGCCATTCTTTGACTGCGATTGCACAAAGAAATATTTGAATCCCCATTCTTCTTTAAAAACGCGGCACTCGTCATCTACTTTTCTTCTTTTTGTTTCCATGTTCAACTTTAAAAAATAATATTAACATAATAATTAAGTTATAATTTATTAAATATAAATCTAAACACACCAATTTACAATATATCAACTGTAAAGAATGTAAATAAGCTCCACGGCCGACGAATTTTTGGTTTGTCGTGGATAATCTCGTAGCTTTGCAGGCACTGCAGTTGAGTGCAGTCTGCCGCTCCGCGCCGCCTACGTACAGTCAGAGTACAAAATCATTCATGTAGTCGAGCGGCCGAGTCGTATCGCAGAATACAGAAAAAAAACTCGAATACCAGACTGTACGCTTTTTCGAGCGTGATACCGTGCTCATTCTAACCGAATGCGATCTTCATCTGCGCGAGATCTAATACCGACGCGTCAAGCTACATTTATATTCTACGAAATTTTTCAAAATCCTTCGCGGGCCGGAAAAAAACCGCCTGCCGGGCCGGGTTTGGCCCGCGGGCCGTAGTTTGGAGACCTCTGGTTTAGAGGATCACTTTTCTAGTAACTCCTCTTCGTCCCTCCCCTCCCGTTAAAGGCGGGATTCCTTAATTTAAGGGCGGCTCGTGGCGTAATGTGCCAAACGGTTCCAGGCAAGGTTGGCAGGGGAGGTGTTTAACGGGTAGTTAAGATTGAGCCCTACACTCAGCGCATCAATTGCGACTTCTAAGGTTTTTGGTATTGTTATACTCATAAATATCTCCCTTGATAATTATTTTAGATGTCCATCCGCGACGGAGGAAACACATTTTTCATGTATTTCCCCCCTGTGCCCCCACTGAAGTAAAAACAGACAGTTTAACAACTGTTTTGAAAAGCTCCCATGAAAACTTTTATTTCATACACATATCGGCCACGTTTGATGAATTTTTTTTTCAGGGGCCAGTCTCCTGTACTGTTATCATCGATTAATGGCCAATTTTTCGAATCGTAGAATGGTTACAAAACCCTTTTGCTAGGAGCTCTCTCCCACCTCCTTGACTTGTATCACTTATTAGCATTAACTGTAGGTACTCACCTTCAGTCATTCATCAAATTGAATCAAGTGTTCAAAACATGCACCTTAAACGTTGAAGTTGGGAAAAAATAACTCAAAATTGTTCAATCTTCGCATTTAAAACAGCCACTATTTTGTTTTAACGATTACTGATACCACTAGCTGAACCGATTCTCAAAGATATACATGACACATATCATGCCTGAAATTTTCATGCAAATCCTAGCAAAACTGTAGTGTCTGAGTCGGTAAAAAGTGCATGTTGTTCCATAGCCATATGTTGCCATAGTAATAAATGCAGCGCATATTGTTCCATAGTAATACAGGAAAATTCAAACCGCTATAACATCGCTAAATATGATTCAATCTTTATGAAACTTTCAGGATAGATCAATCTTGTAAATAGGCATCTACGTACTGAATTTAATTGAGTTTAAGGGTACCGTTAAGATTTTATTCAAGAAAACATAAAATCGATAAATCATCCTATTACTAACAAAGTTGAGTGAATTGCGACTTCTAACGTATTTGTTGTTGTTGTACTCACCAAGGCCTACATTCCTGATTTTTTTCAGATTTTTCGGATCACAGGTGTCCAATCGCGAGGGGCGGGACACAAATTTTTCGTGTATTTCCCCTCCCTGTGCGCTCTTCGAAGCAAATTTTGCCAAACTAAGACCTGTTTTGAAAAGGTCTCATCAAGACCTTTCATTTGATACCCATATCGGCTACCTTCAATGATATTTTTTTTTCGGGGGGTCACTCTCCTATATGGGGAGACCCCCCTTAAATACATTATAAAAATTTTTTGTAATTGAACTTTGAAGAAATCACCACTTTATATCTACACACAAAATTTGATGTTTCTAGCTCAAGTAGTTTCCGAGAAAAACTGCTGTGACACACGGACGGACGGACGGACGGAGAGACGGACAGACGGACAGACTGGTCGCGAAACTAGTAGGGTTTTGTAAAATTATTTTACAAAACCCTAAAAACCAAAAGAAAGTTAGACCTCTTCTTCTTCAACATAAAAAAAGCTAACTAAGAATTTTATATGAACGGAAACAAAAACTAATTTGATAAAATGCAGAAAGAAAATCAAATGTGTACTCAATTTTTCTTGCTGAACTCCAAGCGATCGGCGAAAGACTTAAAAAAACCGGAGCGCCCCTGAAAACTAAGATTGAAATGAATGGATAATGGAAGAAAAAAGATCAAAAGAACACAAAACGGCCACTTTTATAAACACCATCCGCTGTCTAACAGCCTCTTAAGTTCTGATTATAGATGAAAATCCAAAGTTCAGCACTTTGCCTTCTCAATAATTCAATAGTCTTTAAAATCACAATTTTTTTAAATTCACTCTTCAGCTTCTATATTTAAGGAATCCTGACACTTGATTATTTATATATTATTTTTTTTTTGCATCGACTACTCGATTTTACTTTCAACACAATGTTGGTGGTTAACTTTTACAAGTATATTTAAACCGTCGTTAATTTTTTCTTATTTTACCTCACTTTACTCCTTTCAATTCGAAGAAAAATCATCCACTATTGGTTTGTTTTTTCTTTTTGCTAACACGAATTTCACAATGTGAAACAAATTGCAATCTATCACAACCTTTTGTTTGGCATTTCTTCTCACAAACCCGAAAAATCCAAATCTGCAATTAAAATTCGGATATGGCAACATCTATTCCCGCTGCATATGCACGTATTGCATGGGTGAAGACAAGTGTGCAGTGGAATGAATGGAAGGCTCGTCAATCTCCGTTCCATGAAGTCCCGCAAGGTGACAATGGAGAGCAGGGGAGTCTGTCATTGATCGTAACTGGAACACGTCGGAGAACCGCGCCGGCAAGCGTTATAGAGCACGGGACGTAACAACTCTTTGCTTTGCTCGGGTTTCTGCCGTTCAAATAAACTTCTAAGTAAATTGTTGAAACGCGAAACCTGAAATTACCTCAATTTCCCATCGATGTCGTGTTCGTAATCTATCATATAAATGATCGCGACCCGCTAGCAAGAACGGCTCCCTTGTCATGTGTGTGCTCAAGTTCTTGGAGCCAAAAAGAAAATTATTGTTTCATCAACAATATCAATGCATGCAAAGAAATTTGTTTTTCCTCCCACAACCCTTTGCTTTGCTCGTGTTTCTTCCATTCTTATCTCAAAACTTCAAGTGAATTGTTGAAACACGAAACCTGAAATTACCTCCATTTCCCATCGATGTCGTGTTTGCAATCTAGTGAATGTTCGATGTGAAAACAACGAATCCATTACTGTTACGGATCTTTACGAAAGTCTTGCGTCGTGGCGGGGCAATAAAAACCGTTCATATGTAGAATAGCAATAAATTTAGGGTGTATTATTTTCTGATTGAGAGGTGTTAACTCTTACGCGACACGTCTATATCAGGGAGTTGTATGCGGAGTTGAAAACGCGATTGACGGAAAAATTACAGTAAAAGTGAAGATAGAATTGAAATTATGGGTATTTCATAGTGGAATCAATCGTTTTGTGTACAAATATCTTATCGAGTTGAATAAACGTATTGTGAAACGGCCCAAGGTGTACAATGCTGCCTCCCACCATTGCGGGTTCATTTAAACGAGTAATTTGTAGTTGGTCGGGTCGTAGGTGAAAATTAATTGGAGTCATCACGCTAAGCTCGGATAGTAACTGTTTACGCACATTGCATCTCTTGTGGATGCTTGCCACTAAACCTCAGAATATTTGAGTCTACATTTAGATTTCAAAGCCTCTATAGAATTTTCCGTGCACAGCAGCATTGAGGCTCGTGCCTGATATTTTTGAATTGATGCATTTGCCAATTGCAAAGTGTCATAAAATTTGAATCATTTAATTAGCATCTGAATATTGTGAATCAGATGACTGGCGGTTGCCCCTTATTTCTTTCTCATTTCTAATGTGTTCAGTATAAGTAGAATAATAAGTGCGGTCCCACCTAAAAATATCAACAACAATGCAGCGTACAAAGAGTGTGTAGAAAGTGTTTGTTGTCCGGTCTTCAAATGCTCGAGGGAATTTTCCTTGACTGAGTGTAAGTTTTTCACCACGGTCTTGTTATTTATTTTTGAGCTTCAAGTGAATACGCTGTCCATTACTCATTGCTCGGCGTTCCGGACTGCCCAAAATAGTTCTATGAACAATAAAATTAGCACAGTACTGTGAAGCTCAGGCTTATACATAGTAATGGGCACAACTATTTTAAGCAGAGCCTTAATTCCAAAGGAAACAGTGTGCGAGTTCAATGACATTCAATCAAGGTTGGGGAAGGGAATATTATTGAATATTCATTATTGAATAATACTAGTTTGGCCACAGTAAGTCTCTGCATTCAATTTCTTCCTAACCGATTTTTTCAGAGGATTCCAAGCGACGACAGTGTCGTCGATTTAAATAGGAGATTATTGTCTGTTTTGGATTCATTAATTAAAACGTGTAAAATAATGATTCAATTTATAGCAAAACACCAAGCTTTTATTTTGCTTGGTACATTAAATGATACGAACAAAGTCTTGCAAGACATCGTCGTAGTTACATTCACTACTTACGTCCACGGTCTTAAATTTTCGTAAAATACAGACACTGTAAATTGTTTATGGGCTCATAATCAATCGAGTTTCTTTTTTTTGTCAATGTATTCCCATTTATTGTTTTACAACGCGTATTAACACTGTTTTCAGTGAAAATGTAACTAGCCCTTCTTTATACTTAACATAGTTTTGCCAAAAGAGTGCGTTATATTCTTTTCAAAGTAGTCGATTCAATTATATATTTAAATGTAATGTACAAGGAAATCTGTAGCTTGTTATTATCATGAATACAGTGAATTGTTAAACGTAGATCTTCGGTGTTTCCTTTCCCCAAACCGCAATAATGGCAGGCTCCTCCACTGAAATGAGTTAGCCATCGGGCGAACTCTTCCCTTCTTTTGTTTTAAAGGGGCTATTGGCGGGTAGATTGGCCTCCCGCTCACGTATCGTTTTATGGTATAGAGTTATGTGATTCCATTGCATAATACTACAACATAAATTGGCCACGTTTATATTCCCCATTTGATGGAAAAGTTCATGCAAATTATGTTTGTATGAGTTTTTCACTCAAATGAGGAATATGTAGCCATGTCTACGTTTGGATCTTAATCCGGTTGGGAGGGTGCGAGGGGGCACCACTTCCACTTGGATGCTCCACGCATATTTGTGGGCCATAAGTATCTTTGGTAACGAAGAAGTCTCCTCAAGTCCAGTCGATTGGCATTTGACATTTTTTAATTCATGAATGTGAAATTTTTTTGGAGTGTGTTCTTGTACTGGAGAAAAGAACCCGCCCCGTGACACCGCAACGCTAGCCTACCAGCGCATTCACGCGTCCCTAGACAAGGCCAATCTTGGCGGATCTCACCACTCCCTTCCGCTGAGGCAGCAGACCATTGCTGCAGTCCTTCACGGACATTTACGCAACTAAGAGAGGATCCTCATCATCAGTAGATTCGCACTGTCTCTCTTGTACAGATTCAGATGAACTTTTATTTTGTTGAAATTTTGCAGCAATAGATAAGATTGATTCTGATGAGGCGTCTGATGCTGAGTTTGAATGGAAGCTATAATTCTTGTGGTAATCATTGCTCGAGCAGGAGCAGTATTACGTACGGAAGGAAATTCAGGAGGTTTTGGCGATGTCGTAGGCTGTTCCACATCAGCAACTTTAACTAGTTTGGAAGTATCAGACTTAGCAACCTCCAGCTTTCCATGACGTCTATGGACGAAGCCTATTAACGTATGTAAAATTAGAGTGATTTCGGCAATTCTCGCAGAACCAATGAAGACCGGAATTGATCTTGGTTTCAAAGTCGGCCACTGGTACAGAAAGGCTTATCCATTTTTCATGAAAAGGCAGCCCATAGGAGCCAAAACAAGTTATTGATGCCTTTTTATTGGCCTTATCATTGCATACTTTAGCTGCGCAATATGCCATTGCAGATAGTAACTTTTATTAAACAAGAATAAACTCCAAGGTTGGGAGGTTAGCCTAGCTCTTTTATGGGGACAATACTACGCTACAATAAAAGATCGAGAGTGTATTCCATCCAAGATGGCGCTAGAGTAAATTAGCAGAAAATGAAGAAAAGAGCGTGTAGCATTTCCCATATGACAGATATTTATTGTGTTTTTCGCCAGGCAGTGAAGTTAAGATAGCAGTTGAGAGAACAGAGACACACGTGAAGCATCGAAGCGTCACAACTGCGAAGAGAAGATTTTCCTGTGTATAAACGTTATTACAAAAACTATTGCATTTGCGTTACATTGGTGACCACTCAATGTGATGTCTGCTAAAAGAAAACCTGCACGTGATACAACTAAAAAGCCAGAGGCAGAAAATACAAAAGCCACTAAAGCTGAAACTGTTACTGGAATCGAGCCCACCATAGGAGCTGCAACCGACACCATAATCATACAGGAGCCACCAGTTAGCAACAACGACATCGCAAATGTTCGCGTACCACTATTTTGGACAACTCAACCAACGTTGTGGTTCCCCCGCATTGAGGGGCAATTGCAAGGGTGCAGAATAAGCTCAGACGCCACCATGTTTGACAAGATCGTCAGCGAACTTGATTGTACTTGCTTGGACGCTATAGCGGACATCGTGGAGAAACCGCCGGAAACTGGCAATATATGAAGCGCTGAAAACAAGATTGATCAAGGTTTACGCGCAGTCCGAAGAGGCTCAAGTTCGGACATTTCTCACCGGCATGAAATTAGGTGATAGCAAGCCGTCACAATTGCTACGGTGCATGATTTTGGCTGCAAAAAGCAAGGTAAGTGAATCATTTTTGAAATCACTTTGCCTACAATGGCTGCCCGCGGATGTACAACCAATTCTCGCCATCGCGGAAACAACGGATCTCACTCGCCTCGCAGAAATGGCTGACAAAATTCTATATGTCAAAAGGCCCAACGAAATTTGTGAAGTCTCAGATTGCCAAATATTAAAAGGAGTTTCAACCAATGCTTCAGATTTAGTTAGACAGATTGCAGAATTAAAAGCATTAATCCAACAATTACGAATACCACCTGCTCAACGCTTCCCATCACGTCGACACTTCAAAAGTCAATGCCGTTCTCGCGATCGAGAAAACGAAAGAATAATCTGCTTCTATAATCAAAAATTCGGAATAGCCACTCGTCATTGTACCAAACCGTGTAACTTTCAGGCCCCATCGATGTCGGGAAACACCTAGAAGCCCTGCGTGTTGAGACGGCTCGCAGCCGCTCCGCAACAAACCATCTTTTTGTCACAGACAAACTAACACAACTTAAGTTTCTAATTGACACAGGTGCAGACGTGTCAGTCATACCTCATCTTTTATTGCTTAAAAACAACACGAAAACAGAATTTAAGCTTTACGCGGCCAATAAATCTCCGATCGACACTTATGGTGAAAAGTTGCTTACATTAAATCTCAATTTACGTCAACAATTGACGTGGCCGTTTATAATAGCAGATGATGCACAGCCAATTATAGGTGCTGATTTTCTAAAAGAACACGGCCTCTCTGTAGATATTACAAACAGACGTCTTGTAGACTCAAAAACGAAACTTACAACAGCAGGAACCGTATCAACTCTACCCACAGGATCTATCTCTACATTGATCGAAGGATCGTATTTCCACGCATTACTGAAATCATTCCCAGAAGTAACGAATACTGCTCTAGCGAACATTAAACAGCACTTTGTACGACACCATATCATCACTACTGGCCCCCCGGTAGCAGAACGCCCGAGACGACTGCCACCAGACAAGCTAAAACAGAGTTCCAGTACATGATAGGAAAGAACTACTGCCACCCATCGAACGGCACATGGGCTAGCTCTTTGCATCTTGTGCAACAAGACACATTCAGGACATTACATCAGATCTCGCAGGCAAATGTATATTTTCTAAAATAGACTTGCTTCGAGCATACTATCAGATCCCAGTTGCGGATGAGGATGTCCCAAAGACGGCAGTGACCACACCGTTTGGCCTATTTAAATTCACGGTAATGACCTTTGGCCTCCGGAATGCTGCCCAAACCTTTCAACAGTTTGTTGACGAAGTGTTGCACGAATTGGACTTTTGTGACTGTTATCTAGATGACATTCTTGTATCATCTAACTCAATCGAAAAACATATAGACCATCTTCGTATCGTATTTGAACGATCAAAAACATACGGAGTGATAATCAACGTTGCAAAATGTGTCTTTGGCGTCGAAGAAATTGAGTGCCTGAGACACAAAATAAATAAACATGGCAGTTCGCCACCTGATTTGCGAGTTCAAGCCATACGTGATTTTCAATTACCAACAACAGTCAAACAACTACGCCGTTTCCTGGGCATATTGAATTTTTACAGAAGATTCATCCGTAAGTCCTGGAGAAAAGCAAAGCGGTCATCTTGACAAAAAAGAGAATCCCTAGAGTAAGGATGATCAGTATTGGAGACATACAAATCCAATCGAAGACAGCGGTGAAGTACCTGGGGCTACTGATCGACTCGAAGATGAGTTTTTCTGAGCAAATCAGGACAACGGCTGAGAAGGCTGCTTCGGGAATATCGGCCCTGAGTCGACTTATGGCCAACGTAGGGGGACCCAGCCCATCAAGAAGACGCCTCTTGATGAGTGCTGTAGGGTCAGTGCTACTGTACGGAGCAGGGGTATGGGGCGACGCTCTCAGCAAGGAGGTATACCGAACACGTTTGGCACAGGTACAGAGAAGAGGAGCACTGAGAATTGCATCTTCGTATCCAACAGTCTCCGACTCGGCGGTGAGAGTGATTGCAGGCGTGATACCTGTCGCCCTCCTTGCTAAAGAGTGCCGCGCTATTTACCTGCGCCGAAACGAAGATGCGAGAGAGATAGTTGTCCGCGAGGAGAGACAGCGCTCGCTCAACGATTGGCAGCAGTCTTGGGGGAATTGCACGAAGGGAAGGTGGACTGCGCGCCTCATCCCGGATGCGTGACCGTGGCTAAATCGAAGGCATGGTGAGACTGATTTCTATCTGACCCAGCTTTTGAGTGGGCACGGGTGTTTTCAGTCTTACCTGCACAAGATTGGTAACTCACGGTCTCCCGATTGACGATTTTGCACAGGAGAGGAGGACAATGCCTGTCGCACATTTTTTGCGTGTAGAAAATGGGTCAGGCTGGGTCAGGGAGACGGAAGACGGGAGAGCTCACCCCGGATAATATAGTTGCGGTGATGCTCGAATCGGTTGACAAATGGAACCAGGTGGCACATTATGCTCGGGCAGTCCTAAAATATAAAAGGGACCCACAGCAGCCGGGGGCGCTGGGGCTGGGGAATTGCTCTTCTGGCATTTCCTCTTCCCCTCTTCCCTCCCGTCAGGAAAGGGACCCCCAGCCCCACGGCGTAACAAAACGAGACCTGGCCCGAAGTAATGTGTCAAACGGTTTCAGGCTGGGTTCTCAGGTTGACAGGGGAGGTGTTTAGTGGGTAGTCCAGCCGCGCTTGGGAGTCCCACACTCTGTGCATGAATAGCATTCACCTCCTTACCACAAAAAATAAAAATAAAAAAAATGCTGCCAACCTACAAGCACCGCTCCACCAATATCTTCGCAGTGTAAAAAAAGGCGACAAATGCGTTATTCAATGGTCACCTGAAACCATAAAAGCCTTTAACGATTGTAAGGAAAGCCTTGCGAAGGAGACGTTGCTAGAACATTTTTTTCCATCGATGCCATTACAACTTCTTCTGAGCACTACAGCCCCTTTCGGGCCTTCACTTCCTGCAAACAGTGCCTCCAATTGTCTTGATCCGTTAACCGCGTCTTCCAATTCCGAAATCCGAGCAGCGATGAACTGTCTTCGTCGACTGAGTCAGACCAGCGTTTCCTCAGTTTCGCCACTGGCCAGCGGCCTTCAGTTCTCCCAATGAATACCTTTTTGGGTATCCGTTGTTCGTCCATACGATTCATGTGGCCAGCCCATTGCAGCTTCCACCGTCTTATAATCGTTGAGACCTCAGGCTCGTCATACAGCTCATGGTTGTATCGAATTCGCCGTTGGTCCTCGCTCAAAGGCGTTCAATATATGTGCGGATGCTTGGGTTAGGGTCCATGTTTCACACACATAGCATAACGCAGGTCTTATCACCGATTTGTATACTTGGTGCTTTGTTTTCCTGTGTATGCAGCTGGTCTTCAAGATCGTTAATACTGAATAGAATATTATATTTGCGAGCTATATTCTTTGGTGTATTTCGTCTCTTTCATTGCCCGTTTTTGTTATTTTGGCGCCTAAATACACAAGTTGGATATCATTCTTGATACCGTATTCGCCAAGTGTGATATTTTATGTATTTGAGGTATTTTTCCCCGACTGCGTCATGAGCATTGTTTTATTTGCGTTGATTTGTAGCCCTTCTAGTTTTGCTTCGCTGTTGAGTTTCAGGAAGAGTTCTTTGGCATTAGTTAATGGCCGTAACAGAATGTTGATGTCGTCCGCATAAGCCACTACTTGGCTCGACTTGTATAGTAATGTACCTCGCGTATCGACAGGTAGCTTCCGTATGACGTACTCTAGAGCCAAATTGAATAGCAATGGGGCCAGCCCATCTCCCTGCTTTAGTCCGATATTTATGTCAAAGACATCGGTGAGTTGGTTATTGATGCGGACTTGGGAGGTTGTCGACATCATTGTCATTTTGGTAAGATGGACCAATTTTGCTGGGATGCCAAAACCAAGAGTTATTTGGTACAGTAGGTTACGATCAATACTGTCGTATGCTTGCTTGAAGTCAACGAAAATTTGGTGTACGTCTATGTTGAACTCCCAGCATTTTTCAAGTACCTGCTTGACTGTGAACAATTGGTCTATTGTTGATCTATCTGCCCTAAAACCACATTGACACTCATATGATCCGATTTTATTTTCTAAGATTTTAGAAAATATTTCGTACGCCGTACAAAGTAGTGATATGCCTCTATAATTTTCGCACTGTAGCTTGTCACCTTTTTTGTGTATAGGGAATAGAATTGATTAGCTACACTGTTTCGGCATATGTTCTTGTTCCCAAATGTGCTGGATGACTTTGTGAATAGCTTGATGAACACTACTGCATCCATATTTGATGAGCTCCACTGGAATCTCATCAATGCCCGGCGCTTTATTATTCTTTTGGGCGTTGATGAATGAAAAAACTTCATCCAGGGTTGGTGAATCCAATGGAAGCTCTCCGCAGACATTTAAAGGCTTCGATGTTCTGGAGCTGTGCGGAGGTTCTTGAAATATGATGCCATTTTTTCCTTAATCTTGATTTCATCAGCGATTATATTGCCGCTGTCATCACAACAGAGCGTGGTTTTGGGCTGATAACCACGTTTCAGACTTTTCACTACTTTTATGCTTGTCTTGTGTTGTTGCTTGCTAGACTTACATCTATACTTCTCAATTGGCCATCATAGTATTTTCTTTTCTTAGTTCTAATTATCTTATTTGGAATTCTTCTGAGATTTTCATAGTGTTCTCTCTTGGTGCATTTTTTCCTACCTACGAATTCTTTTTACGGCTGATTCTTTTTATCTAACGCATTCTGGCACTCATCATCGAACCAATCATTTCTCTTGCCCCGGGCTTGATTTCCGATTGTATGTTCTGCCACGGTTCTGACAGCCGCTTTCACTTTCATCTAGAGCTTGTTGCTTCTTTTCAGCGATGCGTCTGATTAGATGGGAGCCAGCTGTTTTTCGAGGGTCTCCGTGAAATTTTTTGCCCCAGACGCCATTTGGAGCCTTTCGATGTCAAATTTTTATAGCGGGGTGGTCTCCGATGAATACGTTTTGGATATACGACATCAGTAGGTTAACTTGAACAAGTAATGATCTGAGTTACAATTGGCTCCTCGGTATGTACGGACGTCAAGTTTGCTCGAGGCCTAACGTTGTTGGATCAGAACATGATCGATCTGGTTTCGTGTGTTGCCATCCGGTGATACCCAGGTCATTTTATGAATGCGTCGATATGGGAAGCAAGTTGAACGTATGACTAGATTTCTGCTACATGCAAAGTCAATCAGGCGCTGGGCGTTGTCATTTGTTTCATCGTGGAGTCTATATCCTCCTGTCGTTCCCCGATGAGATATCTTATTGCCAACCTCAACGTTGAAATCACCCTGAATAATTTTTGTGTCCTTTGTGGGCAATGAGTCGACCAGTCTTCCCAGGTGATTGTTGAACGATTCCTTCGTTTCTTCGTCCTTTTCTTCGGTCGGAGCGTGAACATAAATCAGCCAGATTTTGAAGAATTTTGCTTTTATACGGATCGCACACAACCGTCCATTGACTGCCTTAAAATCAATAACGTGTGATTTGAACTCCCTATCCACAATGAAGGCCACTCCGAATTCTCGTTTTCCAGTAGGCTTCCCAATTTTAAATACTGTGTGCGGTCTCATGTCTTAAATGTCGTTTCCAGTCCAATTCGTGTCCTGGACTGCCATTATTTTAATTGATATTGACGGGCCTGTTGTAAAAGGTCCTTAACAGCGCCAAGGTAATTGAGTGATCTGACATTCCAGGATCCGATGCCATAGTCCTTTTTTCGTTTGCGAGGTCGTTGCCATGAGTCCAATCCATTCCGAGGCCTATCTGCAGATTTCGAAACAATTAAAGGTTTTCCAGGGACGGGGAGTTAGCCCGTCGCCCAACCTCCATTCCGGCGGCATGGTTAATACGTCGATTCCGTTATCAGGCGCGGAAGATTCGCCTTCACCCTCTTACGTTCTCACAAAGGAGGTGTAAGTACGATTTAATAGCAGAGCTGTAGATGTATTCACAGTTATGAGCATTTCTTGACATGTAATGTTACATTATTGGGGAACCAATAAACCCAATGTGCACCCCGAGAGCATTTACTACCATTTAATTAGGGGGTTTGGGATGAGGAATCATGGAAGCTATGGGTTAGGGAAACAAGGGGTTCCCTCCTCTTTTCTCAAACGGGCTTGAGACCGTCTATGTCACCGACAAATCTGATGTTGCAATCGGATCAGTATTAGAGCAAAAAGTAAATGTCAATTGGCTACCATTAGCTTAGTCTCAACGAAAACTGAATCACGTTGAATCAAAGTACAGCGTTAACGACCGCGAGCTGTTGGCTATTCACAGCAGTTTAAAACACTTTCGACACTGGCTTGAAGGCACCCAGTTTGTTATCGAAACGGACCACAAACCATTGATATAGGTGTTCAGTCAAAAAACAGAAAAATCTTCGCCGAGACAAATTAGGCACTTAAGTTTTATATCGGAATTTGTTACCCGAGCCGTCCACGTTAATGGAGAAGAAAATATTGTAGCAGATACGCTATCAAAAATCGAAGCGATCAAACTGCCATCTTCATTGACAACCCACAAGCTGATAGATGAGCAACGTAACGACACTGCACTTCAATCATTTCTCTCTGGAAACAATTCATCACTTAAGCTGCATTCAGTACTTATAGAGGAATATGGAAGTTTATATTGCGATACGTCGACGAACAATATTCGGCCATACCTACCATCAACTCTACGTAATCGAGTTGTGAACACCCTCCACAGATACTCGCACCCTGGAGCCCGCACGATGATTCGAGCAGTACAAAGAAAGTTTGTTTGGCCTGACATGAAGAAAGATATTCGAGCCTACACACGCACTTGTATACCATGTCAAAGATCACAGATTGGAAGGCATACAAGAAACGATTCCAGCAAGTGCACCTTTATATCATGGAACCACTGATAACAGCCAACGGTTACCGCTACTGCATAACGATGGTTGACTGATTTACACGCTGGCCAGAAGCAGTTCCTGTTTGCAACCAAACAGCTGAAACTGTCACATGTGCATTTTACAACAACTGAGTATCGAGATTTGGAGCGCCGCACATAATCATAACTGACCAAGGAACTCAATGTGAGTCCGCGCTTTTCTCTTCTCTTTCCAAACTTTTGGGATGTAAATGTGCTCAAACATCGCCGTATCAGCCAGCATCCAATGGGTTGGTAGAGCGATGGCATCGCACATTGAAAGCCGCCATCATGTGCCATGAGCAGAATTCCAACTGGTCTCGCATTCTGCCGACCGTTCTCCTAGGACTCCGAAACTCATACGAGAAAGATCTAGGCGCAAGTTGCGCGGAGCTCATTTACGGAACAACTCTAACACTTCCTGGAGAATTCTTAGTGAGAGATGACAATCTATTCGATCCGCACACTTTTGGATCCATGTTTAAACAGCGGGTGCGTGATTTGCGACCAGTTCCAATTAACCACCGCAATGATCGAACAACCTTCGTACATCATCATTTGAATTCATGTACACACGTCTTCTTAAAAGTTGACACCGTAAGGAAATCGCTATGTCAACCGTATTCGAGACCACACAAAGTGATCAAACGAATTTCAGATTTACGATTGACATTGAAGGTAGACAAATCAACGTCTCCATCGAACGACTGAAGCCAGCTTTCATTACCGACGCCACTACTTAGCAAACCGAAGCTCCATCAGACTCCGTAACGAAGCGAATAGTTTCTACACCCGAAAAAAGAAAAAAAATTACATGGGAGCCGATCATAGCAAAATCTCATGCGGCTATAAGAACATATCCGCCTGCAAAGCGCCATCGTGACAGTGGGAATGTCACTCAAGAGGGAGCAGTGAAGCGTTTACCATATGACAGATAGTTATTGTGCTCACCGCCAGGCATAGGAGTTAAGATAGCAGTTGAGAGAACAGAGATACACGCGAAGCATCGAAGTGTCACAACTGCGAAGTAAAGATTTCCCTGTGTATATATTTATTGTGTGTTTTTATGTAGTGCAAATAAACGTTATTACAAAACTATTGCCTTTGCAGTACATATGCTTCCGAAATCCAAGTTTTACAAGAATAAAGAAAATCACAAAATAATCCACTTTTACTTTATGCAAGCACTTATTCAGTAGATTACGGTACATTAACTATCAAAATAACTGACCGCACAGTAAAAAAACTATTTATAAAAGGTTTTCGGCACCAAAAATAAATAAATTTAAAGGATTAATCTGACAGAAGGTAATTGCAACAGTAAATTGATTACCTGATGCCAAATTTCGCCACATTCAATGGATAATTTCATTATGAATATCAGATGAATGATTATCCACATGCAATGACCGAATTTAATTCCTCTTGATGACACATTCCAATCTACATAGGTGTTGTATATTTCAGAGGTAGATGTGTGGAAGCAATAACTGATTGTCATAAAAATGCTGAAGCCGTAGCACTCGCTCACATTCGTATATATTTCATTGAAGCATTCTGATAGATGTATCAATTTCTTTAAGTCATCAAAATTACTATCAGTCTCTAATTTGGTCTCTATTTTATTGTTTATGCACTTTATGCGTGACGATAAAACAGAACAAATGCAAGTAATGAACACTATTAACATCAGACAAAATAACAACTGATTACTGTAAAAAAAGAAGAGGAGAAGAAAAGTAAAAAGTTCCGAGGCCGCGTCGCGTTGTATCCATATAAAATTCGACAAGTAGCAAAGACAAGTCAAAAGTGAGAAACTAAAATAATAATTGCACTTAAGTTGAAAGGATGGTTTGCAATAATTTTCCACCTCATCGTCAAAGACCGCAATTTTCGTTAATATTTCCTTCTGCTCCTTTTCAGTGAGGATGCAGTTTATCATAGTTAAGAATGTGCTCCCAATGCAGAACAGCATTTCCGCGAGTTGATTCACATTGTCCACTTGAAACCCGTTCTTCCAAACATTAATTTCTTTCATATTTAGGACGACATAACACAACGCAACTAGTTCTCCGATAGTAAAGAAACATCGCACGAATTGTGTATATCTACGGAAAAAGTTTGACTTATGCACACTGTGGGTAGAACCTTTACAGCGAAGTTCAGGCAAAATTCCTAATAGCTGTAAATAAAGGAGAGGACACTGTAGACTTTCTTTCGCTGTTCTTTCCGAGAACCACATTATGAAAACTCATCAAAATAAAGCGTTAAGCCAGCCCGTTGATGAAAATTTGAAATAAATTATTGAGTTACGGGTGTCAAGGCTCAAGTGAAATTTTCCAGACCGTAATATAACACGTTTCCATTATATTAATTGGAACCACAAAGTGTGATGAGAGCTGATAGAAGTACGTCATTTCATTTTCAGTGTTTTGTACTAAAATACAAAACCCTATTGCAATTACGACCTGTGTCCGTCCGTCCGTCTGTATGTCACAGCACTTTTTCTCCGCATCTATAGAGGCTACAGCCATGAAACTTTGTGGAAAGGTCAGAAGTGGCGACTTCTTGAAAGTTCAAGGGTGGAAAATTTTTTCAAAGGGGTTTAAGGGGGGTCACCCCGTATAGGGAGGTGACCCCTTAAAAAAAAAATTTTCACCATCGGTAGTCGAGGAGGGTGTCATTGGAAAGGTCTTAATGAGATATTTTCAAAACAAGTCTTAACATTGCCTTATGAGTACCGAGGAGGGCAGGGGAAGGGGAAATGTACGAACTTTTCGCGTACCCCCATCTCGATTGGACCCCTTCCATCCGAAAAATCTGAAAAAAATCATGAATGTAGGCCTTAATGAGTACAACAACAACAAATACATGAGAAGTCGAAATTCACTCAACTTTGTTAGTAATAGTATGATTTATCGATTTTATGTTTTCTTGAATAAAATCGAAACGGTACCCTTAAATTCAATAAAAACAGATGACAATTTATAAGATTGACCTTTCTGAAAGTTTCATAAAGATCGGTTAGTATTTGACGAAGTTATAGCGATTTGAATTTTCCTGTATTACTATGGAACAATATGCCCTGTATTATTATGGAAACATATGGCTATGGAGCCATATGCGCTTTTTACCGACTTAGACGCTACAGCTTTGCTAGGATTTGCATGGAAAAGGCAGGAATGATAGGTATCTTGAAGATGAGTACATATAATTGAAACACGTCGAAGAGGCAGGAGAGAGCTCCTAACAAAAGGCCTTTGTAACCATTCTAGGATTCGAAAAAACAGGCCATGAATAGATGATTACAGTACAGAGGAGTGGCCCCTGAAAAAAAATTTCATGAAAGGTAGCCGATATGAGCATCAACTGATTGTTCTCTATGAGAGCATTTCAAAACAGTTCTTAAACTGACCGTTTTTGCTTCAGTGGGGGCACAGGGGGGGAAATACATGAAAAATGTGTTTGCTCCCTCGCAAATTGACACTCGTGATGTAAAAAACCTGAAAAAATTATCAAGGGAGATATTTATGGGTATAACTATAACAAATACCTCAAAAGTCAAAATTCTTTCAACTTTGTTAATAATAGTATGATCCTAGAATTTCACATTTTCTCCAAAAAAATCGCCTTTGACATGTTTCTTGATTTTATTTGTTGCTGGCTACTGCATTTTGTAAGTTGCGTACAAAACCGTTCTGACATGAGTATAGGTCTGTCTACCCAACTTGTTGATTATTAGAAAAAGCTAATCAATGAAGGATGCTATTGGTTAATATAATTTTCAAAGAGAAACCCAAAGAAATGAGCAAAAACTTTACAGAATTGTTTTCCTTGCATAATTCAAAGTCAAAAGCGCTGTATTCAATACTGATCGTTATAAATTTTAAAAGAATATAAAGCAAATTCCCAACAATAACAATACAAAAACTTAATGGCCCAGTCAATTAAATACATTTTATAAAAAAACTAGTAAATTCAAATTAATTAGGATTATTACATATTTAATGATTTGATTGAAAAACGGAAAACAAAACCAACCAACACCATTAAAAACTATTTATAGTTTTAGCACAACAGTGAACTTTTATCCTACACCTAATATGTTATAACTTAATTCTAATAAAATTCAATCAAAAACTTTATCTTATACTTAAAAAACTCTATCACAATAGTCCTAACCTACGCGTATAACCTTATCTCTAAGCTTAACGATAAACATAACCTATACCTAACTTATCCCTGATTTTCAATACAAATAAACAACAACACTAAATGTAGCAATAATGAGCTGAAATTCAAAAACTAAAAAACCAAAAACACAAAAACTGAAAATAAACACGAATAATTTAGACATTGTAATTCAGCCATCAATACCTAGATTACTCCGTCTCAGCTTGACCAGCTTCAACAAATCTAGCAAATGAGTATCTCATTGCAATTGTTGGTCTATATATGTGAAATATGATTGGGACGCCGTCAGAATCAAAAACATATCGATTCATGTCCAAATACACGAGTTCTTCTGGAGGAACGAAGCCAGTAGCGAGGCAAGTCTTAATATACCCGTCTGTAGGGTGGAACGGCTGTGAAATCCAAGGGTTTTCACTCATAGTGACAGATCTTGCACTATGATTACGAAGAAGTTTCAATATGAAGATATCGACTCTCGTCACTTGAGCAGTTTAATAAATTCTTCTATTCAATATATAATGCTTTCAATCCATCCCAGGCTTTCTATACAAACCAGTACACGCACGAAGACATTTCCTTTCGAAAACTTTTAACTTTTCCATATCGACTGGTGTCGAGGCCGAGGTAACCTACTATGGGTCGAAATTGCTTGTTCAGAGAACAAGTTGTGACGAGCAAAAACAGATGGACTGACGGAGACTTCGTCATTAACGACGATACTTATGGCCCACATATAAGAGTGGGGCATTCAGATGGAGGTGGTGCCCCCTCCATCCTCCCAACCGGATCAAGATCCAAACTTAGACGTGGCTATATATTTCACTTTTGAGTGGAAATCTCATACAAATATAATTTGCATGAACTTTCCCATCAAAAGAGAAATTTAGACTTGACCAATTTATGTTATAGAATTTTTTGATCGAAACACATAACCCCATACCATAAAAAGGCACGCGAACCGAAGGCCTCTCTACCCGGCAAGAGCTCCTGCTAATCGACAAAAAACGGTGGAGCGCGGCCGATGGAAAGCCCATATGAGCTGAGAAGCCTGCCATCGATGTGGGTCCTATACCCAGTCAGATTTGACGGAATGGAAAGACCGAGGTTTTAAAGTTTAAAGATCCATTTTATTTTTTAAATTCAGCAAATTTGGGCGAATATATTTTATCGTTCGAATTGTTTTATGCAATAAAACTACCATTTTCCTTTCAAATACACATTTACAATGCAAGGAAAAAAAAAGGAAATTAAATTTGAATTATTTTCACATTTTTTAATAGCCTTTTAAAACATTCTCTATTGTAAATGTGTGTGTTTTATTTTCTATTTTACATTGTGAGTATAAAAAATTGATATGTTTTTAACATCTTACCAAAAATAAGAAAAATCAGATTCAGAGATTTTAATAGCTATCATCATTGCTATTGCTAAATTTATCTATAATTTTTCTTTGTATTATCTATGTCATTGTTTTAACAATTGTTATCCAACAGGAAATTTATCCGTGTAAAATATTATGTGGCAACCAAATTTTCTTCTACCCATACAAAATATATATGTCAAATATAATGTCCTTTTCGATAATCAAAGTTAAATATGTACACGAGACTAAGTTAGTCATAATCAGGAATCTAAGGTGCGATGAGAACCACTTTCATTTCATTATTGTGGTGGAAAAGTTTGTTGTATTATTTATTCAAATACAGCAGGCTGTTGAACACCATCTAGTGGAGCTGACTTTACTTTTTTGCCGCTGATCTTGTGAATTCGGTTCTGGCAAATTATCTCGTGGAACTAAGTACATGACAGTGGTTTTGCCCAGTGGAAGTCCTAACGCACCTAAAACTACGTTGCAATGTAAAAATCTACCTCGATGAATAAGTCGTAAGATTTCCGTCTTATAAACCAGTTCCTCTTCCCAATCTTTGGGACAGTTATCAAAGACCGTCTGGGCAATATCGCCAGCTGAGTTCGAGGGACCAAATAGAAACTACTTCGTTTTCCCATTTACAAGAATCAGCCGTAAATTTATTTGGTCCACAGGTACACTCCGAGATGACATCTTTCGGGTCGACACTTATCAATTTCTAATTCGTTTGATCTTTAATCGCGTTTTAGGGAGCGAACAGCTCCTCGATTACCAATAAATATTCATAGAGTTGCACGCCCATCAAAAGAAGATTGTCGTCGAAGCCCAAGAAACACTCGCTACACGCTTACATCGTACTTAATTGCCGAAAGGCGTTTCACGCAATGAGTTAGCTCACTTCGTGAGCAAGATTCAAACAGATAGTACGGCTGATCTTCGTGTTTCACTGAATTTTGCAGATGTATGATTTCCCTACAATGGACATTTCACAAAAATAAAGTCCTACTTGTAAGGTTACGAATTGCAGTGCGGCAATTTACGCAGCACTAAGCAGAGAAAACATGGCTTCGATAAAATATGAAGCTACTGTTAAACTACTCAGACGGAAGCAGAATCTGACCCGTGATCTCATTCACGCAATTTGGCTTTAAACGAATGCTACGCCCTCATTAAATTGTTGATATCTCTACCAGGAAGGTTAGCGCAACATTCACGAATAACGGCACTTCATGACGAAACTCCGTTGCCTTTATGGAACCTCAGCAACGGGATTGTAAAATAGATAATTTATTTTAGGTACTGATAATCTGAGGTTCGAAAATAAACACGATTGATTGATTGGGATAAACACGTTTGATTGATTGAGATAATGATCAATAATGGTTTATTATCTAACAGATTAAACGCAATCTTATGCAAAAGTAGCACGCAAATTGTTACAAACTGCACTGTTTATTTGCCATTTAGTACTGAAATGATTCTAATAACTTTTTCAATCACTTGATCAACATGAAAATTGACCATGCATGTCAGAGAATCATTTATGGAGAAGGGATTTTGCACTTGCAATTCGGTTGCTCTTTGGCCATTTGCACTTGCACTTGTAAACTCCAACACTTTGATAACGCAAGAAAATAAGGAAAACACAACAAATCTGCAAAACGTGGGCCACGGGAAATTCACAGTTCACACATGCAATTAATGGCAAGATTCCCCGTCAGGTGGATTTTTCACGATGCGTGAAAAAATATTTTCTCTTGACAAACAATGACGGCATCGTCAAGCGTCTCCCGCAGAGCTTCATCACAACCGCCCATTCTTCCGTGCTCGCTTCGTGAAGGTAGCAATTCGACTCCACGATACGTCCCGAAAACATGTATTCTTTCCTTCGCATCCCGTGCATACGGTGAATCGCCTCAACTGAGCTCCATCAGCCCAGTTCACTTGTCTTCCGTGATGTAATACACTGTTGGGGAGTATTACATCAGCGTTCCTCAAACCCGGAGTTTAACATGCAGATTTGCAATTTTAAAAACATAATTTAATTAAAGTAGTGATTATTTAAATGAAGTAAGGAGATTTGAAATGCAGTAAAGAAATTCAAATGAGCTACAGAAGATGTAAATGGAGTGAAGAAATTTAAATGAAATAAAAAAATTTTAACTAGAGTAAAGAAATGAAAATTTTAAATAGTTATAAAAGTTAAATCTCATGACGAATAAAATTAAAGGGAGACATTTAAATTTTAATACAAAGGAAAATTGATATAAAATAACATTTGATAAAATTAATAAAACAAAAAAGTACTCTAACAAAATAGGATTGCAAATAAAATCAATTACAATTTTTTTTTCAAATCTGCCACAAAATTCCGAGTAGGAGATAGAAAGGTTTTCGAGCAGTTTGATTGTGTGATTGCTCGATTAATACAACAATTTTGACATGTTCAGTATAGTACAGATACTTATCGAGATAAACACCGAGGTATCAAACACAAGATTAATGTGGAACCCGTATTGAACTACCCTCGCCAGCCATGATGTGGAAATCTTTCCAATTACGTTTCAGGTCTTGACTGACCCCCTGCAGCGTTGTCCGAATCAAAATTGTTTCGCACTTCTGCCCATTGATTTTCATGCGCCAATTGTCAGTGTATAGCTGCACATCATTGAACATTTTTGAAGGTTGCTCTGAACTATTGTAGCTTTCCGGTCTACCGTATAGATGATCAGATCATCTGCAAACGCTACCAATGATCGCGTTGGCGAGACGTTAAATCCAAAGCCGTTCAATAGCTTGCGAATGAATATTGTGAAGAGCAGAGGCGCAGTAACTGTTCCCAGCTGTAGACCATTCATGACTTTCAATTCTCGCATTGCTGTCAGATTTCCATCAGTTACAACAAATGATTTTCTGTATAACATATTGCACATCATGGCGACAAGATGTCAGAGGAACCTATGCTGAGGGAGTATAAAAACTAGTCCATCTAACCACACCGTATCGATGGCTTTCTCCATATCAATAAGGCACGCTCCAACACATTTTTTGTTGTTCAGTGTCCATCAGGTGTCTGGGGTAACTTTCGTTATCGCATGTATGGTCAAATGCCTGGCATGAAAACCAAATTGGCAATTCAGCATCAACTCATATTCCTCGATGTGGGCGTTTTATCATTTCAAACGCCTTGCTGATGTTAGGCAGCAAGCTGATTGGGCGATAGCTTTTATGGTATGAAAATTCTTTTCCTTTCTTCAAGATCGGAAATACCTTAGCCTTTTTCCACTGATTTGGGAAATATGAATTGTTCAACACATTGTTGAACAATATGCAATACGATTTGTATTTCGGCAGTAAAAACACCTGCAATGATACTGAAAAAATAAAAATTCCTTTTCTAAGCGCTATTTATTCTTAAATTTCTTAACCAGATACCGGTATTTCGAAGACAGCTTATCCTTTTCATCAGTGGTGGTATTTTGAAGCTCTTCTTACAACCATCCGAATATTTTTAAAAAGAGACATCAGGTAATAAACATAAATAACCTTAAGTACTACTACGGGAAATAACATACATACAATTATAATGCATTAAGAGTTAGCTGAGGCAGGTTTAAAATTAACAAAGAGCTTAAAGGTAAATTTATTACCGGGAATTACAAAAAGTTGTAATGTGATTACGGGTTAGCTATGGCAAGTAAGATATTTGTGGAGATTTTATTACAAAAAAATTTTTACTAGGCTATAGAGTCGTACACTGATGAAGAGAGAACACTTACCCTCGAAATATATATATATATATATATATATATATATATATATATATATATATATATATATATATATATATATATATATATATATATATATATATATATATATATATATATATATATATATATATATCTATGTTTTATAACTTCAAAACGCTTTTTGTTTGTTTTGTTGTAGTTTTTTAATTTGCCTACTTGGGAAAATAAATTTTGTACATCATTTTCAGAAAGCGCAAAAACACCGAGGATTCAGATAATTTAATCAGATAATTTACAAAAAATTAGTTATTTGATAATTTTAATTAGGTCACTATATCTATGCCCTAGATTCATATTTAAACGTTGTTCACTGAGGACTTGTATTTGTATTGATTTGGAATAAATTTAACTTTTGCATCTTGATACCGGAGCATCGTCGATATGATGTTGGATGACCAAAAACACAGTAGTTCACACAATATACTTTTTCTTTTGGTTCCGTCTGAGCCAATTTGCACTCACCGGGGCATGAATGTCTTGACACTTTACACATTTGTATTTCATGGCACAATTGGCAGCCGAATGGCCAAATGTTTGGCACCTATAGCACTGGTTGACCTTGCTCTTCTGGAAGCGGTTCCATCTCACCACTCGGAAGTCAAAATTTGGACTAAGTAAAAAGGCAAATTTTTACATTCGCCAATCGATCTCCTTGCTGCAAAGTCTTTAACTGCAATAAATTCTACTTCTGATGCAACTTCTGGAAGCACCTGAACGAGATCGACTGTTTACTCTCCGCAGTCCAGACCGCTCAACAAAAAGTCTGGTTTTTCTCGCTAATGGGGGTGTACGTAAACTGAGCAGCCTCCTTTAGAACAAATATTTAATTTTTGAAAATTATTAACAGGAGCGATTAAAAATACACCTGTTTGCAACGAATGCTAGTCGTCAGTACCAAAACGTTTGTCCATGTATTTATATGTCTTGAATCATATGTGAAAACTAAGGATTGAATTAATTTCTAATAAATATTGTTTTTCCCCTTCTTGAGTTGAATACAACTGAAATCGCTCCCTTCGAGTTGTGCCTCATGAATTTCTATAAGCTTAAGAATATTTTCGAAATATTCGGGGTCAAATATTTTATAAATACAATGCTTCAATACATGACACTGACTTTACCTGAAACATTACTTGTCCGCATGCAATTGTAAGTACAGCATAAAATATCGCTTGAAGTATTGACCACAAATAATAGCCGAACAAACCTTCAGCTCCTGTTCCCCAGCTTCCGTATATAACGTAAATTTCTGATGTAAGCGTAAGAAAGGAGTAAGTCATCGTAATTAAAATACTAAACCCGTAGCAAGCACTAACTTCTCGGAAGAGTCCACACGCGCTTTCGGACAGTTGAATAAGTTTTTGAAAATTCGCAAAATCATTTTTTTCCATCAATCTTTTTTCTAATTGTGTATTAATGCAAAATAAACGCGAAGATATTATCATGCAAATGCACGTTATGAACACTAACAACATCAGACAAAATATCAATTGGTTGCTGTACAGGAAGAAAAGGAGCACTGCTGTGAGTAGATTTGAAACAAAGTGTAGATTCCACCAAAACTGCACGATAAAGATTAAACAACTTATCAGTGATACCAAGAAATATAAATTACACCTCAATTCAAAGGTTGGTTTACACAGTTTTTCCACTTCTTCGTCGAATATCACGATTGTTTTCAAAATTTCTAGCTGATCTTTTTCGCACAGGAAGCTGTTGGTGATGACCAGAAACGTACTTAGTATGCAATGTACCATTTCTGCGATTTGATTCACGTCATCCACTTCAAAACCAGTGGCCCAAACATTCATTGATGTTGTATTTAAGGCAACGTGATATAAGGATACGAGTTCGCTGATCCAAAAAAAGCATCTTATGCAGCAAGTATAGGCCTGTACAAGCTTTGAAGTGTTCAATTCGATGTAAGATTTACGGAAAAACGGCAGAATTCCAATTATTTGTAAGTAGAAGACAGACCACTGAAGACTTTCTGAGGCTCTTTGTTCGGATAAAGGCATTTTGCCTATCAAAAAAGAAAATAACGACTCATCCGACAGAAACAAATCGCTAAAAAAATAAATGTTTCGTAGGAAATGGGTGAAATTATTAATTAAATTATCCGAAAATACTTTTGAATACACACATCAACACTTTTGAAGATAAGTTCTTATTACTCTAAAAGGTGCTAATGGAAAAAGTTAATTTCACATTCACTAAAATTAACTTTTGTACCGGTTGTGGTTGAAATAATTTATTCGACTCATATGGTGCGGGCTTCCATACAAAAACAAACAAACACACTGTCCATTGACTGTAGCTAAAATAATGTTTAAGCATTATTGGCGATGAGGTGTGAGGAAGCTAACACCTCTGACATTAACAAAATGATTACTAGATTTGAAACAAATGTCAACTCGAATCTTTGATACCATTATAATCTCCTACAAGGTGAAACAATTGAACTACAAGCATCTTTAGACTATCTTGACTGTTGAAAAGCTGGCACCACAGTGGCCATTTTTCATTCAATGACAGCTTATTTCGTTTTAAAAGCATATAAAAGTATTTGCACCTTATATCTGTGAACTCAAACGTAGTAGTGTGATCGCGCTATGTTTGAGTGGAAAACCCCATGAGGCGAAAGTTAAAACCATCAAAAACCTTCATATTAATAATTCATTTGTGCCTCAAAACATAACACATTAAAACTATACTTGTAGTCAAGGTTAATGAGAATATCTCATCATTATTATCTATGGCGCGACAGGATGAAACTCCTCCAATCATCACGGTTCCGCGACCGTGTCCACCAGTTATTCGCTATCTGCTATCAGCTTCTATGTGTCTTCTCATCGAGTCTCTGGCCTTCCCGCTGAACGTCTACCCAGCGCATTACCCTTTAAGGTACTTTTGGGTAGCCGGTTCTCTTCGATTCTTTCTACAAGGCCTGCCAATTGCAATTTACGTAACTTTAGACAAGAGAAAACAGGTGGATCTTCAAAAAGCTTATACAACTCATCGTTGTAACATCTCCACTCTGTTCCTTGCTTCACTGGGCCGTCAATATTTTGGAGCGCTTTGCTTTTAAATATATCTACAGCATTTTCGGATTTGCTCATCAGAATCCATGTTTCAGTTCCATATAAGAGCAAAGGTGTGACTAGTGATTTGTAAATACGGAGCTTATTTTACCAGTACACTAGTCTGGACTTTAGAATGGAACATACGGAGTAACAGTCTTTATTTGTAGCGTTTATGTGGTGTCTAATCTCATCCTTTTCGGTACCTCTTCTCTTCAGATTGGCTCCAACATAAACAAAACTACCCACACTTTCAAGATTATAGTCGTCTATGGTCAAGTTATGTCAAACTTGGGTTTTTTCGCGTTTGAGTCATGAATGAGAATGTCTATCGCGAGGAAATTTCAGAAAAAGCTTTGAAGCTTCCAAAAACTAAAAGTTTTTTACGTAGACCGTGGACATATCAACAAGTATTTGCACCCCATCATACAAAGATTTGCTAAGAATCACCGTTTCTCACTTCATTTCAGTCATACAGGGGTATCTGCGATCACTGGATGGCCCATTTGCTCAGTTTTTCAGTACCAACCATTTTGCAGGTGAACGTCTGTACTAAAAGCATCAGATTATTGATGCTAATCGACGAAGATTCCAGAAAGTCACATTCAGTCAACATATGACTCAAAGCCATAGGTTGTGCTGAAAGCAGTCATATTGAAAATATGTGAATTTCTGTAAATACTCATATCTTCTTCTTCTCAGTAGCACTAGAGTCCCTTTTGGACCTTTGCTTCCTGTATACAGTACCTTCAGCTGTCTCGGTACATTGACCACGTCCTCCTTTTCCAAAATCCGAGCAGCGATGAACAGTCTTCATCGACTGAGTCAAACCAGCATTTCCCCGGTTTCCCAACTGGTCGTAAGCCTTCAGTTCTCCCAACGAATTCCTTTTTAGGTATCTGTTGTTCGTCCATATGATTCATGTGGCCAGCCCATTGCAGCTTCTGCAGTTTTACAATCAGTGAGTTCACGGGCTCGTCAAAAATTTCATAAAGCTCATGGTTGTATCAAATTTGCTATTGGTCCTCGTCTAGCATCGCTCCGATTATTCGCCACAGGATCCAAAGGCGTTCAATATATTTGCGAATGCTTGGGTTAGGATCCATGTTTCACATCCATAGCATAACACAGGTCTTATCATAGATTTGTATACTTGGAGCTTTATTTTCCTATGTATGCAGCTGATCTTCAAGACCGTCAAAACTAAAAAAAATATTTTATTTGCAAACTGTATTCTTCGGCGTATTTCGTCTCTTTCACTGCCCGTTCTTATTATTTTGGCACCTAAATACACAAACTCGCTCATATTTTCGACATTTTATTCATCAAGTGTGATATTTTTTTTATTTGAGGTATTTTTCTTTCGACTGTGTCATGAGCTTTATTTTATTCTCATTGATTTGTAGCCCTACTAGTTTTCGCTGTCGAGTTTCAGGAAGAGTTCTTTGGTAGTTGTTAATGACTGTGATAAAATGATGATTTTGTCCGCATAAGCTACTACTTCACTCAACTTGTGTAGTAATACTAATCGTGTATCGATAGGAAGCTTTCTGATGACATATTCCAGAGCCAAATTGAGTAGCAATGGGGACATCTCATCTCCCTGCTTTAGTCCCATATTTGTGTCAAAGGCGTCGGTGGTTTTATGATTGATGCGGACTTGGGAGGTCGTCGCCGTCATTGTCATTTTGGTAAGACGAACCAATTTGGCTGGGGTGCCAAAGCAAAGCATTATTTGCTACAGTATGTTATGGTCAACACGGAGGTATGCTTGCTTAAATTCAACAAAAATTTGGTGCACGTCTATACTGAACTCCCAGCACTTTTCAAGTAGCTGCGTGTCTGTGAATAATTGGTCAATCATCGATCTACTTGCTCTAAAACCACCTTGATACTCTCCAATAATACTATTAGCGTATGATCCGATTTTATGTTCCAAGATTTTTGAAAAAATTTTGTACGCAGTGATATGCCTCTACAATTTTCGTACTGTAGCTTGTCGCCTTTTTCGTGGATGGGAAATATAATTGATTGGCTCCACTCTTTCAGCATATATTCTTGTTGCCAAACGTGCTGTATGATTTTCTGGATGGCTTTCTGAGCACCGCTGCCACCATATTTGATGAGATCCACTGGAATCTCATCGATGACCGGCGCTTTATTTTCCTTTTGGGCTTTGATGGTAGAGCAAACTTCATCCAGAGCTAGTAAGGCCAATGTAAGCTCTCTGGAAACATCTATAGGCTCCGATATTCTGGAGCTGTGCAGAGGATTTAGGAGGTTCTTGAAATATGATGCCATCTTTCCCGAATCTTGGTTTCATCAGCGATGATATTGCCAATATCATCAAGATAGAGCGTGGTTCTGGGCTGATAACCACGTTTCAGGCTTTTCTCTACTTTGCATGCTTGTCTTGTGATGTTGCTAGCTAAACTTATACTTCTTAATTCGTCATCATAGTATTCTCTTGTCTTAATTCTAGTTATCTTATCCGCAACTCTTCTGAGATTTTCATAGTGTTCTCTTTTCCTCCAGGCTTTGCTACCTACTATTCTTTGTACGCCTGATTCTTTTTATCTAACGCATTTTGGCACTCATCATTGAACCAATTATTTCTCTTGCGCTGGGCTTGATGTCCGATTGTGTGTTCTGCCACGGTCTTAATAGCCGCTTTCACTTCCATCCAGAGCTCGTCGCTTCTTTTCAGCGACACGTCTGATAAGATGGGAGCCAGTTGTTTTTCGAGGGTCTCCGTGAAACTTTTTGCCCCAGACGCTAGTTGGAGCCCTTCGATGTCAAATTTTTGTAGTGGGCTGGTCTTTGATGAATACGTCTTTGACATACGACATCAATAAATTAATTTGATCAAGTAATGATCCAAGTTACAATTGGCTCCTCGGTATGTACGGACTCAAGTATGGTCGAGGCGTATCGTTGTTGGACCAGAACATGGTCGATCTAGTTTTGAGTGTTGAAATGCGGAGATACCCAGGCTATTTTATGAATGCGTCGATGTGGGAAGCAAGTCGAGCATGTGACTAGATTTCTGCTACATGCAAAATCAATCAGGCACTGGCCGTTGTCATTTGTTTCATTGTGTAAGCTATATCCTCCAGTTGTTCCCCAATGAGATATCTCATTGCCAACCTTAGCGTTGAAATCACCCGGAATTATTTTTGTGTCGCTTGTGGGCAATGAGTCAACTAGTCCTTTTAGGTGATTATAGAACGTTTCCTTCGTTTCTTTGTCCTTTTCTTCGGTCGGGGCGTGAACATATATCAGCCAGGTTTTGAAGAATTTTACTTTTATACAGATTGCACACAACCGTTTGTTTATTGCCATAAAAATAACGTGCGATTTGAATTCCCTATCCACAATAAAGGCCACTCCAAATTCTCGTTTTCCAGTAAGCCTCCCACTTTTGAATATTGTGTGCGATCTCATGTCATGAATTTCATATCCAGTCCAGCTCGTTTCCTGGATCGACAGTATTTTTTATTGATATTGACTGGCCTGTTGTAAAAGGTCCTTACCAGCGCCAGAGTAATTGAGCGATCTGACATTCCAAGATCTAATGCCATAGTCCTTTTTTCGTTTGCGAGGTCATTGCCGTGAGTTCAATGCATTCCGGGGCCCGTCTGCACGTTTCGAAACATTGTATGGTTTTTCCAGGGATGGGCAGTTAGCCCATCACCCAACCTACATTACGGTGGCATGGTTATTACTTTGATTCCTTTATCAGGCTCAAAAGACCCACCTTCACCCTCTTACGTCCCCAGAAAGGAGGTGTAAGAAGGATTTAGTACCAGAGCTGAAGATGTATTTACAGTTGTTGGTATTTCTCGGCATTTAGTGTCTCATTATTGGGGAGCGAGTAAGCCCAATGTGTGACTCCGATGACATTTACTACCATCTAATTGGGGGTTTAAGATGCGGAATCCTGGAAGCTGTGGGATGGGAAAGCAAGGGACTCCCTCCTCCTTTCTCAAACGGGCTTGACATTGTATACGGCGGAGTTATAAATATTCATATTACAGATGAATTTAAAAGTAGGCTATGAGCCAATAATTTTTTTTAAATTATGAATTAAAGGTCACTCTTGGAACTAATTGTGATTGAAAATTAAATCACCTGTTAATCTTTCGGTTGAAAATGAGAATTATTTCTCCGATATTGGAACTAAGAAATTTTTTTATAAGTCAACATCGATAGTGCAAAATTGGATAGAAGAGCCTTTTGCCTTAACTATCTTACTATTATTTTCTTGCCTTGAAGACAGTTAAAGAAACGAGAAACATTTAATTGAGACAAAAGTAATCATATTTTAATGGTTATATAGAAGTGTTACATAAGAGAAAATAGAAAAGGAAAATCCGAAAGAGGGAGTGGAGTAATTTGCCAAAGCTGATTGAATATAATGAATTTTGAAGTAAAAGAGAACCAAATGTTTGTATCGTTTGATGTCAGAACGCTGTTTTCGAGTAGTTCAACAACGCTGATGATTAGGAATTTTCTAAATTGCTTGAAATAAGGGAAGCGACATATTAAAGGAAGGTAAAACTATTTGTATTTTATATGAATCACTCTTTCACCTTTAGTGAGAGAAATCTTCAAGTGCAGTAATGAGAAGTGACTTCAGGAAAACAAGAGTATCTCAAAAGCTTCATGCAGATTCGAAAATAACATTTTTGCAAAAAATTCAAGGGATATGGTCAAAATATATGGTGACATATGGTGATATATGGTCTCGGGGTTTGGTTTACTGGTTGCGCAATGATGGAAACGCCAATAACTGTAATTATATCTTCAATAAATCTCTGTAGCCAAACCCTACTTACACCGTCTTTATGGTGAGCGCTGGTATTTTTATAAAAAGCTGACGTAAGGGGGTAAAGACGAGTCTTTCGCGCCTGATGATGGAACAGAAATTAATAACCATGCCGTTGAAATGGGGGTTGGGCGACGGGCTAGCTCAACGACCCTGGAAAATTCTACATTGTTTCGAAATCTACAAAATTGCTTTGAAATAGATAATATAATCGCGGTGATGTTCAAATCGGTTGACAAATGGAAGTAGTAAATTATGCTCGGGCAGTCCTAAAATATAGAGAGGACTCACAGCAGCTGGGGGTGTTGGGGCTGGGGGATCGCGCTTCTGGCGCTTCCTCTTCCCCTCTCCCCTCCCGCTAGGAAAAGGGATCCCCCAGCTTGAAGGCGCCTCACGGCGTAACAAAACGAGACCTGGCCTGAAGTAATGTGTAAAACGGTTCCAGGCTAGGTTCTCAGGTTGACAGGGGAGATTTTTAGTGGGTAGTCCAGTCGCCTTCTTGCAAGCAGAGGAGTCCCACACTCTGTACGTAAATGGCATTCACCTCCCAAACACAAAAAAAAACATCATCGCTGATGAAAACAAAATTAAGGTATAGATACTCCTGTAGAGCTTCCATTGGCATATTGACTCTGAATGACATTTGTTCCACCATAAAGGCCCAAAAAGCACTGGGAATCGGTTAAATTTCAGTGGAACTCATTAAATATGGTGGCAATGGTGTTCAGAAAGCCGTCCATAAAGTTAGTAGCACATTTGGCAACTGGGATAAACACCGAGCGAGTGAAGCTAACCGATTATATTTCCTATCTTCTAAAAAGATCCCAAGCTACAGTGCGAAAACTATAGTAACATATCACTACTTTGTACGGCGTTGAAAATGATTTCAAAAATCTTAGAAAATAAAATCAGGACCATACGTTAATATTATTATTAAGGAATATCAAGGTAGCATTAGAGCAGGTAGATCGGCGACAGGCCTATTGTTCGCAGTCAAGCAGACACTTGAGAAGTGCTGAGAGTTCAGCATATATGTGTTGTCAACGGACAAACACTCCGCCTTTTGCTATTGTATCATCAATCAATAGCATCATACACTAGCATCAAGGAATAAGCGCTATCACTAAGCCATACGTCAGCCAACGGAAAGTAACATCGAGTATAGCAAGTACGAGGTGATGATAGAAGAAGTTAGCAGCAGAACAGATTTCACGAGTAAATACAAGGCAGTTAACTGAAAGTAGCATTAATTACGGCAAGTATGAGGTGATGATAGGAGAAGTCAGCAGTGAAATATATCTCATGAGTAAATATAAGATATCCAGCTGACAGCTGAGAAGAAGAAAATGGTACCCACGATAGTCGAATCAAAAGCTCTCCTTGCTCTTTTGAATATTGAATTTCCCTTATTTTGCTACAAAAATATCGCTTATTGTCTCTCTCCATTTACGTGCAAACAATACGGAGTGGAGAGCGAAAGCTTCGGCAGAATAAAAGTATATGTGTAAACCTTTTCAGTAGTTGTTCGGTCAAAATTGTGGAAATACTCGCTGCACGACTAGATATAAGCACTCAAGCAAGTACGTGGCAATCAATAGTATTCAAGCAATGCGTTTTATAGGAGGTTTAAAGTACCGTGTAGCAACCGTTTTACTCAACTGTTTCTTACGAATTACGACAAAAAATATAGCTCACAAACAAAATATTTTATTTAGTTCTGACGATCTTGAAGATCAGCTGCATTAACAGGAAAATAAAGCTCAAAGTATATAAACCTGTAAAAGGACCTTTCGTGTGAAACATGGACCCTAACCCAAGCATCCGGAAGCATATTTAATGCCTTTCAAAGACGGGTCGTGAGGCAATTTGTTTTTTTTGTGGGTGGAAGGTGAATGTCACTTCGCAGAATGTGTGGAACTCCCCCTGTCAACGCGAGAATGCAGCCTGGAATTGTTTGACACATTTTTTCGGGCCAGGTCTCGTTGTGCTACGCCGTGAGGCACCTTCGAGTTAGAGGATTCCTCTTCTAGTGGGAGGGAAGAGGGAGGAAGAATTGCCAGGCAAGCGATTCCCCAGCCCCAAGGGCCCCAGCTGCTGTGAGTCCCATTTATCATTTAGGACTGCCCGAACATCGTTGTCCACATGTTTGCATTTGTCAACCCATCCAAGCATCACCACGACTATACTATCCAGGGTGAGCTCTCCCGTCTCCCCATAGAAGTCTCTTTGCAGCCTGCCCCATTTTGTGCACGCAAAAAGTATTTTGCAGGCGTTGTCTTTCTCTCCTGGGCAAAACCGACAATCGGGGGACCATGACTTACCAATCTTGTGCAGGTAAGACTGAAAATTATCATGTCCGCTCAAAAGCTGGACCAAATAGTCAGTCTCACTATGACTTCAATGTAACCACGTTCACCCATCCGGGATGAGGTGCGCAGTCCACCTTTTTTTCATGCGATTCACCAAGACAAGCGCTTTCTCTCCTCGCGGACAACCATCTCCCTCGTGTTCTCGTTTTGGCGCAGGTAAATAGGGCGGCGCTATCTAGCAAGGGGAGCAACAGGTATCATGCCTGCAATAATTCTCACCACCGAATGAAAGACTGTCCGATACGGAGATACAATCCTCAGTGCCCCTCTTCTCTGCACCTGTGCCAGGCATTTTCAGTATACATTCTTGATAAGACCATCGCCCCATATTTCTGCTCCATGCACTAGCACTGACAATATAGCCCTGCTCAAGAAACATCGTTTTGATGGGTTGGGTCCTCTTACGTTGGCCATAAGTCAACTCAGAGCTAATACTCTTGGAGCAGCCTTCTCAGCCGTTGCCCTGATGTGCTCAGAGAAACTCATCCTTGGGTCAATCAGTAGCCCTAGGTACTTCAAAACTGGCTTCGATTCGATTATTATGTCTCCAATACTGATCATCCTTACCCTAGGTATTCTCTTTTTTGTCAAGACAACCACGTCAATTATCTCCAGTACTAAACTGAATCCGCGAGCAGTCATCCAGTCTCTCACTTAGCACATTAGCATACCTAGCCGAAGTTGCACTTGCTCAATGTTCCACATAGCTAATCAAAAGCGGCTCATCTGGCATCTCCAGTCTCACTAGCCCGTCGTAAGACACGTTCCACAAGTCTGGACCAAGGATAGATCACTGGGTAACACCCGATGTAACTTCCATCCTTGGTTGGCCCTGTGTTATGTCGCAAAGCAGGCTTCGGTCCTTCAGGTAGTCCCTCAAAAGCCGCATTAGATATTCTGGAACTTCAAAACGAATCTCCAGCGTATCCAGCGTACCCACCAGAGCAGAGTTGAAAGCATTCCTAACGTTAAGTGTCAACAACAAAACGATCCGTCGCTTGGTGCAGCTGTATGACTTTGCCTTTTGGACTACAATCACCACCTTTGCAGTCGCATCAATAATGGAGCATTCTACTCGAAAGCCATACTGCCAAGGAGATATGTCCCCAGCAGAACGAGTCGCGTCAGTAAGTTTTTCCTTGATGAGTTTCTCTAGCACTTTCCCAGCAGTGTCTAGCAAGCGTAACGAGCGGTATGCAGATGGCGATCCAGGATTTCCCTTCTCTTTGCTGATTATCATCGTGCCGGGGAAACCCCCGTGAGCAGCAGGTCAGGACAATGGTGATAGACAAGTTGCAGCACCACAGCTGGAACCGCTTCTGGACCTGGAGCCTTCCTCGTTTTCAGTGAAAGGATTTCCTTTCCTAGTTCCAGCAGTGCAAAGAGTGGATACTCGACTGCTGTTTCACCATGGACAGCGTCAACACGGACGAGATGGGCGGGAAAGAGCACCCGCACTATTTCGTCCATCTTTTCCGCATCATGTATGCTAGGTTTCCGTAGGGCACGAAGCTTCCGCATAACTATCTTGTAGCCAAGGCTCCACAGATTTTTGTTCACATTGTCCACTTTATCTTGCCAGCAGCTAGCCTTGTTTTTTAAATCAATCTAGTGAATAGATATCTTGGCCGTCTTATATGCTGCTATTCAGTTAGATCTCTTTTCACGGTTCCATTCCCGTTGAGCCTCATGCCAAAGGTCGTGAAAATCCCTTCGCTTTTTAGCGATTTTAGTTGATCACCATTACACTGTTGGCTTGCCATGCCTGGGCTTTTGACGGGGCATAGAAGCTTTGCAAGCAGTCGTGATGATGCTCATCGTTGAGTTCACCACGTCTTGCGCTGCCAGCTCTTTTTTCCCCTGCGAATCTCCTTGCTGCGGAGCACCTGTCGTGAGCACCTCGATGAACCTCTTGACGTCAATCCTTCCGATGTTCCGCCCAATTGTAGAAGGTCGACAGCACGGGCATTGGGAGACAACATCACTGATCTCAAGCAGAATGCACTGATGATCACTGGCTGAATAGTCCTCTAATACTCTCCAATCGTGTATCCACCGTACTATGGACTCCGTGGTAAATGTCATGTCCAGTATGGTTCCTTCACAGCAAATTTGGCGGAAAGTCGGCGTATTTCCGGTGCTGGGTCCAACTCCAAAGCATTGAGCTTGGCTTGGAAAGATGATATTGATTCGTTCGGCGTTAGGTACACATTGAAGAAGGTGGTTCCTGAGCACTAAACCTACACAAAACCATCCCCTCGTCCACAAAACTGCACCTGGAAATCATTGGTCTGAATCCAGATGGCGGCAGTACCAGTTTGATCACGATACCATGACGCCGAACTTTTATCATGCTGTTGCTCACTTAGCAGCATAAAGTCGATTTTCATGTCCCTCGCAGGCTGTTCAAGCAGAACATGGGAGGTTGAACTGCGGTGTAGGTTTAGCTGCAGGATGCGGGCAATCGAATTTTAGATTTTGCCTTGACTAGGGTTTCCTGGAAATCCCTACATTTTCCTGATCCCAGGACGTGCACAAGAGCTTGTCTTGGATCAGCATCCTTGCAAAGAATACATGGTACCTCTTCTATGCACTCTTTTCTTTTAAGACCCATTTCACCGCATTTGTGACATAGGAAACTCCTATCGGGTCCTTTGCATACTTGTGCGGTGTTACCATAGCCAAGGCATTTGAAACATTGAAGAGGCGCTGCTCTTTGCCGTATTCAGCTGACAACCAACTATATTCTTACTTTGTATTCCTTCAAAAATTGTTTGGCGTTTCGGTCAAGTCAATGATGGCCATGTGCTGTCCTCTATGGTTTTCTGGTGTCACTCGCTTTGATATTGCCCACGCAAGGGAACTCGCTTTTGGTGGCCTCTTCTATCTCGGATAACTCCGTGACGCAGCTAATGTCTCTTATTTCGATCATTGCCATCGGCCCGAGCGAGGCTGTAGTTGCGCTTTTGCCGAGAACTTTCTTTGCTGCACCGCAACACGCTCCTTTATTGTTGTTCACTGCTCCGTACTACTTCAATGGACATGTTGGTGTCTTTGTGCCTTACATTTCCCCTGATATCCCACAGCACTACCCCATAGGATCGGCCATCTTGGGGTTTTACGAGCAATGCATGCTCCTGGGGTCTTCGTCGGGGCTTCTGTCTCTCTTGTTTCGCACCCGGTCTTTTTTTTGTTGGGTGTCCGTAAGAGTTCTCGATGTACTTTATATTTTCTCTCACCGCTCGAACATCTGGTGCGTCCTGCAAAGTTTCCTGCTCTTCCTTTTCAGGACGCTCTGGCGTTCGTATCATGTTTTTGCTGCGCCCGACCGCCGCAAGAATTTCAGTCTGAACAAGATTGTCTGTTAATATTCGTTTTTCGTCCGTCTTTACAGATGTGCTGTTAACATCGTCGCGGCAGCCGCTGGTTGTGTCGTCATTGTTGTTATTTTTGCTTTCTTTTTTTGTGCATTTTTATTATCTTTGTTTTGAGGCAAATTATTGGAGCGAAGCTTAATGGGGACCAATGGTGAATTCAAAAGAACCATGAGTTGTGTGAAATTTTTGACAAAGCGTAAGTCTCAACGATTGTAAGAAGTTACAAAGGACTGGCCATCTGAGTCATATGGACGAACAATGGATACCCAAAATGGTATTCGCTGGGCAACAGATAGAAGCTGAACAACTGGCGGCCAAGGTCGCGGAACCGTTATGAATGGAATAGATAAATCCTGGCGGCCAAGGCACAGCTTGGGCTGTTGCGCCATAGGGGATGATGAAGGTCCAAGAGGGACTGTAGTGTTATGAAGAAGAAGGAAAATTCAACAGCGATTTTTTACTTTGACGTATCAATGAACGAAATCAGACCATATATCGTAGAATCAATGTGAAAGAATGCCTTTCAATTGATCCATCGAGCTCACATCCTGACAAACGCGCAATAATCTAACTAATTATCGAATGTCTGGGCAAGCATCAACAAAAACATCACAAAATGGGTCTCGTCATGCATTCAGTGCAAGAAATACAAAATTTAGCTTTATGACATGGCAGCGCCCGAAAACATCAAAGTGCTAGATAAACAATTCAAATACTTCAACATCGATTTGATATGTCCACTTATACGAGTACCTTTGAATGGTTTTCACTAACCTGACATGCATCAAAAGATCCAACACATGGCCCGTCGTCATTTGAATCGCGGAAAAGTATACCGTGAGAAGTCACTAGATTTCTCACCATAGCGTGCAGAAACCATCACAATCTATCAAGGCAGACAATTTGAATCAAAACTCATCCAAGAATTGTCAAAAATGCTCGAAATTAAATACACTTGAATACCCGCCTACCATCCGTAGTCGAACGGCATCGCAAAAAGATTTCATCGTACGTTGGAGGCAGGAACCAAGTACTATGATAGCAAAAACTGATCAGATTAGCTACCGATCATGATGCTTAGCCTCAGAGCAACAAACAAAGAGGAGCTCAATGCCTCGCTAGCAACCGCAGGGGAAATAATATCCAACAGGAATACTCTTGGAGACTAGCATTCTTTGGGGATTGCTGCTCCCACGTACCCGAGGAAATTCCCGCAGGGGAAAGCCGATCGACAGGAATACTCCAGTAGGGTAGCATTCTTTTTCAAGTGCCACCCTAACGGACGCAATGATATGGAGGTCACCGTGAGGTTCCCTCTGGGATGACAGGTAACGATCCTGACTGAATCTGGACTACGCTTTGGACAACGCACTGGAATTGATGCTTTGAGCTGGCGGATATGATAGACGTAGTTGTTCTGTACAGTAGCACCAAGGTAACACTTGTGCAAGAACGGCTCCAATTCCTGTTTTGAAAAGTTGTTATCAAGACCAATGACGACCTAACCAGCGGCAGCAGCTAAAATGTTTACAGCATATCTGGAGTGGTATTAACGAAGAAAAAAAAACTACGAAAAACGGAGATTAACAGATAATCTTATCCGGACTGAGATTCCTACGGTGTTCGGGTGCAGCAAAAAATTATGCGAGCGCCTCAACGTTCTCAAACTGAAGAGTAGGAAACGGTGCGGGGACATATAAAAAAACATCGAGAATTCGATAATTCAATGGTTGCTTCTGCAATCACTTTCGAAGCCACCAAAGCAAGAGCCTTAAATCTCGAAATAATAACGAACTATCCTGAAGTCCAAAAAGTTATCACGGCAGGCGAAGAAATGAGTGACCAGACGAATATAGTGCCATTGTGTGATTTCGCCATCACCGTCAAAAATGCGGCGAAAGTACTGTATTCGGAAACGGAAGCTGATAACCTCTCTTAAGAAAGGAGGTCGCAAAGTACGAGGTGTGACAATTAAGTCATGAGACTGATTCCATGAAAACCGTATATTTACAAATTATTCTGTAACTCTGCCATCCTCTTCAAAGTAGTCCCCTTGGGCAGCTATACAATGATTCCAGCGCGTTTTCCATGCTTTGTAACATTTCTGGAACGCTTCGACTGGGATGTTCACGAGCATCCTCGTCACGGCCGCCTGGATGTCCGTAATCGACTCAAAATGGGTTCCTTTGACCACCGATTTCGTTCTAGGGAACAAAAAAGTCAGACGGTGTCATATCGGGTGAATAAAGTAGCAGTTGCAACATGGTGATCCCTTTAGAGGCCAAATGCTGGGACACGCTGAGTCCACACCTCGACTGGTCTTCCGCTCCGCGCCTCGTTTTCCACGCTTTCACGCCGCTCCTTAAACTCTTTATGCCATCGAAACACCTGGGCACGAAAAGGAGCACTATCACCATGCACTTTTACAATTTCAGCGTACGTTTCCGACGCTATTTCGCCCAATCTGGCGCAAAATTTTATCGTGACGCGTTGCTCTTGATTTCTTTTCTCCATTTTCATGACGAGCATCACCAACACACGTCTACTCAACACGACACAGCAGGCAAATTAAACAAGCTAGAGCATTGGTAAATATTTCAATAGAGAGGAGAAAGGTGCCCAGGAAGGGAATTTCAAGGTCACAGGTTTACCAAAAGCGTGGCAATAAAATCAGTCTTATTAATCCGAAAAGCGGTAGATCTGCATGCGACTCGCCAAAAATTCGTAAAGGTGTAAGGAATGGGTTTCTTGATCTAGAGAAACTCCTAGAATGCATCAGGTATAACCGAACAAGAGCAGAAGGCTAAAGAAATACTGAGGGCTTAGTCTAAAGGACACGCACAGACAGCTTGATCATCAAACATCAGTAAAAAAATAGTGTCTGGCCCAATCAAAGGAAATTGGGATGAAAGCAGAAAGGCTTGGTCCCGGGTTCAAGACAGTGCTAAAAAAAAGGAGCGTAGAAAGTCGCAAGGAAATTCCTTCAAAAACTATCAAAAATAAAGCTCACACGGACCCCTACCAAGAAAGCAAAACGATCTGATGCAAAACAGGAGAGAAAAAACGACGGAAGCTCCGGCAGCAGGTGTTACTCGTAAAAACCCAAGATGGCCGATCCTAAGAGGTAGTGCTGCGGGATATCAGGGGAAATATAAGGGTTGAAGACATCAACATAGCTATTAAAGCAGTACGACTAACGCGGTCGGGCCACATACTGGTTGAATTTGGAGCAGATGCCGACAATGAAGAATCATTCTGTGATGCAGTAAAGAAAGTCCTCGGCAAACGCACAGATATAACCTTGCACAAGCCGATGCCAACAATCAAAATAAGAGGCATTGACTACATCACGGATCTAGTCAAGGTTTAAGGGCCCATCAAAAGGGGAGTTCTCTAGCGTATAAAGGATCAAAGCGAGGCTGATACCACAAAACTATAGAGGACAATGCATGGCCATCATTGGGTTGACCAAAAAGGGCAAAGTACGGACACAGAGGGTTGTCTGCAGGATATGGCGAAGAGCTCTTCAATGCAAAGTATTCAAAGGACCCGATAGGGGCTCTCTATGTTACAAATGCGGTGGAATGGGACATAGAAGAAAAGAGTGTACAAAAGGGGCACACTATATCCTTTGCAAAGATGCTGATCCAAAACCGTATCTTGGGCACGTCTTAGGATCAGGGAAATGCCGGCTTTTCCAGGAAGCCCTAGCTAAGGCAAAATCAAAACTTCGATGACCCAGATCCTGCAGCTAAACATACACTGCTCTTCAACCACCCAAAATCTGCTTGAGCAGTTTTCGAGGGACATGAAGAGTGAGGAATACCACGATAAAAGTTCTACATCATGGTTTACTGATAAAACTGGTACCATCACCATCTTGGTTGGGAACAGTGACTTCAAGGTGGAAGGCTGTAGAGGGTATACGGTTTTGTATATACATAACACCGAATGAACCGGTATCACACAGGGAAACCAGCAATCTTCGCATAGCCAAAATTAGAAGAGGCAGTCTTATCCTATGAAAGCGAGGAAGGCTCCAGATCCAAATGGTTTTCCAGCAAAGATGTTGCAACTTTTCTAGCACCATTATCCTGACTTGCTGCTCAGCGCGTTCAATGTTTGCCTACGGGACGGGGTTTTCCCGGTACAATGGAAGGTAGCGAGACTCACGATGACCAACAGGAGGAAGGGAAATTCAGGGCACCAACTGCATACCGCCCGTTATGCATGCTAGACACAGCTGGGAAAGTGCTAGAGAAACTAATTAAGGAAAGACTCACTGACGCTGTTCATGCCGCTGGAGAGCTCTCTCCTCGGCCGTTCAACTTTAGAGCAGGACGTTCCACCATTGATGGGATTGTAGAGGTGGTGAGTATGGTCTAAAGGGCAGAGGCATATAGCCATGCCAAGCGACGGATCGTTCTGTAGGCGACGCTCAACTTTAAGAATGCTTTCAACACCGCTAGATGGGTGAATATTCTGTATGCGCTGGAGACCCCTTTTCAAGTTCCAGAATACCTAATCTGGTTTCTGAGGGACTACCTCAAGGACCAAAGCCTGCTTTATGACACAACACAGTGCTAACGAAGGATGGAAGTTACATTGGGTGTTGCCCAGGGATCTTTCCTTGGTCCCGACCTGTGGAATGTGTCTTATTTCAGCTATGCGGATGATATTGCAGCTCTAGTCACTGGATGCATCATTGAATAAGAACAATTTAGGCTAGGTATGCCAATGCGCCGAGCAAGAGACTCGTAGATTCAGTCTAGCACTGGAAAAAACCAAAATGGTCACCTTGACAAAAAAGATAATCTCTAGAGTAAGGATAAAACTCCGCCATAGACGGTCCCAAGCCCGTTTGAGAAAGGAGGATGGAACCCCTTGTTTTCCCAACCCATAGCTTCCATGATTCCTCATCCTAAGCCCCCCCAATTAAATGATAGGAAATGCTCTCGGGGTGCACATTGGGTTTACTGATTCCCCAATAATGGAACATTAAATGTCGAGAAATGCTCATAACTGTAAATTCATCTACAACTCTGCTACTCAATCCTACTTACACCTCCCTTGTAAGGAAGTAAGAGGGTGAAGGCGAATCTTCTTCTGATAACGGAATCGACGTAATAACCATGCTGCCGGAATGCAGGTTGGGCGACGGGCTAACTCTCCGTCCCTGGAAAACCTTTAATTGTTTCGAAACCTGCAGGCGGGCTTCGGAATGGGTTGGACGACCTCGCAAACGATAAAAGGACTATGGGATTGGATGTCAGATCACTCAATCACCCTGGCGCTATTAAGGATCTTTTACAACAGGCCAGTCAATATCAATTAAAAATACTGGCAGTCCAGGAAACGAATTTGACTGGAAAAGACATTCAAGACAAGAGATCGCACACAATATTTAAAAGTGGGAAGCCTACTGGAAAACGAGAATTCAGAGTGGCCTTCATTGTGGATAGGGAGTTCAAATCGCACATTATTGATTTTAAGGCAGTCAATGAACGGTTGTGTGCGATCCGTATGAAAGCGAAATTCTTCAAAATCCGGCTGATTAATGTTCACGCCTCGACCGAAAAAAAAGACGAAGAAACGAAGGAATCGTTTTACAATCACCTGGAAATACTGGCCGACTCATTGCCCACAAGCGACACAAAAATAATTCTGGGTGATTTCAACGCTAAGGTTGGCAATGAGTTATCTCATCGGGGAACGACTGGTGGACTTTGTATGTAGCAGAAATCTAGTCATACGTACGACTTGCTTCCCACATCAATGCATTCATAAAATGAACTGAGTATCACCGGATGGCAACACACAAAACCAGATCGATCATGTTCTGATCCAACAACGTTGGGCCTCGAGCATACTTGACGTCTGTACATACCGAGGAGCCAATTGTAACTCAGACCATTACTTGATCAAATTAACCTATCGATGTCGTACATCAAAGGCCTATTCAGCGGGGACTAGCCCGCTACAAAAATTTGACATCGAAAGGCTTCAAACGTCGTCTGTGGCCGAAAATTTCACGGAAAACCCTCGACAACCAGCTGGCTCCCATCCTATCAGACGCATCGTTAAAGACGAACAACGAGCTCTGGATGGAAGTGAAAGCGGCTATCAGAACCGTGGCAGAACAGACGATCGGACATCAAGCCCGGCTATGGAGGAATGATTGGTTTGATGATGAGGGCCAGAATGCGTTAGATAAAAAGAATCAGGCGTACAAAGAATACGTAGGTAGGAAAACCAGGACGAAGAGAGAACACTATGAAAATCTCAGAAAAGTAGCAAATAAGATAATTAAGATTAAAAAAAGAAAATACTATGTACACCAATTGAGAAGTATAGATGTAAATTTAGCGAGCAATAACAAAGACAAGCATACAAAGTGAAAAGCCTGAAATGTGTTTATCAGCCCAAAACCAAGCTCTGTTGTGATGACAGTGACAATATAATCGTTGATGAAATCAAGATTAAGGAAAGATGGGCAACATATTTCAAGAACCTCCTTAATCCTCCGCACAGCTCCAGAACATCGGAGCCTATAGATGTCTGCGGAGTGCGTCCATTGGCCCCACCAACTCTTGATGAAGTTTGTTGCATCATCAAAGCCCCAAAGAATAATAAAGCACCGGGCATTGATGGGATTCCAGTGGAGCTCATCAAATATGGATGCAGTAGTGCTCATCAAGCTATTTACAAAGTCATCCAGCACATTTGGCAACAAGAACATATGCCGAAAGAGTGGAGCCAATCAATTATATTCCCTATCCACAAAACAGGTGACAAGTTACCGTGCGAAAATTATAGAGGCACATCACTACCTTGAACGGCGTATAAAATATTTTCTAAAATCTTAGGAAATAAAATCGGATCATACGCCAACAGTATTATCGGAGAGTATCAAGATGGTTTTAGGGCAGGTAGATCAACAACAGACCAATTGTTCACAGTCAAGCAGGTACTTGAAAAATGCTGGGAGTTCCACATAGGCACACACCAAATTTTCGTTGACTTCAATCAAGCATACGACAGTATTGATCGTAACCTACTGTACCAAATAACGCTTGGTTATGGCATCCCAGCCAAATTAGTCCGTCTTACCAAAATGACAATGATGTCGACAACCTCCCAAGTCCGCATCAATAACCAACTCACCGATGCCTTTGACACAAATATCGGACTAAAACAGGGAGATGGGCTGGCCCCATAGCTAGCTAATTTGGCTCTGGAGTACGTCATAAGGAAGCTACCCGTCGATACGCGAGATATATTACTATACAAGCCAGGTAGTAGCCTATGCAAACGGCATCGAAATTCTGTCACGGTCACTAACAACTGTCAAAGAACTCTTCCTGAAACTCGACAGCGAAGCGAAACTATTAGGGCTACAAATCAACGAAAATAAAACAACATCATAACGCAGTCGAGAAAAGTACCCCAAATACACCAAATATCACACTTGGCGAATATAGTATCGGAAATGTGAGCAAATTTGTGTATTCAGGCGCCAAAAGAACGAAAATGGGTAATGAAAGAGATGAAATACGCCGAAAAATACAGCTCGCAAATAAAATATTCTATTCAGTTTTGACGATCTTGAAGACCAGCTGCATGCACATTAAAACAAAGCTCCAAGTATACAAATCTGTGATAAGACCTGTGTTATGCTATGGGTGTGAAACATGGACCCTAACCCAAGCATCCGCAAATATATTGAATGCCTTTGAGCGGGGGGTCCTGAGGCGAATAATTGGAGCGAAGCTAGACGGGGACCAATGGCGAATTCGATACAACTATGAGCTGTATGAAACTTTTGACGAATCGGAGGTCTCAAGGATTGTAAGACTGCGGAAGCTGCAATGGGCTGGACACATGAATCGTATGGACGGAAGAACTGAAGGCCGGCGGCCGGTGGGGAAACTGAGGGGACTCGGTCGACGAAGACAGTTCATCGCTGCTCGGATTTAAGAATTGGAAGACGCGGTCAACGGACCGAGACAGTTGGAGGCGCTGTTTGCAGGAAGCGAAGGCCCGAAAGAACAAGAAGAAGAAGAGTTAGGATTACCAGTATTAGAATCACATCAATCAAATTAAAATCAGCTTTGAAGTTGTTGGAACTACTGATCGACTCAAAGGTAAGCTTCTCTGGAAAAATCAGAGCAACGGTTAAAAAGGGAGTATCAGCTCTGAGTCAACTTGTAGCTGACGTAGGGGGACCCAACTTATCAAAAAGACGCCTCTTTATGAGTGCTGTAGGGTCAGCGCTACTGTACAGTGCAGAAATATGAGGCGACGTCCTCAGTAAGGAGGTATATCGAAAACGCTTGGCACAGAAACAGAGAAGGGGAGCACTGTGGATTGCATCCAACAGTCCCTGATTCTGTGGTGAGAGTTATTGCAGGCGTGAAACTTGTTTTTCTCCTTGCTAGAGAGCGCAGGAAGGTGGATTGCACACGTTGCCCCTGATATGGGACCGTGGCTAAATCGAAGGCATAGTGAGACTGACTTCTATTTGACCCAGCCTTTTAGCGAGCATGGGTGTTTTCAGTCTTGCCAGCTCAAGATTGATAAGTCATGGATCTTCGATAGTTGGTTTGGCCCAGAAGAAGAGGACAATGCTCGCCACACATTTTTGGCGTGCCAAAATGGAGCAGGCTGCGACAAAACCTCTACAGGGAGGCGAGAGGGCTCACCACAGATAGTATAGTTGCGATGATGCTTGGATCGTTTGACAAATGAAACCATATCACATATTATCTCCAAGCAGTCCTAAAAGATAAAAAGGACTCACAGCGACTGGGGACGTCGGGGCTGGGAGATCACTTGTCTGGCAATTCCTCTTTTTCTCTCCTCTCCCTCTAGAGGAGAGATCCCCCAGCTTGAAGGCGCCTCACGGCATAACAAATCACGACCTGGCCCGAAGTAATGTGTCAAAGCATCCCAGGCTGGGTTTTCGGGTTGACATGGGAGGTGTTTAGGGAGCAACCCGGTCACTTTAGAGCATGGGGGCTCCACACTCAGTACGTAAATGGCATTCACCATCCAGCCACAAAAAAAACGCCTCATCATCTGAAATGTTGTACGGCACATCCATCAAGCTACGAGGCAACATTTTAATGCAGAGCTAAATGAAAACTTTACTTTCGACTTCATGAAAGACCTCAAGCAAGTGATGAACAAACGAGAAGTCCTACGTCAAAGGTCAACACAGGACATCTTCTCATGTATTTAACGCGATGAGAGATTAGGGGTATCACTCAAAACGGTCCATATGCAGTCTTAAAAAGGTCAGGCAAATAGTTCCACATCGACGTTCACGGTAAGAAACAATCAGACGGGATCGACGGACTTGAGGCAGCAGTCTTGTCTGAAGAAATGATGATTCGCTATCAAACAAGCAAACTGTTACGCTCAAGTCTAGCAAAGCCACGACAAAGGCAACAAGCAAGGAGTAGCTGTTCAAAACGCAGCACTGGGAGAGCAGTCAAATTTCCATACCGCTACAAATGATCTACTGAATCAATTCCATTTGGTGTTTGGGTGAGCAACTGTTCACTCCGTAAATTATTTTTGCACTAGAATTTTAGCTCTAGGTACCAACAGTAATACGTATTCGAATTATAATGTTAATAATTCTTCATAATTAAATTTAACTGAAACACTTTTCTTTCTTTTATAACAAATTCAAACATCACTTATTATTTTACTCAATTTTAACTTTTATAACATCACAAAAGTTTACTTTTTAAAATAATTCTTCCGAACCGAGTTGTATCTTAACCGCCACTACTGAACCAGAGCATATATACTAACAAGCAACTGCACCAGCTGTTTTTCCGATTAGAAAGGGACGTAAAATAACATAAGAGACATTATTTTGCATTTCTTTCTTTCCTTTCTAACAATTTGAGAGGAAAATAAATTTTACTCAATACATACACAAATCGATTTCTAATTTTATGCAACACATACACAAATCGGTTTTTACGTTAACTACCGTTAGATGCGTAATTTGTTCTATGTGAAATTGCTTGTTAGTAGATATGCTCTGACTGAACATCAACAATTAAATCCGGATCCGAACCCTTTTGTTTACATTAGATTAAACTTCTGAATTGGATCAATCTTTTATTTCGTAAGCTGCTTCTGTGCAGATTTTTGCTTATCTAGATATGGGCATTTGTTTTGGTTATGCTGTTTTGAACGGCAGAGATTGTAGAAATACAGAAATACAATCTCCCGCTAGCATATTAGAATTTAAATTGTTTTTCAAAATATCGAGTTACAGAAACTATTGCTTTTAAAGAACTTTATATGACTCAACTACGCTAAAGTTGGTGTGCTCGCCTTCTGCAGCGTTCAATCATACTTCTATAATTCATTTTCTGTGCTCGCCTTTAGGGACGCATACAGACGTGAGAAAAAAAGGTAGGAGTTCTGCAGCTGAAGCTTTAATTTAATTAACTTTTATTTTTGTGATTATAATAAAACGAAAGTAGATGATGCAAATCTATTTGGATGATGTCTTTTATTTTGTAAAACATCGTACTACTCAAAAATTAAATTATAAAATCGTAACTTACAAGTGATGCCAAGCAAAAATTTTCTTTTACCGAGATAGTAAGTATTTTGTATGGTTCATAAAATGACTATTAATGTCGCATGCTAATTTAGACTTTCAATATATTTGTAAAAAATAAAAATTCCACTTACGTTTTGTACTAGAGCCCGAAAATTGCGTAATCAGCAGTTATATTTATGTATCATTTGTAATGTTATTTATTATGTGTGTTTACTTTTAAGTTATTACCACGATATTATATTCAATGAAAATTTAAATTTTCACTTCAAATTACAAACTAAGTCCATTAATTATATTTATGTATTACGTATAAAGAACGATATACAATATGTTTACTTATTAGATATATTTTTATTATTTTACAGGTAATGAGCACGGTATCATATTCAATTAAAATCGAAATTTCCAAATTACAAATGAAATCCATTATTTAACCTGCTCTAGCCCCGAGAAGCTTTATATTCGCTTGAAAATGAGTTTAAGTCGGCGATTTTTGGCAGTGGCAAACTTATCAATCACTTTTTCATTGAAATCTCAGAAATCATTTTTTTCAATAGAAATCATTGCTAAAGCTGTCAAACGTTCTTCGGACATAGTATTTCTAAGAAATTTCTTGATACGTTTGAGAGTTGAGAAGCTTCTTTCTGCTTCAGCAGTGGTCATCGTTATTGTCACCAGCATTTCAAACAGCTTCTTAGTTTCTCTTAAAGGCTCTTGTAAGTTATTACCCAAAATAAACTTTAATAAAACCTTGGCGCTTGTTATTTTTTGAATGCTTTCCTCAAACGAAACAATGTTTGTTTTAAGCTGTAAGGAGTCGACTTGTGTATTCTGCATCTGCTGAAACAAGATATCAACATGAGGTATTATATGGTGAAAGAACTTTAGCCACAAAATAAATACAGAATCATTTAGCACACGGCAAATTCCAGAGGCAGCCCTACAAATGGTAGCATCAGCAAACTCTTCTTCAATTATCTCCATACATTCTATCAAGCTTTCTCTATGCTCAAATACAATATCAATAGTGCAAATATTAAAATTCCATCGCGAAGATGCACCGTGGGGGATTTTTCTTTTTATTATTCTTGAAAGTGAGCAGCTAAAAAATCTGGGCAACTCTTGCAAATTTCCAAAAAAACTCGTACTTGGAAATTGAAGATGCAGCATTTTGCATTATAAAATTTAACTGATGAGCATAGCAGTGCACAAAATGCGCAAACTTATATTTCATTTTCACAAGTGGCTGAACTCCAGCTCTGTGTCCACTCATTACAGCTGCTCCATCGTAGCTTTGTGCTATTAGCTTTTCTTCTGAATTAATTATTATCACATCTAAGATATTCAGCAGCTGTTCGCTAAAAGTCACAGCGTCCAGTTTTGGAGGATTTAAATAGCCCCAAAAACGCTCTACAGGGCTTCCATTTTTAATGTAGCGAAATATCGTCACAAGCAGGGACATGGCAAACTTCTAACATACAATTTATTAGGGCATTCTGTATTGTTTTAGAAGTACCTTTAAAAATTGTTGCATTTTTCAAATGATCTCCCATCGCATTATCAAGCTCTGCTGAAAAGTTGATAAGGCCACGGAACACACCTGGATTTTCAGACTTATCGGATTCGTCATGACCACGAAGAGCTTATTCGAATGCTCCACAAAATTTTATACAGTTTATAATTTTAGACAAAACATACCGGTTTCGTGAAACGTCTTCATTTTGTTTTTGTGTATTTCGTCAGGTTGAATCAAGTTGAGCCTGTATGTTCACAGTTCCCAATATGTTGGGCTCCATTTGACTGTAGAGGTGGGCTCGGGAATTATCATGTCGTTTGATTTTTTCTGTGAGGTGAATCAGGTCGGTAACTGCAACTTGTGTCCACAGCTTATCACCGCCAAACAGCAAACACGGAAAGCAAAATAGAGCGTTGGTTTTGTTACATCCGCAAATCCAATTTTTTCTCGAATAAATTTCTACATTGAATTGCCGTTTATACTGTTTGCCACGCCTTCTGCCACTTGCCTCGATTACCATGGTTGGTAGAGGCCGACCTTTATTTTTGATGTCCACTTTTTCCGCAAATATGTATGCGGCAAACTTTTTCGTGTAGATAAAATTAAAAACAACATCCATTTTGTAGAGTTATATAAAATGTTCTATTTAATAGTGAACTTGAATTTAATAGCTCTCCGCTCCTAACCTTGTTTCTATAACGTTTGAATAGAGGATGTTACATTGGCGAATAAGCAACAAACGTAGATGTATTAAATTTTATGTTATAAATACATTGTATTAGTGTAGTTTTTATGGTGTAATTTTTTTGTAAGTTAAGAATAAGAATTAATTAAAGGACAATATTTGATGAAGACACAGTAATGACCGAAACAATTGACATATTTTTAATAAATAGTTTAAAGTGAAAATCGGTTTTCTATCTTACGTTGTTTACAGATATATATTTTCACCAAGTATCGGCCTTATTAATTCAATTGATAATCATTTTCACTTAAGACACTTCACTTTCACTTGGAATCAGTTCACTTTCACTTGAAATCAAAACTTCGCACTCGAATCTCAATCGAATAACCGAGAACAATGAAGAGATTTTTCAATATTTTTATAGAGCCTAAAATCAATTTTCTGTCAAACATAGGATGATTTAAAAGCATTGTCAATGAACTAGAAACGATAATAAAAATTGTAGTTTTCCATCACTGCAAAAACAGCCAGCTATAATTAAAATTGAATGACAATGACTGCAACAATTTAGAAAAAATTCTAGAGAGCTATATCCTTCAAAAATTATTTTCATTTGTCATTTAAAAAAATTATTTCCGTCATGTGAAAATTAAAATCGAACCAACATTTAAGAGCTTTGCAAGCACCCTATAGACTCAAATAAATGGGAACTATTTTCCGAACTGCACATGATATAGATACTTTTAATACTAAACCGACCAACATCGGGTCAATTGACCCATTCTACACTCTACAGGATTATTTAAATACGAGGTTTTATAAGCTTAGCTAATATATAAAACGGAACATTATTTACAAATTATAAAACTTAAAAATTGGTTACATAAAAACCAGATGATCCGTTAAAATTAAAATGGTATCAAATAAATTATCCGTTAGCCTAGTGTTAAATTCGAATCGACATCATTTGGCCGGGAAAAGTTCCTAGCCAATCGTTCTGCATTGATGCAGAACAAAACGAATTGCATGTGCTTAACCCTTTTAGTGCCAGACAGTTATATTTTGAGAATTTAAAACAAAAATGTAGTTGAACTTGAGAATATAGTTGCCATTAATTTACTAAAATTCATATGCAGGATTTTCGTCGAATTTCGGTGAGTTTTGCAGCTCAGCAGCACATATGCGCTAGCCGCCACTGCTGCACACTCAGTTTAGTTTGATTTTCCAGGCAGAACTGTTCTTACGCGCATAGCTCATTCGCCTGTCGAAGTCAGAAATTTTGTAAACTTGAGTATCGTTATTAGGAATAAGAAACCATGTTCTCAAGTCAAAACGTTTCATTTTTACTTTGAGATCTCGAATTTTTTCAGCGGTGTAAAAATTTTAGCAGATTTTCATCTACCGTAAGTACTGAGCAAAATCTACACATTTTTGCTAAGGTCCAAAGATGTTTGGGGAAAATTAGCTTTACATTAACAAGTCACTCAAGAAAACCTTTGTTGCTGAATGGACGTAAAATCTAGACTCCAGCGCCGTAGCTTGCATGGGGCAGGCGGGGCGGTGCCCCAAGGCCCCTTCTCGTCGACTTTTTTTTGACCCTGAAAGAATCTTAACCCGGCGAAGACTTTAGGGGCCCCTGAAAAAACCTCAAATTGAACAATTTTTTTTCAAAGTGAAACAATTAAAAATTTTTTCTTTGTTTTATTAGATTGTTTACAAAGGAACACTTTTTCGTTTCAGTACAACAAATTTAATTATTTTGATTAATAAATAGTATTAAAAATGCCGCTTTCTTGATTTGCATGCCGCAAATTTGTCGATAGTTACGCTAAAATCGATTTTTCTTGCTCGCTCATTCTCAATTGATAAAAATGCCGATCCAGACAGTCGTTCTTGCCCCATAGAGCTTCGCAAATAATTTTTATTCATTTAAATTTTGAAAAAGATCTCTCTGCCGTTGCAACTGTTACAGGAAGTGTCAAGAACATAATACACGCAGTGCATACATCAGAGTAGGTTGACGTCAAGGAACTGTTTTCAATAATAATCATTTCGGCAAGTTGTTTCACACTATCAATCTGACTTATTTTTTTTCGAAACGCTGATCGCAGAGACAGTAATTGCGATGGAAATGTTGGAGAAATGTGATCGTGAAAAATTTTCAGAAGTTTTTCGGCTTCTAACGAAATTTCTTGGTCAGTGGCATTGGTTATGAACTTTGGTTGAATAATCTTGTAGACTCCTAGAACCGATTCCATACCTTCGAATCGATACTTTAATTGGAAACAAATCGTGTCCACTAAAGGGTAAAAAACAGTGACTGCGAAATTTTCCTTAGGATCCGAAAGTCTTTCGTCTACGCATAATTCATCGAAATGTTTTTTTTTTCGTTTTCTGTGCACTTTTTTTTTTGAAAATTGAGAAGGAATACCAAGTTTCAAACATAAATCGCTTGCTTCCTTTCGAACGATTGTCGCATGGAAGAAACTTCTATATGTGCATTTTCTAATAACTCATGTGCTGTCATCAAATCTGTCGTTTCTGTTTGTAGAGCTTTTGCCACAATATTAATTTTTTCAAAAACTTTGCACAATATAACTAAACAGCAAACGAAGTTGAAAGATTCAACACGTTTTTGAAGTCCAAACGCTTCGTTTCTTTCGTTAGACTTCTTAGTGGTTAAAACGATACGCGATAAATTTCTACTGATATCAGGCAATCTTTTTTTAAGCGCGTAAATCGAGTCATGAGTGCCTGAAACACGTGTTGGATTTAATGTTTTTAAGGTTGTTTTGGAAATATTTTGTTCTTCTGAAGGTGTTCGCAAATCTTGCCAATGTACTATACTGTGGCCGAAAAAATTGTAAATATCTTGTACAATATCTGAGAAACGTGCGATTTCTGAATTTTGTCGAACAGCATCTTTCAACACAAGATATAAATTGTGGGCGGCGCAATGAACAAATTAAGCATGAGGTGCTACTTCGAGGATTTTTTTTGAACGCCTCCCAAACGTCCACTCATAACGGCAGCGCCATCGTAGCCTTGTCCAAACAATTTCTGAATATTTAAATCTTTCTGCTTAATTGAGGATAGAATAAGATCTGAAAGGCAATCAGCCGATTGATTTTTGACTTCAGTAAAAGATGTGAAAGTTTCACAAATTTCTAACTTGGTTGGTTTTTCTTTCTCATTGTACACAATTTTAACATAACAAAAAACTTCACTTAATTGATCTATCTTGCTGCTATCTTGAGTTGTGTCCATTATCACTGAGAAAAAAAGAGCTTTTGCAACTCAGGTTCTGCTCAGTTATGCTTTTTAGCGTTTCATTATTTACAAAACCTAAATGTGATGAATTGTGTACTATATAACGCTGCAGAATTGTGTTTTCAGCTTAAATCAATATACATTCCATTAACCTAGCAGTTTCTTAAAGATTCCTAATTATTTCTTTGATGAGATTTTTTCAAAAACTTCTTGAGAATATCATAGTAGAATGTGTTTATTTTACTGCTTATTTTACTATGTTAATTTAACTCATTTCAATTATATTTATAATTTTTACAATCAAATACCTTGAACAGTTTCCGTATCAACAGATGATGCAGGTGTGGATGATAACCAATTCACGATTTTAGTGGAAATCTTTTTTGCTTCATATTTTTTTTCGTTTTGCTTCTCTTTTTTTCGCCCCACTCAAATAAACACGTTTCATGGCGCAGAATAACGTGAGAATGGATTAAAACATACAAAGCACTTGAAAACGATGTACAAACTTTTAAATTATACAGTTGTTATATTACGTTATTTGTCATTAACACTGATAAACAAATGAATGCTGAGTACGCTCGAGCCGCTTTCGGAAATAAACAGAATGTCGTCGAAGAGGTGGGTATGGCCTATCCCGCACACAACAGCACACAGTATTCATCGTCTCTCACCGACGCTCGCCTACACATTTACACACTCGCTAAGCCACACCCACCGTCTCGACGTTTATCTGTCCATTTCTCGCGCAGAGTCGGCAATCCTCATTCTAGTAACTTAACTCTTAGTAACACTGCTGAGTCTGACACAGACATCAGCAGCTGATTGCGTCGAACAGTGCTCGATATCCGTATATGCGCGGGAAATTAAACGTTATTTAGGCAATCCTAAGGATAGAGTTGAAAAAAATTTTTGTATGGGGGGCCCCAAATTCCCTTGCTGCCCCTGGGCCCCCGAGGCTCTAGCTACGCCACTGCTAGACTCTAACAAATGTTTCCGTAAAGATTTCGGATATATTCGGTCGAAATGTGCGCAAAAGGATATATGGCCCAGTAGAGCATAGAAATAGTGGAGCCTTCGTTGGATATATGGTTTATATAATTTGTATGTAACCTGTATCCGCATGTGTAAAACAGCACAAACTGCAATGGGCAGGACGTGTGGAAACGATGGAAGAGCACCAGAGCCTCAAGCAATCGTTGATGGGTTGACAAAGCAGAAAATCAGTTAGGAGACTGAGAAAATGATGGGGGCACGAAAGTAGCTTCTGACAGCAGATAGCTGCTTGGGATTGCAAACTAGCCAACAAGGATACAGAACCCCGAGATTGGAAGCGATTTCTCCTGCTTTTGGTGCTTTGCCTTGCATGATGAAGATAACGTTTCGTATGATATGTATGAAAATTCGGCCACATGGATGGTGGAGAGTGTAGCACAAGAAAATATCCACGAGAGGAACCGATAAATACGATGCTTAGATGAAAATGTCTGATTTGGGCTATGGCGGAATCAACGCGATAAGTAAGGATTTGAAACTATGGTGTTATTTGTTCTATTCTGTTTAACTATCTTAGTCATTTACTTCAACTTAAATATGATCCAAAATTTATTTTTTTGTTTACCTGCTCTATAACCATCCCGCAATCAATTGATAATTTTCCAATGAAAGCAACTTGATTGAATGCCCATTGGAAATGGCTGAAACTTAGCTTTTCTAATCCGCCATCAATCATATCACAAACCGCGTACACTTCAGTGCTGATGGTAAAGAACGAATACAATATCACGATGAGCAAACTTGGTCCATAGTAGGAGCTCATTTCTCTGAAGACCTGAAGAGTATTTTCATTCAATTTCACAATTCGATAAAATATGATATCGTTTTGCTCCTTTTTGGGCAAATGAGTTTCGATGATGCGATTAATTTGTTTCAATCTCGATGCAATCACTAAGCACAAACTGTCGATGTACACAGTGAAAGTTACACAAATTAATAATTGAGTGTTGTAGATAATAACTAAAAATAAAAACATCTGAAAACTTGTAATAGGATGAATTCGCACTGCGAATTGAATTGTAAATGTAAGGCATGAAGTCAACGCGAAAGCGAAGTACAATCTGCATGTTAGATTATAATCAAATTTTTGTATTATCCTTAATTCAGAGTCGATTTCAATTATTCTCTTAAGTATTCGTAATTTGGCTTTACTATAAACAGCACAATTCACTATCACGCACAGAGAAGTTAATACACAAAAAATTATCTCGAAATTTTGATTGTAATTGTCAGTTTTGTAATTTGTCTGCCATATATTGAAAGCCTTTGTATCAGCAATTAGCAAATAGAAGATAAATGATTCGCATGCAATTAAAAAAGTTGCAACGAGGAAGGAGTAAAACTTCCCTACTTTAGAGTCACCAATATTCAAAACCTTATGGGCCTTAGAAGACAAGGGTAATAAACCTTCGAACTGAAGAAATCGCGTCACGAAGGAAAGAGATTCGCTTGCGGTTCGTTCGAATAGATACATTTCTATCAGATGGGAATTTTATCACTCATTCATTAATTTATGCCATCTTCAAATACATTTCCGACAAATTAATAATTTATGTTAGGTCACGTTGGGGTAATGGATATGAGTTTCAATTCAATTAATCAAATGTTGTAATGAATTAGTACTAAGTTGGGTTAGTGTTGCTGGCAACCGATATTACCAGTATTTACATGACATTATGTACAAACTAATGATAAGGTGGAAAATAGTTTACTGCACAACTTTTCAACTAGCAAATTGAAAGAATTTTTTGACAAACGTCAATGAAATTTCACAAATTATCTGTAGTTTTAAGTATTATTCAAAGAGCTCGATCTGTTCAAAGATTGCAATTTATTAAAAAGGGGTAGTAGTTGTAAAACTAGAAATGCAAGACGACATAAAGCTGATTTAGTTCCATTTGCCATACATATCATAAAATTCTACAGCACGTTGCTGTAGAATTTTCATCTCGCACTCATGATATGTAAGATACGCCAAGACCTCTCCTAAATAATTTACTTTACTATTTAGATTTTTATTTATAATACATGGATCCATATGTGCTGCCCTTGGTATACTGTAGCAACATGACAATGATGAGCATTCTAGCCCTGAAACTTGGCCACTAATGCTACCGTTGCTCAGGAGAGTACAGTACCGTCCGATAAGCTTAGTTCTGACAGACTGGGTGCTGGTTTGCCAAGAACTCCTAAATCTGAATCCACATAGGCCGTAACAAATCCAGTGTAACGTTCTCCACAAGAGCGTTAACAATGTCCACATCCAAGTGTACCTGCGCAATATCCAACCTTGCAAATCTTCATGCATCTGGTGTACTGTGTATAAAATTAAGAGAAACATTAACCGTGGCACAGAGCGGTACCAACGGGAACACCGCATTATTACAGCTCCGAACAATCGATCAACTTACCGATGACAGTCCTACAACGGGTTAGCCCACGACAACTACCCGCTTCTAGAAAGATCACTCGGATGACATCCGTCGTCCACACGATTGGGTTTAATAATGTTTCGTTAATTTGTTTGCAAATCGTATAAGGATTACAGATCTCATCCAGAGATTATTACACATGGTGCATTAAAGAAAGGAAATAGGGTCAGAAGATAGGGAACATGAATTTCGTTGCCACGTGGGAACGATGGGCTTTGCGTTTCAAAGCTGATCTGAGCCCATGGCTCTATCTATGGCATGGTGACACACATCCCCTGGACAAAAAGGTCAAAGTACGCACCTGTGACAGCAAAAAAAAGCTACTGCAGTGAACGGGTGGAAAAAGCAGCTGTAGCAGATGCACTGAAAAATTATCTTGTTGTGGTTCATGGTGGACCACAGTGAAAATTTTAAAAGAATGACTGCGAACCAGGCGAAAGCTGTGCACAATTAGACTATTGATGAGTTGCTCAATGAGGACTACCTCGGCAAAACCTTTGCGCATCAAGCCGGTTGGTTCGGCGGTGTGAAAAGCTTGCGTGCGATGACGAGTTCACACAGGATCACAATCGACGCACTACGTAATGTTTGAGATGGCCAATGTACTAATCATGCCAAAGGTGATTTATAGGCAGAAAATGCTCTAAAGCTACTGTAGCGGAAGTACTCAGACCGCTCAACAAAACAGCAAATGTTGGCTCTAGCCTTGATTTCATACTTTAGATAAATAAGGTTGTTACGGGTGAACATTGAGACCCCGTAGCGTGGCTCACCTGAACACTACCATACGTGATTTCGTAAGAAAATGATAAATGTTACGGGTGAACATTGAGACCCCGTAGCGTTGCTCACCCGAATACTACCATAACCGATTTCGTAAGAGTTTAACCTACGCAATACCGAGCCGCACTTTATTAATTGTTAGTTTCTGTTAGACCGATGATGTAACTATCAACAAGTAATTTAAATTTCCATTCACGGAAGAATTATAGATTAAATTACGAACAGGAAGCCACACAATAATTTTAAGCTTAATAATTGTTTTAATTACAAACAGGAAGCCATATAGTAATTTTGCTTTGTAACTTAATGTACTTAAGCTCATGTAGCTAGGCCGCTTCCGTTCCACACGCCACAATTATGGACAACGCAACCAGCAGCAAGCGGCGGAGGCACCAAGCACCAGCGCGCGCTCGAAAACGAAATGCGAAATACACACGGTAGCGGAAACATTCGTCATCCATTCAACATATGCGGCAAAACATGTAGTCAGGCAACACAATTGCATCGTCATAAGGCTTTGTACTCTAATCCCGCTCTTTTCCAATGCAATGTTTGCGCACTCAAGCATGAGTACAGTGATTGTGGCAGATATTATAAAACATCTAAAATTTTAAAGACACATCGTATCGTACATACCGAGCCTAATAGGCACCGTCGGCGTTAAATTAGTCGATAATGCCCACAATGCTAAGACATGAAAAGTGACATTCGAATCCCAAGGATAGTTGGGAAAAATTTCTAAGCAATTGGGAAGGTCAAACGAACATCAAATCCCACATTCCGGCCAAGAGAGTCTTCATTTGCGACGAGAGGTGAATATTTCACAACATGGTGTTTCCAACAGCGCGATATTAAAATACAAATTCCAATGAAAACCGCAATTATATCCGATTTAGATGGTTGTTTCATCATTCACGCTACATTGTAGTGTAACTTGCTAATTTGTGGGTTGTTGCAGTTCTCATCCTATTGCAAACTAGTTTCACTATAAGGCTCTATAAAAGACCTTACTATAACATCAACACCTCCATTAACTACTAAAAATTAAACACACAAATGAGTATGATAAAAGAAGGAAATTAATGAAGAAAAAAATTAAAACATGCAGTAAGGAACCAAAGATTCAAATGATTGTTATCATCGGGACATCATCAGTCGCCGAAGACGACACAGCAGACAAGCAAACGGCAAGTGATGCTGCACTCGTATCGTTAGTCGAAGGAAATGATAAATAAACCACGAATCAACAATAACAGACAATGGAGATGAAGTCAATGCATTCGGCGGATAGTACATTCGATTCCTAATAGGATCGCCACAAGTGGTATGTATGTTGAGTGAAACCAAGCGAGGGAAATTACTCGTTCAACAGAGCAAAAGTCACTCAAAACAAGTTTTTCCCGGTGGATGGAAGGGAAAAAGAAAAAAACCGGATTCAGTGAGGTTATTTAAGCCGAGGAGATTGGCGCGTTCGGCCTCTTTTCTCCTGTTTTTCTCGGACGGTGAAGTATTCTTCCGTAAATCTACAAACAACGGTGGTGCGGCAAAAAGTTAAGTACGTGGGAACAGTGTCAACTTGTGAGAACAACGGTGGTGCCTCCGGAAATTATTTATCTGACCAAACAAGGTATACATTTTACATTCTATTGAAATACATATCAAAGTTTTGTTATTTTTTTACAATATAAATTTAGATTTGCAGTTAAGGGTTGGGAACCGAGAAACTTCGATAAATTGGATTTAAATTGGGACCTGGGTATGGTTGGGGAATAAAGATGGCTCATCTTGTTGAAAATTTTGACACACCTATTTATTGGTTCATTATCACCATAGAAAGTATGATGTTTACTTTCTAGGAGCAAAAGTGAATTTCTCGTAAATCTTACTGGCTTGTTTAAGGCTATTTTCTCGATTAGATATTGGACTTTAACGATTCCTCTAAGGACATCAAATGCGAAGCAAGAGCATGATGTGGTTCTACGGGAGGCAAATGGAGTCATATTGCGAAGGGATAGCCGGTTATCGGATGATGGCAAATTATGGAAATTTTTTGGATCAATATAGGGATCTCAGGGCAAACAGTAGGAATTGTTTCTGGACGGATTGAAAACTCTCTGAGTGAACATCAAAGACCGGATTCCAAACGACACAACCGTATTCCAGAGTTGGGCACACTAATGATGTGTATACCATTTTCCTTACCCACAAGTTCTTAAATTCTGGACTTTAACGATTCCTCTAAGGACATCAAATGCGAAGCAAGAGCATAATGTGGTTCTACGGGAGGCAAATGGAGTCATATTGCGAAGGGATAGCCGGTTATCGGATGATGGCAAATTATGGAAATTTTTTGGATCAATATAGGGATCTCAGGGCAAACAGTAGGAATTGTTTCTGGACTGACTGAAACCTCTCTGAGGGAACATCAAAGACCGGATTCCAAACGACACAAGCGTATTCCAGAGTTGGGCACACTAATGATGTGTATAACATTTTCGTTACCCACAAGTTCTTAAATTCTTTCGCGCGTCGTTTGATGAAACCTAAAAGCTTATTCGCTTTGCAGAAAACCTCATCGTAGTGCAAATTAAAGCGGAGTTTCTTATCCAAGTGAACACCAAGATCTACTACACTATCAACTCTGGAAAGCTTTGTATCATTGAGGTGATAGTCAAATAATAAAATTGTAGTTTTCCGAGAAAAACGTATCACCTGGCCTTTCTCAAAATTCAAATATAGAAGATTATCGTTAGGCCACTCTAATAGAGTGTTTATTTTGTGCTGCAGGAACAAAGAATCACTTTGGGATGCTATCACATGATATAATTTGAGATCACCCGCATAAAATAAGTGCGGTATATCAGATAACATTTCAGAAAGGTCCGCTATGAAAATGTTGAAGAGAAGAGGTCCGAGGTGACTGCCTTGAGGAACACCGGAATAGACATGAATTCCTTTTGACACATATCCCTGAAATTTAACAGTTTGAGTCCGATTTTAGAGATACGAGTCCAGCCAATGATTCCAAATTCATTCAACTTATGAGACAAAACCGTATGATTGACACGGTCAAAAGCCCTACTGAATATCAGTATAAATTGCGTCGACCTGGTGTCCATTTTCGATTGTACAAAGGATATTAGAGACCAAAACTGTTAAGTTGGTGGTTGTGGATCGATTCTTTCTGAAGCCATGCTGTTGGTCATTGAGATACTGCTCAATAAAAGGTGATATTTTGGAACATACTATTTTTTAAATTAACGTTGTGGTAGTGGATAGTATGGCAATCTCTCTATAATTTTCAACGGCTCTTTCTTTTGTTTTTATAGATTGGAGTTAAGTAGGAGGATTTCCAGTATGCTGGGAACACGCCGCTAGATAGCGATTTGTTAAAAATGATACAAAGAGGCAAAAATTATTATTCTCTGCATTGACATAAAAAATCTGGAGGAAGTAAATCAGGGCCAGGTCCATAATTATCATCCAGGGTTTCAATTGCGTCGAAAATGTCACTCTCTGAAACTGAAATTTCTTGCAGTACAGGCCCACATTCGGTGTCTAGTGGTGAAAAACTATGGAAATTGTTTGCTGAACAGTAAACTGATTGAAAATGGTCTGCAAAATAATTACTGATTTCTTCAGGGAGAGTAGAGCTGCAGTCTTTAAAGATCATTTGCTTAGGATAGCCATGAACTTTGCGCTTGATGTTCACAAATTCAATAAATTTCTTAGGGTCTTTGATGATGTTTTCACCTATAACATTAACATTTACTTCATAGGCCTCCCGGGACTTCAATTGGAATTCTTTTGACGGTTCATCATGCTTTCTTTTAATTTCGGCATTCATATCAGATCTACTTTGCATAATTTTATACCGTTTTTTTCTTCTGTTCCTTTAAGATCGAAGATCACGATCCAGCCAGGGCTCTGATAATTTGTCCTTTTTCTTGATTTTAGGAACATGTCTTTCAACGGCGTCAAGGATGTGCTGATAGAGTAAATTTATATCTAACGTTGGAAGCATGGCAGTCCAGTCTATATTAAAAAAATGCTTTCGAATGCTCTCGAAATCAGCATACAATCAAGTTATTGTACGAAAGAGTGTTTGTAGCTTCAGCAGTGGAAAATTCAACCGAAAGTGCGGAATGGTGGAGGGTGTTTGAGAAAAGATTTTCTACCTCACTGGTTGGATTAACCACCACATCGTCATAAGCATTGGTAAAGATAAGATGTAGCCAATAACCATTGCAATTGGGTGTCGGAGCTACTTGCAGTAAATCATTGCCATAAAATGTAGAAACAAGGTTGTAATCATAATCGTCCAGAAGATTGACTTGAAGGAGACGATTATCAAATTCGTCGACTATAAACGTTAAATTGGGCCTATTAAAGTCTCCATGTATAATAATTTTATCTTCCTCATTAGAAAGGCCAGCAAGTGAAGAAATAACTCCACACGCATCAGTACAAACGACTTTATTGGACTTTGGACGAATATAAAATGCACCAATGTACAAGTCAAATTTTTTAAGTTTGATTTGAACTATTGTATGCTTGAAATGTTTATATGTGGTCGTAGTGACATGGTTACTCAATATCGAGTTGTGTACAGTGGTTAGGACTCCACCACCTCGTGAGATCCCGGTAGTTTGATAGTCTCGATCATTCCGATATATAGTCCAACTACTATCGAGAATCTCATTATTTCGAAAGGAGTTATTCAACCAAGTTTCCGTTAGAGCAAAGACAGTAAATGGGCATGATTTAGCGTCAAGAAAAAGTTTGCTGAGTTTACTTTTCATACCACCACAGTTATGGTAAAACATTTTGATGCATTTTGGAGGAGGTGTTTTTATTGCGGACGAAAAAATTTGTGATGCTGTTCTCGTGTCCTTTGAAGCGAAGATATATGATTTAAGCTTACATGTGAAGCGTACATCTCAATATCTTTTTGTGCTTGTCCTGGATTAATACCTAGTTGCTCGTGATATTTAAAATATAATTTGCGAAGAGCATCTAATTCTATAGGAAGACCTTCTCTTTGTATCAATACTCTAAGATTGGTCTTTGTTTTACCATTAATGCATGTCTGGTGCTTTATGCATGTAGGCCAGGTAGAGTCGAACAAACTCATATATTTTATGCTCTCGCAGTCTTGATAAGAGATACCTACTTTCAAGATCGTTGCTAGAGTTAATTGTATCTTTTACAGCTTGAGGTAAGAGAGGATCTAAAAAGGACTCCTTTTCGGCAAACGAGTTACTTGATGTGGTAGGTAACTGAATCGATCCTTGTGTGGATGAAATTTGAAGACCAACACTTACGAAATTGGGATATAGGGGTACGTTTTCATAGTCTTCAGTTCAGGAGTGGAAATAGAATGCTCATGTGAAGAACCAACACTACCTCTCGGTTGCTTACTATGAGAAATAGTACTGTTTGCCACTAGACTACTATTTGAAGGATCCGAATGATTCATAGTTGTATTAATAATCTTTGAGTGAAGTTTGTAAGTCATGTTAGTATAAGTATTTTTACCATTAGTGGGAGCTATTATTATACTATTCATAGATTTACTTGGTTGATCCTTGTTGTAAACTGGCTTTTGTGACTTCCACTTTTTGAAGATCAATCCATTCCACTTGACAGTACCGTTTTCAGATTGATGGTTGGAGAAAAGCCAGGCATACTTATAAGGAATGGAAGCCCTGGTCGAACGCTTACGCTTATTCCCCTTTGATACGTCCTCAACTCTGCAACCTTTGAGCATGAGACAATTCTCCAAAAACTTTCGAACTCCAGCGGCGCTAATATTTTTTTGGTGCTTTTTGTAGGAAGAATGATTCATAATTTGCTTCAGTAGCTATTTTGGCGTTAACTGCTTCTAACTTTTGGAGCCTTACATTCCATTCATCTACTGACCAAAACGTGCCTAGCTTAAAGATGCGTTTGACGACTTCAAGAGCTTGAATTGATGCTTTTGGTTCTGGACATCTCAAATTTAGACCGTTCGCATCACTCTTCACTGGAAATGTGTGGTGCACTTCACGCTGCTCCTGTAATTTATTTTCTTGTGAATCACACTTTTTCTCGATATTTGCCAGTTTTGTTAACATTTCCGATTGTTGCATTGAATCTTTCTGCTCGAATAATTTTTTGGTGATGTTTGTTAACATATCACTCAAAATTTTTCTATGGTAATCTTCTTCACGGCAATCTTCTTTAAGGCACTCTTCCTTGCACGATGGTTGGATGGTTGCAATTTGCTCCTTCATAGAGATCAACTGATTATCGAACATCTCAAGAGCTTTAAATATTTTCCAATTGCTCTTTGATAGGTTAGTAGCTAGTTCGTTGAAGTTACTAGCCATTTCAACAAAGCTCTCATAATTCGCTCGAGATTTCGATTGCTGCCGTGCGATTGATTGATCCTTCTCTTCCATTAGATTATCGATGTGATCAATAATTCGGTCATACATGTATTTCATTTTATGCTCGAAATTCTGACCAGAGCAAATGAAATGTACGGTAAGGATGATACCAGTCTATTAGTGCATCCATGCAGGCACCGCGCAGTTTTTTTGGAAGTTATAAAAATGCAGTTTTTAGCCATGGAGATGGAGGATGCCAACAATAGTGATTAAGTAGCCTTGGAAGATTGAAGCCCTTTTATGAAAATATCATCGGAGAGTATCGATGTGGTTTCTGAAGTGGAAAGTCTACGATTAACCAGATATTTTCAGTAAAAGTGGTGCTCAAAAAGTACTGGCCATATAATATCAATGTTTACCAGCACTTCGTAGACGACAAGTAAGCATACGACAGTATTGACAAAAGTGTCCTGTACAAAATAATGCTTTACTTTGACGTCCCAGCGTAACTTATGTTAACGCTTTCCAAAGAACTTAAGCTTAAAACAGGGGAATAGGCTGTTACACCCCAAAAGTTGGGTGCTCTGATGGGGTTTGTGGGCCCCAGTAAGCTCGTCTAGAGACGGACGTAGGAGCTCCACTCACTTGTCTAGTAGAGCCCCGATAAGCTACCAAGCGAGAATTCAGCTTCCAATTTTCACAACTTCGAGACAGGAAAACTTGAGTATTCGTCGCCAGTCTTTGTGGGCGATTGTACTACATTATTGGGGAAGATAAAAATCGTTTCAATAATGATTCAAACGACCCTAGGAAATCATCTTAATCCTCCTTCACTCTACTCAGATACCGCCCTATCTAAGCCAGGCTATTTGTACTAACACCACCTCCTGCCACACTGACGAATCTCTTATACTTCTTTCTGTTTCCGGGTTCTGCCACTATAAACACTGCCTAATTTCTCACTATTTACTTACCATCACTATTTTGTCGCTGATTCAACCTTCTAAACTCTCCTTAACCTTTTTTTCCACATGGCCATTTACCATTCAAACCGATCTGTACAGCATTTGTTCTTAAAAATGAGTAAACAAAAAATCAAGTACTCCTGCTGATTTGCCCATAAGGGATGTCTACCATCGAAAATATCCTCTTTGAATTCTATGGCTTTGTTCTTGTCCTTGATTGTATGCTTCCATCGGTGTCTCGTTAATTTTCTGCAGTTCATCTTCGCTTCAAGTTCCAATTCTTAGATTCCACTCCTGCAGTCGTACGCGGCTCCCTTTCGTCCCTTTTCCTCGATAATTTCCAAGTAATCTTTGTCCACTGACCTTTTATTACTAATTCTAACATCAGCAAGTCGATAAAAAGGACTCGTTCCCTTTTTCACTGAAGTTGACAAACCCTCGGTCAAACGGATCGCCGCTATTTCCTCGGTCAATGCCCAGGCATGAACTTTACATGGTTTCAATTCCATTGCTGATTATTTAGTTGTTTTGGTTTAATTCATTTCACTTCTAACGCAGCCGGCCTGATATTTCGGAGTCTCCATTATCTTTCCAAGTTTCTACTTTCACCTGACAGATTATTGTTTATTTTCATGCGCCAGTTTATTTTAACACCGGTTAATTTTGTGCAACACGGACAAATAGTACGCGCTTTCCTCCCAATGTTTTCTTGGATGTATCCGAAAGTTCGTGAAATATTACATGTGGGCTCATACGCAATGTGACCGAATTGCGCGTGGTTTGTAGTATCTCTGTGTGTAAAGTTTATGCGGCTGAATTTTCCCTAATGGAATTATTAAACACTCGGTAACCAACGTGCATACACTTGGATGGAGTTAAAAGCAGTTTCGAGAATGCACTTTGCCGACCGCCAATATTCCCTCCGAAGCAATTTTGTATAAATTAGTGCTTAACGAATCATGAAACACTTGGGCTCGTTCTTCCAGCCGTCACTGAAGTTCACACGGGCGCTCGGGTAAGATTGGTTTTCATTGCTCGGCACCATTCAAAATTTACCTTGTTGATTGAAGTTTGTTAGCCGATAGTCATCTGCGACTGTTGCCCGATGGTGAAGGGTCACAACTGAGGTCGCGCTTCGGCACGGGTTATCAATTGCGATATCTCGAAGTATTGGTTGTTGGATCGTAGCTTCGAGCATCACGCTGGTACTTAAGATGCTGGCTTTATACGGTGTTAAAGACTCGATCCAAAGTTATTGCCCTTGGTCTACATAAAAGGGATGTTTCGAGTTCCATTCAATTAACTCAGAGATAATCCTAGATTCCCTAAGTCTCCTATGCTACTTCATGCCAATTTTACAATATTTAGTTGAAACTATGTTATTAAAAGCAAATGTAAAGTCAAATGATTAATTAATTAATTAATTACAATTATTATAATTAGGCTCGGTGATGTTTGACTCCAAGAACACTTGATTACGGTTAAGTTAATCCTCACTTCCTGTTACTACTCTACCAAACAGGGCTTGCCTCAATGTTGTTCAATACTGCTCTGGAACTTGTGATCAGGAAAACGCCAGCAGGTACCATGGTACCTGCTGGCGTTTTCGTACCCATGGGTACGCTACTGTACAAGTCCACGTAACTAGTAGCGTATCCCATGTCCACACTATATCCAGACCAATTATAGACTTGAAGGAAGCGTCCATATGGTTGGAGTCAGAAGCATAGCAAGGTGGCCTTCTGGCCAATAAAACTAAATTCACAAGGAAGGGTATAATAGTTCAACAAAAACTGAACTTAGGAGACTATAACGTGAAAAGTGTGGATAGCTTTAAAGTCTACTTTTCAATACTTCACATGCTTAAAAAAATAGTTTACAATTCGCATACACAAGCCACTGTTACGACCTGTGCTAACCCTTACAAATATTTCCGAAAAGCCCTAAACTTATTTGAACGCAATGTACCTAGGAGGATATATGGGCCATTAGAGCATGGAGCTGAGTGGAGACTTCAATACAACAACGAATTGTATAATCTACTCACATATCTATATCCGTATACGTAAAACTACGCGAACTGCAATATGCAGGATAAAATCAGAGTTTTTTACAGAGGTTCATTAAATTTTGTGATGAATCTCACAATAAAAAATCCAAAGTTGAACCGTCTGAAACAAAATGGTGGCCGCTCAAAGGTCGAAAAACGTACAAAATTTTGCTACTGTAGTTGTGAACACACATTTGAATCGATGTTGATGAAATTCGGTAGTTTGGTAAAGGCTATAAATATCAAAAGAACTATGTAAGAAAACTAAAAGTCAGGTCTCGAAATAAAAAAATGGCTCGAAATTTCAAAGTCTTCTGAAAGTCGCAAATCGTTTCGATGTGTATGAAATTTCGTTTCAAGATAGAAATAAGTTACGTTTAAGCACTTTGTCATTTTGCGAGCACCTATGCACAGGTTTCAAAATGGTGACGGGACAAATATGCGATTTTTTCAGACTTTTGTGGCGATCTAGCGCCGCATTTCCTAACGGATTTTGATGAAACTTGGAATAATGGATAGCTGTACTACGTTCTGTTACTATCCAAAAATGATCAAAATCAGATGAAAAATAAACCAGTGGAAAATTTAAAACCTAATATTTTCAGCTGCCATTTTCACTTAAAAATTTAATACATTTGCCCTGTCAAGACTAAAACTCCGATTTGAACGAGATTTGGCACATTGATTTATTAGACCCTAGGGCACAAATATTTAAAAACATCTAAAAAACCTAAAATCAAATGCATGTATTCAGAATGGTGGCTCGCAAAGGTCAGAAAGCAAGCGTAATTCCCTATTTTAGTAGCAACTGAAATAATGAATATTTTTTATTAACTTGGAAGTATTTATGCAACAGATCGTTTAAGTGGATTGTAAAATATCTTTATAATACCCTACTAAAATTGCGACGTGTCTGTTTATCTGTCCGTCCCGTCCGTCCGTCATTCCCTCGGTCCGTCGCTGTGTGCGTGTGTCACAGCAAGTTTTCTCGCAAACCACGTGAGCTAGAGTAATGAAATTTTCTACAAAGGTTAAAAATGGTGCCGCCTCAAAATTCGCAATTAAAAAATATTTTAAGGTGTTTTAGGGGGTCCGCTTATATAAAGGGGGACTCTAAAAAAAATTGTTCTTACCAAAGGTAGCCAATATGGGTATCAAATAAAAGGTTTACGTGTGAACTTTTCAAAACAGGTCCTAAACAAAAGGCATTTGTAAAGAGGGAAAATGTATGAAAAATTCGGGCCCTACCTTTGGACAGAAAAATCTGAAAAAAATCACGAAAGTAGGTCCCTATGAGTGCAAGGCTAACAAATACCTAAGAATTTGAAATTCGGTCAACTTTGTTAATAATAGTACATTTTATGAATTTTAAGTTCTTATCTCTGAATTCGAATGATGATCCTTAAATTTGCGAAATGTTTTTATCTCAATTTTCTGATGTAAAACGCTTTCTGCAAGTTTCAGAAAAATCAAGTCGTAAACAGCTAAGTTATAGACTATTGAAATTTATCAACTATAGCAACAATGACACGTGATACTGTCTAAATGCACGTTCACAAAAGACTCAAAAGCTACGGGTGTGTCAGGGTTTTCATGAAAATTTTAGAAATATTTCAAAACATTGATATGTTACTGTGACTACTAAAAATTGAGGTCACAATGTTGAAAATAAAATGGCGGCAAATTAAAATACACAATAACCATGTATTATTTTTCTGAGCTCAATTCATGGGATACATGTGTGAGCCAAATTTTGATATTCAAAAGACCTTGTTTGATTTATTAATTATTTTGCAATACCCTTCTGGTCGGAGGGCACTCCTGCTACTTCAGTTTATCCTTAAATAATGCTTGACTTTCAAAGGGGGGCCAATAAAATGATTATTTGCTTTTAAAAATACTGGTACATACAAGAAATTTGCCTTTCCGGCTAGTGGTGCCAACGGGATTTTTAAAAATCTAATTTTCATCATCTATGGCGCGACAACTCAAGCCGAGCCTTGGCCCCCAGGATTAATCCCCTCCAATCATCACGGCTGCCCGCCAGTTGTTTACCCCCAACAAGAATCTGCTGTCGGCTCCTATTGTGTCTTCCCATCGAGTCCTCGGTCTTCCTGCAAGCTGGGGGGATCCCTCCTCTAACAGGGGGAAAGGGGGAAAGAAATCACCAGACAAGCGATCCCCCAGCTCCAACTGCTGTGAGTCCCTTCTATCTATTTCACTTGTGAACCGACTCAACAACTATACTATCCCGAGTGAGCGCTCCCGGCTCTCTGTGGAGGTCTTGTAGCTGCATGTTTCATATTCTGAACGAAAAAAATACGTGTTAGGCATCGTCCTCCTCTCCTGGACAAAACCGACAACCGGGAGACCGCAACTATCAATCTTGTGCAGGTATGAGCGATAATACCTATGTCCACTCACAAACTGGGTGAAATAGGAGTCAGTCTCACCATACCTTCGATTTAGCCACGGTTTCATATCCGGGATAAGATGCGCAGTCTACCTTCCCTTCGTGCAATTCACGCAAGACAGCTGCCCGTCATCGAGATTCATCTGCCATCTCCATTCTCGGTAGCCCGCCGTAAGACACATTCCATAGGTCTGGTCCAAGGATAGATCCCTGGGCAATACGCGATATAACATCCATTCTTAGTTGGCCCTGTGTCGTGTTGTAAAGCAGGCTTCGGTTCTTAAGGTAGTCCCTTAGAAGACGCATAGATCCAACCGCCTAGAAGAGTTGAAGGCGTTCCTTATGGCAAGTGTCATCAATAGGACGGTCCATCACTTTGTGTGGCTATATTTTTGTGCCTTTTGGACCGAGCTCACCACTTCTGTAATCGAATCAATATTGAAACGTCCTGCTCTTAGGCCATACTGCCGTAAAGATAGCTCCCCAGCAGCACGAATCACGTCAGGGAGTCTTCCCTTGATGTATTTCTCTAGCATGCAGTGTCTAGTATGCATAACGGGTGGGGAAACCCCGTCCTGTAGGTAAGCGCTGAATGTGCTAAGCAGCACATCAGGACAATGCTGATAGACAAGTTGCAACACCTCAGCTGAAACACTATCTAGGACTGGAATCTTCCTTACTTTCAATGATAGGACTGCCTCTTCCAGTTCCAGCTGTATGAAAAGTTGACACTCAATTGCTGTTTCACTGTCGACAGAGTTAACCTGAACAGGATGAGTGGAGAGGAGTCCTCGCACTTTTTCGTCCGTTTTCACGCATCATGTATGTAAGGCGTCCGTAGGGCACCAAGCTTCCACATAACTAGCTTGTACAAGGCCCCACGGATCCCTGTTCAAATTATCTATCAGATCTTGCCAGCAGAAGAGGCATTTCCTAGTCAACTTATATGTAATTACCCAGTTTCATGCCTTGTCATTATTCCGTGCTCGTTAAGCCTCACGCTGGAGCTTGTGTCACACTCTTCGCTTTTCAGTGATTTAATCGACTAGCACACTAAGGGCTTGCCGTGCCAGGGTTTTTGACGGGGCATAGAAGCGTTGCAAGCAGTGATGATGATGCTCATAGTTGAGTTCATCACGTCTTGAGGTGCCCGTTTTCCTACCCTTGTGAATCACCCTGCAGAGGAACACCTGCTGTGAGCACCTTGGCGAACATCTCGACGTCCATCTGATGTTCTACCCAATTGTAGAAAGTGGATGGTATGGACGTTGGGAAATAACATCACTGATCTCAAGCAGAATACACCGATGATCACTGGCCGAGTAGCCCTCTAATATTCTCCAATTATGTATACTCCGTACTAAGGACTCCGAGGTGAATGACAAGTCCAGTATAACTCCTTCCTAGCCAATATGGCGAAACGCAGGTGCATTTTCGGTGTTTATCACGACAAGCGCCGTCCTGGCCACCTTTTCTGCGATTTGTTTTCCCCGCAGATTGCTTTAGCGTTGATGTCTCCTCCAATGAGCACGTTGCCGTGTGCGCTCGAGACAGCACCCCCCAAAGCATTGAGTTCAGCTTGGAAAGATGATATCGGTTCATTCGGCATTGGTTACATACTAAAGAAGGGAGTCCCTGAGCACTGATCCACTCAAAACCATCCCACAGCTCTCCACCAGGAAATCACTGTTCCGAGCCCAGAAGGCGATAGTACTAGTTTCCTCAGGATACCATGATGCACAACTTTTATCAAAGTGTGGCTCACTCAACAGCAAAAGGTCGGTTTTTATGTCTCTCGCAAGCTGCTCAAGCTGGTTTTTGACGGTTGAACTGCGGTGAAGGCTTAGCTGCAGATTACGGGTCATTGAAGTTGTGATTTTAAATTTTTCTGATGGCAAGGCATGCCCAAGATCAGCTCTTGGACCAATATCCATGCAGAGGATACAGTTTATCTCCTTTGTATAATCTTTTCTTCTGTGTCCCATTCCACCGCATTTGTAACGCCGCAGGAATCTTAGTCTGGACAGGACTGTCTGTAATTTTCCGTTTTTCGTCCGTCTTCGCTGTTGTTGTACTCATCGTCGTTTTTGTCATCGTTAGAACCGCTCTCGATGTGCTGCAATCATCATGGCTGCAGTCACTTTACTTGGACTTTTTTGTCTGTTTTTAGGGTTTTTAGTTGAAGTTGATCCAGTTTCATTGGCCCCGCCACCCTCGGAGCCGCTATCACCGTTCGTATCCGTAGTCACCTTTTTGGTCCCATGGTTATCTTTGCAGAGCAAGGAGGCCATGAGAGGGTGGGCACAAGTCCTTTTGGGGAAAAGTGCTCAGAGCCAGACCAGCGTTATTCCGGAGTCTGTCTCAACAGAACCCAAACTCAATGGTGCGAACTTCGAATGTACTCCGAGAACTTCGGGTCCAAACCATGATATCCGCCAGCCCAAAATCAAGTCCAATTCGTTGTGCAAAGTGTAGTCCAAATTCAGCCAAAGTCGTTACTGGTCATCCCAGGAGGAATCTCACAGCGACCTTCATTTTCTCGGGTCCGTGGGGTGACGCTCCCCAAAAAATGTTAGCCTCCAAGAGTACTCCTGTCGACCGACATTCCCCCTGTGGGAATTTCCTCAGGTACGTGCGGGTGGCACTCCCCAAAGATAGCTAGCCTCCAAAAGTATTCCTGTGGGCTGGCATTCCTCTTTAGGGGATGGCTTTTTAGCCGTGCGGGGAGAGCTACAAACAATGAGGAGACATTAGTTGTAAGTGCTTTTTGGATCGCCATATAATAAACCTATTAAACAAATTTCAATTTTTCCCCGCCCACCCATTAATTTAAATTTGAAATTTCTATCTAGCAATGACCCAAATAGGTGGACGTAGAAAACGTTTTTTTTTGAGGGGTCGCCTCCCTATATGGGGAGACCCCCTTAAACCGCTTTGAAAAATTTTTCCACCCTTGAACTTTCAAGAAGTCACCACTTCTGACCTTTCTACAAAGTTTCATGGCTGTAGCATCTATACTTTCGGAAATAAAGTGCTGTGACATACAGATGGACTGACGGACGGACGGACAGATGGACACAGGTCGTGATTGCAATAGGATTTTGTATTTTAGTACAAAACTCTAAAAAGGCAATAAACATTTATAGGTAGGGTCATAAAAACTTAAGCAATGATGACAAAGCGCTACTTATAGATCATAATTAAGTCTCCTTTGTTCAGGTATCCTGTGAATCTGCAGGCTTTCAATTGCATCCAATTTTCGTATTTGTTTACCTATGTGATGACCTTCAAGTTGTCGGTGTTGATTTTGTGACATGTTTCGACGATGTGTTTCACCACTGTTGATCGGATATCTGCGTGCTTATTTCATTTCTTTATCGCATTGTCTGCTTCGCTCAGATATTCTTAGCAGCGGGTCATGACTGATCTTTGTATATGTCCGATGTAGCATTTGTCACTTGTGGAATAGGTGATCTCGTACATTTTAGCCGGTTTCTCAGTTTTGACTTTTTGCTGATGGGAACCATTTGAATTCGTTCAGATTTCATTAATTTCTTCATTGTTTCTGATGTACCTGTATTTGTATGCCGGATAGCTGCTCGACTCTCTGGATCTGACTGCTTGTTTTGAGAAAATTCAGTTGTTAACTCTATTGCTGTTTTCGCAGTAACCATTCAATTTTCTTGTTTTTATTATATACTTCTCTTCTTTTTGTTTTTCTTCCCTTGTTAAGGGAGTGTTAAGCATGCGGTGTACCATGGCTTGGAAAGGTGTCATCTTCGGTGCGAAAGAATGAAAAGAAGTAATAGGTATCGTCCTTCGTATTTGCGTGCTTTTTCTGTATATTCCAAGATGGAATTCAATTCCAAACGTGTAAATCAGTAAATCCAGAAATGCTAACTTGTTGTCCTTTGCCACCTCCATGGTAAATTTGATTTGTTTATGGATAGAATTAATGTTCCTTAGCGTTTCATCTAGCGATAGTCCCAGAAAGCAAGCTAGAATAAACGCGATGAAACATCAATTATATCCACAAACAAATCAAATTTACTATGGAGGTGGAAAAGGACAACAAGTTAGCATTTCTCTACTGATTTACACGTTGAATTGTCGCGCTTGTGGTAAACCTGTAACCTTGAAATTTGCTTTCCCTTAACCGACATCCTTCCCCTCTCCATTGATATATTTATCATCGCTGTAGCTTGTTTAGTTCGCCTGCTGTGTCGTGTTGAGACGACGTGAGTTGGTGGTGCTCGCCACGAAAATGGAGAAAAGAACTCAAGAGCAACGCATCGCGATAAAATTTTGCACCAGATTGGGCGAAACAGCTTCGCAAACGTACGCTAAAATTGTAAAAGTGCATGGTGACAGTCCTCTTAGTCGTGCCTAGGTGTTTCGATGGCATAAAGAGTTTAAGGAGGAGTATAAAAGCGTGGAAGATGAGGCGCGGAGCAGGAGACCAGTCAAGGTGCAGACTGACGCAAATGCGCAGTGTGTGCGCACCCTAATCCGTGAAGATAAGTGTTTAACAGTTCGAATGTTGGCCTCAGAACTGGATATGAACCGTGAAACAGTCAGACAAATTTTAACCGACGATTTGAGATGAATAAGGTGTTCGTGAAGATGGTTACAAAGAACATTTCTGAGGAGCAAAAGCAGCATCGAATGACCGTCGCAAAAGACTGTTTGGAATAAGTGGGAAACGATCCTACGCTGCTTGATCGAGTTATTAAAGGCGATGAGAGCAGGTTTTTTCCAATAAGACCCGGAAACTAAATGCCAAAGCTCACAATAGTTGTCTCCGTACGCTCCCGACCGAAAAAAGCACTCATGAGTAAGTCAAAGGTGAAAATGATAATTATTGCCTTTTTTGAAAGCCGTGGAATCGTGCATAAAGAATTTGTTCCATCGGAGCAAACCGTAAATCAAGTCTACTATTGCCAAGTACTCGAAAGATTGCGAAAACGAGTCAACAGGATGCACCCAGACGTCACTCGTAGCTGGACGCTTCTCACGACATCGCGCCGTGCCACAACACCCTCAGCGGTCCCAGTATTTGCCCTCTAAAGGGATCACCGTGTTGCAACAGCTACCTTATTCGCCCGATATGTCACCCTTGGACTTTTTTTGTTCCCGAGAACAAAATCGATTATGGACATTCAGGCGCTCGTGGCGAGGGTACTCGCGGACATGCCAGTCGAAGCATTCCAGAAATGTTACGAAGCATGGAAAACGCGCTGGAAGCCTTGTATAACTGACCAAGGGGACTACTTTGAAGGCGATTGCATGGAATCAGTCTCACTACTTCATTGTCATACCTCGTATATATCATAAATATCTCACTTATTAGTGGTGAAAGTGGATTGCCTATTACAGCTTCCGATTTGTTTTCAAAATATCTATAACGAAATGATCCACCGGCTCTTAATAGTACCATTGAATGAAAAAATATTCGCAAAAGAATGACGCGCTAAGAATGAATACAGATCAAGGAAGTTGTAACTCGGTTTTGTTTAGTGTATTAAAATACTTGTAGAACATTGTGTGATAAGATCATCAAAATAACATTAGATAGTAAAAAGTCACATGTATAAATGGGAAAAATTAAATTAAATAAATATTTATCCAATGTTAAAAGGACAATCATTTTATATTACTTACTTTATTTAAAAGCCATTGGGGAATAAAGCGACTTTGATTTGATTGATCCTAGCAGACTTTTTAAAAGCTAATGAGAGCGTGAGTGAAGATGAATGTTCCGATTCAAATGCGGGGGAAACACCAGGTATGTATTTAGACTGTAAGCGTTGTGGTGCTTATTATATGATTTTCTTAGAAACATTACAAGACTTGAGACGCCATTGAACCGTGAAAGTCTTACCAGTAGCAAAAACTCTTTATGGGAAAGGTGAAAACAACAGACGCGAATGGAGCGGCAAGCAAAACTGACGATAGATACAAGCCATATGGTAGCAATTTGCATATGTATTAGTCGGCCTACTATGGACAAGCTTCCGGTAGCTGTCACCCAACTGCGGCATTAACAAATGCTTATATTTCGTCATATATACTATTTTCCGAATAAAAAACGTGCCGAACGCATTCCGTGCATGCTATAAATTCACCTTGTATAGCCCATTGTGCTCCTAAACTTTCCAAGACGAGCAAATGAAGCACACGTTTTGCACCTTCGACTGATAGCTCAGCGTTGAGATGTAAACAAACTCCTATAAATTCACTTTGAAAGGCGATAAAAACTAAACGGGTATAAGAACTGAAATAATTTTTACTTCACTAGGAGCGCTATTGTGTTCTCCGCGGATCATCTGGATTTCACTGTAGAAATCCGTCTCTAAACCGTACAAAACCTCGAATTTTTGTTGGCACCTCCACAATTCTTCATATAACGCCATGTAAGTTAGCCAGCAAAGTCGGCCTACTAATGGTCATGTGTGTGGTAGTAAGCGCTGCTGCCATATGGCTTGTATCTATCGTCAGTTTTGGCGGCAAGTATTAAATCAGACGTCGGGTTGCTCAATGTAACATCAAACTCCAAGTAATGGGAAATAGGGGCTCAGCAAAGATATTACTAAGCATATTCTTAGTATCTTTATTTTTCAAATGAGTTCTTGGGCAAAGTTGTCAATTATACGAATTCGGAAATCGCAATTCAGCAAATGAAATACACTGGATTTCAGGATAAGGAAGATGATGAATCGGTAACGGCATTTTCATCAAATACACCGTCATTTTTGAATCTGGTTACATTTAAGCAACTTAAAGCCTTATTCGGACTTGACTTTTCAACGGGTGTTTTCAATATGAACGCTATCAATATCAGAAAACTCTTGGATAAATATAATGTTTTTTGAGGTACAATGAGCCGTTAAAGGTTTAAGCTTTTCACCAATTGAGTTCAGTTTGATGATAAAAAAAAACTCGTGAAGAACGTCATGGAAACGATCGTTTGGCTCCAATTCGCGAGAGTATTGACCAAATTATAGGAAAATGTTAAGAGTTGTACTCGCCATCTGACTATTACACTGTTGATGAGCAACTATTAGCATTTCGTGGGTGATGTTTATTTAAAATGTACATTCCTTCGAAGCTTGATTCATATGAAATTAAAATGCTAATAATATGTGATGCTAAAACTGCTTATATGTATGTTGAGGTCGTAGTGTTTAAGGGTCACACAAACTCACCACCAAATTTATCAGTCCCAGAAAACTACGTTGTGGAACTTGCTAAGCCCATATTAGGATCTCCGAAACGTTACCGTTGAAAATTGGTTTATCAGTATCCCTATAGTCAAGAACTCGCAGCAGGAACATGTGACAATGGTGGGAACCACGCGTAACAAACATACGTACAACACGCTTTTCATTTTTAGGGTTTTGTACTAAAATACAAAACCCTATTGCAATCACGACCTGTGTCCGTCTGTCCGTCCGTCCGTCTGTATGTCACAGCACTTTTTCTCCGAAACTATAGAAGCTACAGCCATGAAACTTTGTGGAAAGGTCAGAAGTGGTGGCCTCTTGAAAGTTCAATGGTGGGAAAAATTTTCAAAGAGTTTAAGGGGGGTCTGCCCATATAAGGAAGTGACCCCCCCCAAAAAAAATTTTCACCATTGGTAGTCGAGTAGGGTGTCATTGGAAAGGTATCAACAAGATCTTTTCAAAACAAGTCTTAAAATTGCCTTATGAGTACCGAGGGGGGAAGGGGAAATGTACGAACTTTTCGCGTACCCCCCCTCGCGATTGGACACCTTCCATCCGAAAAATCTGAAAAAAATCATGGATGTAGACCTTAATGAGTACAACAACAACAAATACATGAGAAGTCGAAATTCACTCAACTTTGTTAGTAATAGTATGATTTATTGATTTTATGTTTTCTTAAATAAAATCTAGACGGTACCCTTAAATTCAATAAAACACAAACGACTATTTATAAGATTGACCTTCTCTGCAAGTTTCATAAAGATCGAATAATATTTAACGAAGTTATAGCGATTTGAATTTTCCTGCATTACTATGGAACAATATGCCCTGTATTACTATGGAAACATATGGCTATGGAGCCATATGCGCTTTTTACCGACTTAGAAACTACAGCTTTGCTAGGATTTGCATGAAAATTTCAGGAATGATAGGTATCATGATGATGAGTATACACAATTGAAACAAGTCGGAAAGGCAGGAGAGAGCTCCAAGCAAAAGGGCATTGTAACCATTCTAAGATTCTAAAAAACAGGCCATGAATCGATGAGTGGCCCCTGAAAAAAAATTTCATGATAGGTAGTCGATATGAGTATCAACTGAAAGTTCTCTATGAGAGCTTTTCAAAACAGTTCTTAAACTGACAGTTTTTGCTTCTGTGGGGGCATAAGTGGGGGGAAATACATGAAAAATGTGTTTCCTCCCTCGCGAATGGACACCCGTGATCTTAAAAAATCTGAAATAATAATCAAGGGAGATATTTGTGGGTATAACTATAACAAATACCTCAGAAGTCAAAATTCTTTCAACTCTGCTAATAATAGTATGATCCTCGAACATGACATGTTTCTTGATTTTATTCGTTACTGGTTACTGCATTTTGTAAGTTGAGTACAAAACCCTTCTGACATGAGCATAGGTCTGTCTACCCAACTTGTTGAGAGCTAAAACGTCGACAACAAAACAGTGCCATGTACGTGTTCGCTGAACCAGTGACATTTTTATCCTATTGTCCACCAAAAACATCTCAAAACAAAGTTGTGATCAGGCTGTCAATCCTTCATGATACTGCATATATAAGCAGTTAAGTTAAACTCCCAGAAATAATTCACTTTTATAACCAAGCGAAAGGAGATGTAGACGTTTTGATACAATGACAACAAAATGCTTGGTCCAAAGAGAAACAAAACGTTGGCCGGATTTGTGGGCTGTTGAATGCAGTTTGTTTTAAAACCTTTATAAAAACTCCAAAGCATAATCAAAAGTTGATATAAAGTTTGAAAGAATATACTTTAAAGATATAGTATATGGACTTATAAGAGAACATTTGGAAGAGTGCTTCCATACGCCAACTTTGAGGTAGGATATAAAGGACTCCCTTGGAGCAGTTATCAAAAACCCTCTGCTACGTTAAACTTTCATTCCAGTTATCAGATAAAAGGTCTTTTTGGGTTTTGCTTTAGGTGCAAGGACCAGAGCAGCAAGACGACGTGCAATAAGTGTAAAATATCCCTTTGCTTCAATCATCAAATAAAAATCTGTGCAAAATATTGCAAGTAATATTTAAACTTTTCTCTAAGTCTGATATACAGGTATGATCCGAAATATCCATATTAAATAAAAAATGTAAAAAAATTCAGCAGTTTTTTGTTTTAGTTATTGGCAATTTTGTTTGGGGCACTCCAGTATGCCAGTAAATAATATGCCAAATAGAATAGGGTTCTAGGTTTAGGCTTGTAAATGACTACCATTGAAGGGATAGTTGTTTTTCATAGCTACAAAATTGTAATCAAGAATTTAAATATTTCAATCAAGTATTTAAAAATGTTAACCAAGAATTTAATGCTGTGATTAAAATAAACGATTGGACTAACGCAACGTATGATTTCGTTAATTTTCTACTCAAGATTAAGATGAAATTATGTAAAATTTAGAGGTTATGTTATCATTTAGTGACATGGTTTTTCTTTAGGACAGCAAAAATTAAACAAAATTAAAAAATGTTGCGCGGCTTCATTTAAAATTGTTTGGAGGCGACGGCTATTTACAGCCTGAGTGTGGGGCTTCTAGGTACGTTAAACGTCTAAACTACCCACTAACCGCCTCCTCTATTTCATTTCAGGTTTAAGGCTGAGACGCTTATATCCAGTTCTAGGAGCTCTTGTCGGGTAGAGTAGCCTTTCTCAATATTTTTATATTTACAGGAAAAATTCATATAAATTATTTTATATGAATTTTTCATGTAAATTTAAAATACTAACTATGGCCACATCTACAATATATTCTAATGGGGGATGCAAGGCGGCAACGCCTCCAACTGGATGCCCCACTCTTATTTGGGGTTTAAAAGTGTTCGGAGTAAGGACGAAGTCGTCTCGCATCCCGTGCGCATTAATCGAGTATAGTCAGTCGCGTTTCTTTTGAAATTCCTTTGATACCACTTCAGAAGTAAATTCCAGGGTTTTCCAATAAGAGGTGTTATTTTGATATTAATACAAAAATACCATTTTTTAATATAAATGGTCGGATGTTTATTTCATTGTAAGGAAAAAGGTGTGCCGTTAATAGTAGAAAATAACATCAGGTAAATAACCACTACGACCACGCTTACAGGACCATATCCTTTTCATGAAATTTTCCATAACCAAATCGTAAAGTGTCTGCCCTATGTCCTCGATAGCCTCACGAATTCCATCTTTGAGGTTTTGAATCGACGCTGGGCTGTTGGTGTATACTTTATCTTTCACGTGGCCCCAAAGAAAGATGTCGCAAGACGTTAAATCACAAGATCTCGGTGACCAATTGTGATCACCTCTTCGAGGGATAACACGGTCCGGAAACTTTTCCCGTGAAAGATCAATGGTTTCGTTGCTTGTGTGGTACGTAGCGCCGTCTTGTTGAAAGTAAACGCTGTCCAAATCAACACTTTCCAATCCCGGCCATAAAAAATTATTAATCATCTCTTGATAGCCATTCACCGTAACTGTTGCTCCAGCCTCATTTTCGAAAAAGTAACATAAAATGACTCCGCCGGACCATAAACCGTGCCAAACAGTCATACGTTTAGGAAAGAGAGGCTTTTCAACAATAACTCTTGAGTTTTCCGAGTCCTAGATGCGACAATTTCGCTTGTTGACGAAGCCACCGAGGTGGAAATGGGCCTGATCACCCAAGATGATTTTTCGATGGAATTCCGGATCATTTTCATGCATTTCAAGGACTCAATCAGCAAGGACACGACGTTGTTGATGATCGACCGGCTTGAGCTCTTGTGTTAACTGAACTTTATAAGCCTTAAGACCCAAATCTTTATGCAAAATACGGTGTAATGACGTTTGTGGAATGCCTAATTCCAAAGAACGACGAGGAATGGACAAATCTGGGTTTTCTTCAAAACTTTCGGCTACAGCAGCAATATTCTCAGCTGTTCTTGAGTGACGTGCACGGGTTTAATTCTTCACATCACTAAGTTGTCCGTACAGCTCAAATTTTTCCACCAATTTCTGTATTGCGGTCCGAGAATGTGCTTCACGACGACCTAAAAATGTTCGAGTTTTAAGAATCGTCTCTGCCAAATTTTCATTTCAATGAATTGTTGAGACGTGTATTGTTCCATTATTATTAACGGCGTAGTTTCTGCTTGTCAAATGTTAAAAAATGACAGCTTCAAAAGTGACATTTACCGAAATAGCATGCTATTCAAAATAACACCTCCTATTGGAAAACCCTTTATTATGATGTAAATATTTACCTTGTAAGGAAGCAGGACCTATGAAAGACTTTTATTTTGGTTCTTACGTGTCTGCCTTTGGATTGTTCATTATGTTCTTAAGATATATATGAAATATTTACCTGCGCTCTTATTTCTCCACAGTCGATTGAAAGTGTCGTGATGGGTCCAAATTGGCAGAAAATCCAATGGAAATTATGAAACCTCAAATTTGCCAAGCCCTTTTCCGCGAACCGAAAAGCAGCGTAAGTTTCACTACTGGCAGTATAAAACGAATAACAAATCATCACCAAGCAACTAAGGCCATAGCATGAACTAATATCTCGAAATATTTGACAGATGGTCTCATTCATGCTGACAAGCTTGAGGAATTCATCACAGTTGCAGCACTTCCTTTTTATATTATGCTCCAACATTGAGTTTGTTATCTTCAGCCGTGAAGCTAGTATTGTACATAAGCAGTCAATAAACATAAGAAGGGTCAAGCAAACACTCATTTGGGTATTATATACAAAAATTAACAAAGTTAACAATATTGGTTTTGAAATACTGTAAATGCGTTCTATAAACATAACCATAAATACGAAATTCGCGGCTAAGCTAAGCAAAAAGTAAAGTCGGCATTTTAAATTAAAATCCAATTGATGCAAAGTCTCGAATTCGGCGTCCATTCGAATGACGCGTTCAATTAATTCTGCTTGCGATTTATGTTTCGCAAAACAATTAAGGATCACAAATAACGTACACACTACACAAAGCAATGTTTCAGCATTTTGATTGTATGTAACCGTTCGGATATTCGATTGCCAAACGTTTAGTGCCCCCGTATTGATAAGGATGAGGTAGAGGACAAAAAGTTTACCGAGGGTCAACACACTTACTACCAAGAAAGTGTATTGTTTTGCAAGCACGGATTTGTGCAGCTTGATAGCATTTTCATGGACAGAATAAATGGGAAGGACACCGTGGAACTGAAGAAACGGAATTATAATTCGGAGAGATTCGCGAGCTGTACGTTCTGAATGAAACATTTTTTACGAGAGGAAACTTTTACGCGTCATATCCCGTCATCGGTTTCTGCACCAGTTGAATTTTGTGAAATTATGCATGAGTTGCTTCAATCATTACTTCTCAATATTATCAAGAATAACACGCTATCCATTAAATTAATTTACCCCTTTTCAACGCGCAGTTTATTCAGTCTGCCATGCTTGGCTGGGCAAACTTGTCAATTTATCTCTGACAATTATTTATGTAGATTAATGGCATATAGGAACATCACCCTACATCAAAATTTGATTTGGGAAAAATCGAACTAAGTAATTCAATTTTGACATGTTTTGTGAGGAACTCATAAGTTTGTAACAGTAATTGCCAAAAGAACACTAAATCAAGGAGTATGTAATTTGATTCTTTGAAGTTACTTTTAGCTGAAATAACTACGAAATTTGATCAGCAGAAAGGTAGAAAAGATCTGTAACAGACTTCTCCAGGCATCTTCAGTGTAATCTCATAGGGCTTTTTTAAATGAAGCGTGAAAAGTAAGTGTGAAACTTACAAAGCCAGTCCACTATAGGCAAAAAGAATACGAGGCAATTACTGCGTTAACGTGTTTTAAAAATTTTAAAGTCCATAAAAGATAGTCCGTAAAGTGACAATCACCTCATACAACTGAGGCACTTTGGCAGTGGGGGCCCTGCGGTCTCGACTTTGCTTACCGCTGACGAGCGTGGGCGCCAACTCGCTGCTTTGGCCTAAGCCCCACTCTTGACCGCCCAAAGAGTAAGGCGGTTTGCCGAAACTCATTCCGCAATACTCCCCAATCAAGATTTTCTGCAACGGCAGAACACACAAACACTCACCGCTCGGGATAATTTGGGGATGGACCCTATCTGCTCTAAACAGCGCTTTACAACTCAAACACCACCGAGTATGAAAATTCACTCTACGTAGACCGCGCGCGATATTCCCTCGAGTCAAACCATTGCACTGTCTGAAAACCGAAAGTTATGTCGCCCAAAGCAAATTGAATGATAAACTTAAAAGTTTAATTTGTGCCAAGAAAATTTAATTTGAATTCTTGAAATCCAAAAAAAAAGATAAATATTCATACAATTTGCGAAAAAAATTAAAAATACTGGCAGAAAAATATTTATACTGAAATATAAATTTGCTTTAAACTAACTTCTTTGCAACCTACATAATCTGATCAGGAGACCTCTTCGTTGAACTCCGGTCGTCGACGTCACGGCGAAATAACCTGTGTGGGTTTCACACGATCTTCCCTTGATCTTTTGTTTATTAGCCAATTAATTCATACAATTTTTCCCGGCAACCTTGCCTTCTTCCGGCAGTAATTGGAGCTTTCCCGCATCGACACGCTTTCTGGCATATCCCCAATAATTCCGCACTCCAAACTTCTGGTTTGTTACTCTTTCATTTTTTTTAAGAAACTTTCGATTTTTTCCCCCAATAATTTCCAACTCCGCACTTTGATATTTCTTTTTAAAGATTTTAGACCCCCATTTTCTATTGATCACACACAAAAGAGAGATTTTCCTTTGTTCTTCGCCTTTTGACCACTTCGTTCCCAACGGAGCACCGCAAATCGCGCGGCGAACTTTATACTCCTCTTTTTTCCCCTAAAATTCGCACCCGGTTCGTTCAATCTGGCAATTACATAGCAGTTTCCACCACAATTCAACCTGTGTTTTCGAAATTCGGAATCTCAGATGATTTTCGGAATTGTCACCGTGACGGACATTTGACTTGTAATACAAGTTGCTTTCGAAACTAAACGAGACTTTTGTCATTAAAAATTTTTTGATGGCGGCATAGTGCGTTGGAAAGTCACATCCCTCCCTAACTTCCGGTGAAATTACTTTTTATGGAATTGTTTGCAGCTACATATAAATGAGTTGCATATTTTTGAATAATAATTTTTCTGAAAAATTATTAGAGAAGAAAAATGTTAGAAGAAGGTGGTTTCGACGTGTGCACTAATTCTCCTCAGGCCATCACACTTAGATACACACCGGTGATGGCGACCACCATGCTCAGAGGTGAGGGAGTGTATCTAAGTGTGATGGCCTGAGGAGAATTAGTGCACACGTCGAAACCACCTTCTTCTAACATTTTTCTTCTCTAATAATTTTTCAGAAAAATTATTATTCAAAAATATGCAACTCATTTATATGTAGCTGCAAACAATTCCATAAAAAGTAATTTAAAAAGCTATCGGAGCCATCCGAAAGAGTGATCGATATCCGCGCGACGTTAGATAAAGCTTCAAATGTAGATCAAATTTGTCGTACAGATTTACATTAAATTGATGTGAAAAGGGTGAAATGATCCAATTAAAAAAAAAGTTTAGCTAATTCCAGTGAAAGTTTGGTGACATTCGGTTCAGTGGAAGCGAAGTTATTGCGTCTAAAGTGACAGTATATTTGTGTCACCGGTACAAAAATCAGTTTCGAACAAAGAGCCTATATCAAATTTTGTTTTAAAATCGGTCAAAACGTTTACCGAAACATTTGAATTGATGAAAAAAGGTGATGGCGATGATTGTCTATCTCGTGCTAGAGTTCATGAGTGGTTTACACGTTTCAGAGATGGTCGTGAGGACATAAATGACGATGAACATACAGGCCACCCAAAATTAGTGACCAGCGAAAACTCCATCGATATGAGCCGAAATCATCATTGAAATTCATGGAATCGGGGTTGAATATCTCTAAAACATCGATTTATCTCATTTTAACCGATCATTTGGGCTTTCGAAAGGTCTGTGCAAGTTTTGTTCCGCACAAGTTAACTGATGACCAAAAATTGCTCGGAATCCAACATTCGTAAGACATCATTAAAGAGGCGAGAAAAGATGAGAACTTTCTTTACAACATTGTAACTGGTGATGAAACGTGGTTTTACCAATATGAACCCGAAACCAAGCGTCAAAGTTCCGAATGGAAGGCCCCAGACGAGCCATCACCCAAAAAAATCGTGTTTGGAGAAGTCAAAAATCAAGTCAATGCTCATTTGTTTTTACGATTCCAAGGTGATTCCCCAGTAGGAGTTCGTGCCAATGGGCCAAACCATCAATGCAATTTTCTATCTTGGCATTTTTAAGCTTATTGCATGGATAATGCACCATCTCATCGATCCACTCTTGCGACTAATTTTTTGACTAGAAATCGCATTTTAACCATCAATCACTCACCGTATTTGCCTGATATGGCTCCCTGTGACATCTACCTATTCGGGAAATTGCATTTGGCCATGAAAAGAAAACGCTTCGCGTCCGCAGAGAGCATCCAAAAGGCTTGTACCGACATCCTGAAGGACATTTCGGGTCAATGGCCTGAAAACGCGCGCAAAACGGTGTATCGAGGCCGGAGGAGACTATTTTGAGCAAATAAACTCGAATTTACCAAAACAAAGCTCCTGTCGTTTCTATTTGAGCTTAGTCTCGTTTATTTTGGAATGCACCTTGAAGTCATTATATGTATAATAACACGACATTGCAAAAAAATGTTCGTTCTTTGTCCTAACGTTTATACTAGGATTTTCCGGTAGATTTATGCACAAAAACGAAAAGAAAACACCTTTTTTTGAGTAAAGTTTGCTTTTGTGATAGTTATACTAATAATACTCATTTTTAAATTTTTTTATAAATTTTAATAAATTTTAATACCTACTTTCAAGAAGGCTGCGCGATGAAAGTGTGGTATTTACGTTTATACAGTGCCGCTATATAGCACTCGAGTCATAAACAACGATCAGACGTTTTTTACAAGCCCAGAAAAATTCAAAGTGTCGTCACGAAAGTGTAAATACGATGCTGATGCATTTTGTTTTATATGTGGTCTATTTATTAAAGTTCGAGACGTGAAATACGGTTTAAAGACATTTCACGTTCTCTGTGAAGCCTATGAAGCATATTTTGACTTTCCTGTTCGGAATCAAGACAAGCCATGGGCTCCACATGTTGCTTGTAGTTATTGTAAAAGATGTTTGGAAGGTAAGCAATTTTTTATTAAGCGATAGATAAAGTATATATCTACATTTTCAGGTTGATATCGAGGTGAGAAAAGGTTCATGAAATTTGCAATACCTAGGATTTGGCGAGAATCAAAAGACCATGTTACTGACTGCTACTTTTGCATGGTAAATCCGAGTAAAAGAAGTACAGGTAAAAATGCAAAACCTATTAAATATCCTGACCTCGAATTTTCTTCCGCTCCAATTGCTCAAGACCCGACACGACCAGTACCTGAGCCACCAACAAAATTATCGCAGAAAAGTAGCTCATCTCTTAGTTCTTATAAAAGTAATTCCTATAAGGAGTTTTTGCCTACACCTGAACAACCAAACCACCATCTCATTACTACAGAAGATTTTAACGACCTAATTAGAGATTTAAATTTGACGAAAAAAAGCAGACTTTTAGGCTCTTGCTTAAAACAGCGGAATTTACTTGATGATGTTAAGATCACGGACCAGCGGACTAGGCATGAAATATTCTCAACGTTTTTTACGCAAGAAGATGGACTTTCTTTTTGCAATGACATTAAACGTATGTTTGAAGCAATTGGTATACCCTGTGTTCCTAGCGAATGGTGTTTATTCATTGACAGCTCTACAAAAAGCTTGAAAGCTGTTCTATTACACAACGGAAATAAATTTCTATGGGGATTGTTAATAAGCTAGGTGCGATTCCCATAAGAAGAAAGAATATTTCTTTACTAAACACGAATATAACTTTATTGACAGGATTATGTACATAGAATTGAATGTAGTGAAGGACTACATATTGGCACGCGCGATGTTGACTCGTCGGAGGTTGCAAACGAAGTGGCCGTCTCGTTGACATGAGTTGAGAAATTCATGGCATCCACAAACTGCTTGGTGCGCTCCTTACGGTGAGCATGTGGATGCCATAGTACTCCCTCCCAAGTGACATTTTGATGAGAATGTCACGATCGAAAAATGGAGTTTAAAAATGTCGTAAATGAGCCTGGTGCAATGGCGGGTTGCGTAGCACATGTTCAGAAGATGCACTTTCAATGTCGTGAATGTTGCTGTGGGGCTGCAGTGCAAGGTTGGGCATACGACGTAGTGCGAGGTCGGGCATGCCACCTGGTGTGGTCGGGCATGCGACACTGTCGGGCTTGCGGCCTGGTGCGAGGTCGGGCATGCGACACTGTGCGGGTTTGGGCATGCAACACTGTGCGAGGTCGGGCATGCGGTCTGGTGCGAGGTCGGGCATGCGACACTGTGCGGCGTGTTGGTGGCGCAATCGAACATGCGATCGAGGCGGTGTGACGTTCACATGCGAACGCGGCGTCTGTTCGGGCATGTGTATGACGGGTGCGTGATCGGGCATGTCGGGACTGCATGCGACATGCTTGCGCTGACTCGTGAAGCTACGACCTGTGGCGATAGTAAAAAGATGGCGAGCACATGACTCATGTAACAAAAACGTGAACTTGAACAAAAACGGAGTCACCACTATGGGGATTGTTAATAAGTTAGGTGCGATTCCCATAAGAAGAAAGAATATTTCTTTACTAAACACGAATATAACTTTATTGACAGGATTATGTACATAGAATTGAATGCAGTGAAGGACTACATATCGGCACGCGTGATGTTGACTCGTCGGAGGTTGCGAACGAAGTGGCCGTCTCGTTGACATGAGTTGAGAAATTCATGGCATCCACAAACTGCTTGGTGCGCTCCTTACGGTAAGCATGTGGATGCCACATTTCCATCTCTTCCAATCGCTCAGTCAGTACATCTTAAAGAGAATTATGAAAGTGTTAAAACCTTGCTCGAATTTGTAAAGCATCGTGAGTATAACTGGTATCTGATTGGAGATTTCAAAATGGTGGGATACACAAAATATCCGTGTTATCTGTGCTTATGGGATAGCAGAGCGGATTCTAAACACTGTATCCAACGGTCATGGCTTGTGAGAATAGAATTGTGTGTCGGAAAACAGAACGTCAAATTTGAGCCACTTGTTGAAGCGGAAAAAGTGTTAATGCCGCCTTTGCACATTAAGTTAGGGTCGATGAAACAATTTGTTAAAAAACTGGATGAAACTTCAGAAGCTTTTGGATATTTGAAAGTTTTTTCCAAAGTTATAGGAAGCAAAGGTTAAAGCTGGGGTTTTTTTTGGTCCGCAAATAAAACAGGTTTTTGCCGATGAAAAATATCCAACGTTGCAAATCGTACTCAAAAAGCAAGTGAGAACAGTTTTAAAGCAGTAGTTTCTGGATTTTTAGGAAATAACAAAGCTGAAAACTACGAACAATTGGTTGAGGATATGCTTAAAAATTTTATGGCCATGGGCTGCAGGATGTCATTGAAAGTCCACATGCTGCATGTTCATTTGGATAAATTTAAAAACAACATGGGAGCATATTCAGAAGAGCAAGGTGACCGTTTTCATCAGGATATCATGAATTTTGAACAACTTTATCAAGGCCAATACAATGAAAACATGATGGACGACTGTATTTAGGGTTTAGTGAGAGAAAGTAGTTATAAACATAAAAGAAAAAGTAAAAGCGTGCACTTTTAAATTATTTTCCACTTTTCGGTAAGCTAATTTAATAGTGAAACTTAATAAAAATAATAAACATATTTATTTCAATAGTTTTATTTTCAATAAAAAATTAAAATCGTTCAATCAGTTTCCTATACACAGAAGCAAACTTTTTCATGCCATATATTTTTTTTCGTCTACTTACGATCTAAAATATCGAAATTTTATGCTTTGCAGTCAAAATCAAATTTGGTGCTGACCCGTGTTATTTATATTCGACGCATTTTTGAGAGGGTGCTGGAGTTTTCGGGGAGAAGACTCCAAGCAGTGATGGAATTATTAAATAAGTAGTGATTTTATGTTTTATCCTTGGCAAAACACTTTGTGTGCCATTTTTTCTTTTTTTCCAGGCATCTTAGATTACTTGCAAACTTTGTTTGAGGCAAGGCAAGATATTCTGCTCGCCACTCTCTGCCATAGGGAATTAGCGACGGACACTCGGTCAACTCAATTAGATGTGGGACACGACCTTCCTAATCGATACTCAAGTGAGTTAATACGTAGATAAAATAGATTAATTTCCTTTTCCATAAAATATGCTGGGGCCACTTGTGAAATTGGTATGATTTCAAATGCCAATTATTATGTGATAGATTTAATTAATTTGTATGTTTGCAAATGTGCCTTAGAAACGTCTTTGTTTATTATTTTGGAAATCATTTCTACCAGCGGGCCTTCCTCTGTTATCACTATACCATTGACGATTTACACCACCAACACGTTGTTTTGATCCACCTTCGCCGCCACCTTGATATGCATTGTCAAATTGTGGTTTATTATTTAAGCCAATGTCAATCGGCATGAATCTCTGTTCTGCATTTCCAGGGCCCATGTTATCACAACCGCCGCCACCTCCAAAGTTATTACAGTTACCTGCATCATTTCCTGGATTCATTTCTTGTTGGTCCCAAAGTGAATACAGATGTTGGAATTGCGGAAATAAAGTGTATTGTTGCCTGCGACAAATTGCTTCATCTTGTTGGTTCATACGAAGTTGCATATGTTCCTGTCTTTGACCTAAGGTTGCTTCTTCATGCATCCTTTTAGCTCGTTCTTTTCGTGGTCTCGCTAACAAAATTCTGAAGGTCAATAGTGGATTTCCGGACACAGACCATCGAACACGATACTGAAAGGTTCTTTTCTTCATTAATTTCTCGAGATATTTCGATTTGCATTTTCCATCAATAGAGATTTCGTTTTGGGTGAACGTATCCAGACTCATGTGTTTATTGTCATTTGTTGAGATAGATGCATTGTTTACTGTATCTTCAAGTGAGCGTCCTTTCCGACAATTCGATTAGTATACTATTAATGATTGTGGTTGTTGATTGCAGATAATATCGTTGTGGAGCAGCCGCGCACATGCGGGAGTGCTATAGAAAACTTCGTCGAGCCTAACTATCTAATTTGAACTGCATTCACTTAAATTGAGATAATAAAAGTCTACCCTACTGTGGTCATTAGCATTAGGATTTCAACTTATTTTTAACTTTAGTAAGAATGTGTACAATACATTGTAAAGTTTCCTACCCCATTTTGGCTCGAGGGTGCATACTTCGTGCCACGCCACCCCGGTGGTGGTGTTTATGTTGCCTAACTTAAGCTGTTTACAGATTTCCCGTAAAAAGAATGCTGGGAAACGTTTGTAAAAGTCCAGGTTTCACATGCATACAGCAGCACAGGACTTATTAGTGACTTGCATAAGCGAACTTTATTTTCTCTATGAACATCTCTGAGCCTCAGCATAGGAAATACTGAGGAGTACGCTTTGTTTGCTGCGTTTATTTTTTCTCTATTTCATTATTTTCCGTTTCCTTTCTATAAACATGGACGTCTAAGTATGGGAAGCTATCTACACTTTCCAGGTTGTAGTCTTTCAAGGTCAGGGATCTGCTGGCGTTTTCCTGACCATATGTTCCAGACCAATATTTACAGCATTGGGGCAAGCCCATCCCTTTCTTTTAGGTGTTAGTTCGTTGGAAAGCTTTCAGTCAAATTTGTATTGACTTTGACCTGAAACTCAGTGGTAAGCATTGCAACCTTGGTCATGAACAACTAACGAGACCATCCTCCAGTGCTCCCAGACGAGCCCACCTAAAAGAACGCTTCCTTATCTTTTTATTCCTTCATCTTAAAGAGTAACACTTTTATTTTGTTCAAATAAGGAAGAATGTTAAGTTTTTGTTTATCGTTTTTAGGGTTTTGTACTAAAATACAAAATTCCATTGAAATCGGTACCTATTCCCTTTTTTTTCCGGGCGTCCGTCCATTTGTATGTCACAGTAGTTTTTCTCTGAAACTATAGAAGCTACAGCCATGAAATTTTGTGGGGAGATCGGAAGTTATGACTTCTAGAAAGTTTTGCAGGGAAAAAATTTTCAAAGAGTTTTAAGGGGGTCCCCCATATAGAGGGTTGATCCTCAAAAAAAATTGTTTTCCTTTAAGGTGGTTAAGCGAGGTATCATAAGAAAAGTCTCTATGAGATTTTTTCAATATAGGTCTTAAAATTACATTATCAGTATCGAGAGAGGCAGGAGAAGGGAAAATGCACGAAATTTACGACTAAATTTATTTAAAATATCAAGTTTTGTGTGGCTCATTCTTTTTGTGGGCTGTAAATATCCACATCAACGACGGATTCGTGTCGAATCTCGCACGCGGGGAATTTGGAAAAGTCATCGCGTATGATTATTGTACGAGTGTATCCTTCAGTCGGCCACCTCGGCCCTCAACATCTATCGAATTTATTCAGCTGCTACTTCACAAAAATTTGTAAGCGTGAAATTTTTAATAGTAGGCCCTTGTGCTGGCGAAAAGAACTCACCCCATCACACCACAATGCTAGCTGCCAGCACGCTTATGCGTCGCAAGGCAAGATTTTTCCAGTTAAGCACTAATTTTTCGTTCGCTAAGGCAACAGTCCACCGCTGTAGTGCTGAATGGACATTTAGAGTCCCCTAAAACATTGCATTGTAATATATCCTAAGGCGCTCTTTGGCCACTTCTTCGATATTTTCTATAGGAGTATTGCAGTTGACCAACCTGATGTTGAAAAATCTCATCTTGATGCGCATACGTTTGTTAAATACCTTGGAATCGGTAACAATTTGTTTGAACCTATTGTCCATAATAAATGTCTCTCTAATTATGGGTGCCGGATGACTTTCACTTGTGATGAAAATATGTTTTTGGATATCGTTGACATCGTTAGCAAGCAGATTAGTTTCTTCCAATGCCAATATATTGACTTGATATTTTTTCATCCATTGTACAATAGTTTAGAAGTGGTTGCAGTGCACCTGGCGTATATAAAGAGGAACGTTCTATTTTCCGAAAGAGTAGTCCGTTTTTCGATATGAGTGTCGTTGTCATTTATCCAACCCAACCCAAGGCTGATTGACTGATTTCATGACAAGAGAGTACTGAGTGGAGCCTTGTCAGCGCTTTTAATCAGTGAGCTTTTGGCCCACGGATGGTATTTTATTTCCTACCTATCCACTGGCGTTTCTCTATCCGCCGCCTGAGGGTGCGTCTAATGAGGGGCTGTGGCGATCGCAGCACATCTGTTGGTGAGATGTAGCGACTTCAGTCGTTTAGTGGATATAATAAATTTCACAAGTCCTATCAATCAAGCGATCACTTGAATTGTAACCTCCATGAAGTAAAACGAGTAATCATGTAACTTTCGATATGTTAATTTCAGTTCACATTTTTGTTTGCTAATAAAGTTATTATTTATTTTTTAACTTGTTATTTCCGTCTCGTATGGGGACCGCGCATCGCATATAGCTACACCCCACAGTGGTGACGCTGAATGCGCGAAAAATCGAAAAAGACCATGTACTCGTAAGTTATAGTGACGCTAGGAAGTGCATAGTGACGCGAAACACAAATAGTGACACCATTTTTAATATTTCCAAAAAAACTATTTAAACTTTAATAATGTCTACGCCTCCTGGAACACCAAAACGGACAGGAGAAAGCCCCGCGCGATCTGAAATCCACATGCATTCCCCGAACAAAGTTACAATTCCGCCATTTAATAAAGATAATCCAGGTTTGTGGTTCGTTCAAGTGGAAATGGCGTTTGAAATTTCCCATGTGGTGTCGGATAAAGCTAAATATCGACATATCATAGTGAGCTTGGGCGCTTCGGTTTTGCAAGCAGTTTCGGATATCGCTATTAATTTGCCTGAGCATGAAAAATATGACGCTATTAAGAGGAGAATTTTAGAATCTTTTGCGGAATCAAGCGAAGCGAAATTGCGTCACGTGTTGCGTGGTGTTGACATTGGAGAAGAAAAATCGTCTCTTTTCTTGCAAAAACGACGAAGTTTAGCCGGTGACCAATTCAACGACGTGGTTTTAAAGACATTGTTCCTTGAACAAATGCCGGTGTACGTTCGCGTGATCCTAGTGGGCAGCGAAGTGACGGATATTGCCAAATTAGCAGTACAGGCAGATAAAATAATGGAAATTTCACGTCCATCGATATCGGCTACATCAACAACCGCATCGAATGAAAAAACGACTATACAAATGGAAACGTTATAAAAGAAAATTGGAAGGCTGTCTCGCAAAATTCAGCATCTACGGCGTGGACGTTTACAGTCAAGAACTAAATTTAGATCATCTTCGCGAAGCAAAAATTTCGATAAAAATGGTGTGTGTTTTTACCACTCCAGGTTTGGTGAGCGAGCAAGAAAATGTCGCGCGCCTTGCATCAAATCGGAGCAGCAAAAAAATTAGTTTCAACGGCATGTGAATCGGTAAACGCATGTAGGAATGAAAAAACTAGCCATCTTTCCATTTACGACATAAAATTTGGATATAAACTCTTGATTGATACGGGAGCGGAAATATTAGTCATACCCAGATCTTTGTGCAACAAGCAACATTCCACCGATTTGAAACTCTACGCCGCAAATGGCTCAGTTATAAAAACCTACGGATCGAAAATCATGGCAGTGGAATCAGGACTCAGGAGCAAATTTACCTGGGCTTTTATAGTAGCTGACGTCACACAAACAATCCTAGGAGCCGATTTTTTGCAACATCTTGGCCTGGTAATCAACTTAAAAGCTAGAAAACTAATGGATAAAAATACAAGTCTAAAGATTTTTGCATCACTAGCCGCAACGAAAGTGCCAGCAATCCACACGTATCATCAATTTTTGCCAGAGTATGACCAAATACCACGGTTTAATGTACAAAAAGCTGTGCTGCATTCAATCCAGCTTCACATTATAACACAAGGTGCACCAGTCGTATAATGTCCTAAAAGGCTATCTGGGGAGAAGCTTAAAGCTGCGAGAAAGGAGTTTGATTTTATGTTGGAAAAGAACATCTCCCAGCCATCTGACAGTGAATGGGGCTCGCCCTTGCATCTATTTCGCAAGAAAACAGGCGGCTTTGCGGAAATTATCGTCATCTGAATAATATCACCATCCCTGACCGATACCCTATTCCTCTGATGAGCGATTTCACGACCCAGTTAGCTGGCTGTAGTACAATTTTTTCAACGCTGGATCTCAATTGGACCATCCAACCCCCATTGATCGTAAAAAACAGCCATCAACACCCCGTTTGGGCTGTTTGAATTCAAAGTAATGACTTTCAGCCTCCGTAATGCGGCGCAAAAGTTTCAACGTGTAATGGATACTGTTCTTCGTGGATTGGATTTTTGCCACTGTTACATAGACGACATTCTCATTGCCTCCAAAGATTCTGAGCAACATCGCAATCATTTGAAAGCCGTTTTTAAACGTCTCCAAAAACATGATTTAAACATTAATGTGGCAGAATGCGCTTTTAGACAGCAAGAGCTTCAATATTAAGGATTCGATGTCAATGCACAAGATATTAGACCTCCACAGGATAGAATTGAAGCTCTAACTGAACTTGAAAAACCAAAAACTGTCGAAGAACTACGTCGCTTAATTGGCACAATCAACTTTTAGCGAAGCAGTTTCCCGCATGCGGCTCATGTGCAAGCATCACTCCTTGAACTGATATAAGGAGCGCGTAAGCGTGACAAACGATCAGTGCAATAGACCCCGGAAGCGAAAAAAGCATTTAAAAATGCAAAGAACTGGTGGCAAATACAGCTTTACTTGCACATCCTAACGGAAACGTTCCACTTACTCTTTATTGCGATGCCTCAGACGTGGCTATTGGAGCAGGAGCTCAACGGAAAATTAATGCCACTAGGCTTCTTTTGACGTAAATTGGACCGAACGACCGCGGACTTCTTGCAGTGTATCAACCAGTTTATTTTTTTCGTCATTTCGTGGAAGGCCGTAACTTCACAATTTACACCGACCATAAGCCGCTTACGTATGCACTTCAACAAAAATCCGACAAAGCTTCATCTCGTCAACTGCAGCAATTATATTTCATAGGTTAATATACAACAAAGTTGTTGCATGTTAAGGGCAAAAATAACATCGCCGCCGATACGCAATAGCATATCGGCCACGATCGTATGTTACTATGTCATCAACAATCGATTTGCAAGAACTCGCAGATCAGCAAGCTACTGACAAAGAACTGCAGTATATTTTAAAGGAGCCATCATCTTCATCATTGCGACTAACACCCTTGCGGATTGGGAATTGTGTAACGTCTGTCTACTGTGATGTATCTGCAGATGCTGCTCGTAACTTCATTCAAAGAACCATGCGTAGGAAAATTTATGAATTAGTCCACCTGATGTCACATTCCAGTGAAAGAGCGACAAAATGGATAATCAGCATAAAATATGTGTGGCCTAGAATGAATAAGGGCATTCAAGTGTAGGCAAGAAATCGTCTGGAACGTCAAAGAAGTAAAGATGGGCACCACATGGAAAATGTTCCTGAGTTGATTCCAATTCCTTCGAATCGATTCAGACATGCACATTTGGGCGCAATCATGATGCCGCCATCAAAAGGCTTTAAGTATTGCCTTACAATGATTGATCAGTTTACGCGTTGGCCCGAGGCAATACCGATCATCTAGTGCTGATACAGTGGCAATTGCTTTCTTCTAGCAACGGATCTCAAAATTTGGAGCACCAGAAACGGTAACAACAGAGGTTCTCAACTGGAATCCAACTTTTCGATTCATTTACAAAATTGATTGGTTGCACCAGGAACAGGACAACAGCATTTCATATCGGTCTTTAAAAGCATCCATCATGTGTCATCAGAATGGATTGATGTTCTTCCATCCGTCCTTTTAAGATTGAGAGCCAATTTGCAATATTGATGCAACATCTGCCGACTTGTTTATGGGACAACATTGCGGATTCCTGGTAAAAAAATTTTCGACGATCTTGATAACCCTCCATTGGATCCGGCAATATTCGCGAGGGAATTCAAACTTTTAATGAAAGATATCAAGCCGACTCCGACTCCTATAATTCACCATAGCCATCCAAAAGCTTTTGCCTTTAAGGATCTGGAAATTTGTAGCCAAGTTTTCGTTCGAGTTGATTCGACTAAAACTCCATGCCAACAACCATACGATGGCCCTTTTGAAGTAGAAGAAAGACCGTCAGATCGGGTTTTTCGCATCAAGAGGAATGGAAAGTCGGAAACAATTTCCACCGAAAGAACTAAACCGGCATATGTTGAAAGACATGCAGTTGCTACCAGAAATGAGGAATCAGCGCCATCCACACCAACAGTAACATCATTTGCAAATATCTCCAAGCCGATTCAAACATATCCGTGCATTAAATATGTCAGATTTGCAACTCAGCAAACTCCTAAACAGACTTCGTCTGACTGTCAAAAATCAAGTTAGCTGAATTACTTGGTGGAGTATATTGTGGCGACACTTGAGCCATTGTAGCGCATCGATTGGTGAGATGTAGCGACTTCAGTCGTTTAGTGGATATAATGAATTTCACAATTACTGTCAATCGAGCGATCACTTGAATTGTAGCCTCCATGAAGTAAAACGCGTAATTATGTAACTTTCGACATGTTAATTTCAGTTCATATGTTTATTTGCTAATAAAGTTATTATATATTTTTTAACTTGTTCTTTCCATCTCGTATGGAAAACGCTTATAGTATAAAGCTAAACCCCAAAGGGCTAAAAACCCCACAAATTGCACTGAAAATAGTGCAATGAAATTTATGGAATTGGAGCCAAATCAATTTCCCTGTTTTGAAACGTGAGTAGCAGTAAGTAATTAATCAATAGTAATTAAAACGTGGAAAAGTTCTGTTACATCGCAACAAGCGATTCCGGTTGGAGGCCTTAGGGTCCCGACTAGCCCGTGGAGACGGGGTCACTCGCCAACCCTAGAGTTGCCCCCACGAGCCAATTGGCGAGTTTGCGGCTTCCCGGAATGGTCCTTCCACCAGAATAACCACTGGTGACTTTTACTCGGCTCGTCGAGCCGCGTATCACCACTTTCACAGAATTCTACTAACACCACTAATTTTCACTGAAGAGAACCTGCCACCAAGGAAGAAAAAAAACAACGTCCACTAAAAGGGATGTCTGCGCGGATTGAGATCTCCGATAGGAAGGATCCTTGTGTACTCCAGGCCAAATCGACGCCTTCCGCCAAAACTGCGCGCTCCACGCGCAAAAGCACTGCTGAAACACTTTACACAACACGAAAAACCAATATTTTCGGTTTAATACAAATTATTATTCATAAATTAATAATCAAGTCTTAACACTTACACAGTTTTCTTACTTCCTACCTAGGGGGCTCCGTCGATGATTGAAATCTTCGCACCTCAACTCAATATGCCGCCGCAGCCTGATTCGATTTCCTACGCTGGTTGTCTCGAGCAGTTTTTTCTTCTGAAAATGGGTTGATCTCCACTTGTTGATCCGCAAGATATTCTGTTCTTCTGATGTTCTTCGTTGGCCAAGTATCCGTAAAAGCGAGCCCGTTTCCATCGTCGCTGGCTCTTTTATCAACTTGGCCCGACGGCCCTTTGACTTGAGTTGAAGAACCCAAGTTCAAGGCCACAGCATTCATCACGGCTACTCGACCTTGCAGCGTTTATCTCGGGCGCAAACCCACTTTTTCTTGGTGGCCATCTTCCTTTCGCGCACAGTACTGCATTATCAAAAATAGCGTTACCTATTTGTTTTGATTGAAGTGTCAGTTGTGTTGATGCTTGTCTCGTCATTGCTTCGCCACGAAGAAATAGCAAAGGTAATATCATTCTCTCGAAGATTGTAACAACATCCATATCCATTGTTCACCAAAGGACCGTAACATATAAACGCCATATATTTAGATGTCACCTGACTTGTAGACATTCTGAAATGAGCACTTCTTTGGACAGCTGCGGATTTGTAGAATTCAAGAACGGGTAGATTATTTTCGATGGCCATCAATTTCAATTCTAGAAGGTGCCGATCAACTCCGATGGGCGTTAACAGCCATCTTAAGTCACTCGACACGTTTTTCATCGGGGCAATCGGTAAGCATAGAACATGCAAAGCCAATGGATTTGATGGAGCATGAGCAAATTGTTTCAGTACGACCGTCAAAATACATTCAAAGGTGGACCGATTCGTATTGAGTGCCAGGTACTTTTTGCAGTTTAAAGAAAGCATATTGCATAGCCATTTGAATATAGCTGTCTGGACTGAGCTTTTGTGATTTAATAAATTCCTTTCCGTAGCATTTCTAATGCAACACTTCCATTTCCAAGTCACTTGCTAATTTACTAACCCGTTCTGATGCTTCACATATGTGAGCTTTTGTTTTCTCACCCACTTTTAATGGGATCCTTGATCCTGTATCATAGCCGCATGTGTCAACAAGACAATCATTCAATTTTCCTGATTTACAACAATTAATAATATAATCAGTCATAATGGCAATGGGTTGTCCTTGGGCGGGGGAGTGTTCGTAGCACAATCCATTCACACCGTTCCGATTGATTACTACCTGAATTGTTTTATCCATCCAACGATTGCCGGCATTTTGTGTTGGACCTCCGCCATGGAGCAATTGATCCCTTGTAACTATCATATCATTTTCATCATACTTAATGGGTAGTTCATGGTCCAGACAAACAACAAATAGTGACTTTAGTATTGTATCAAGTGATCATTTTGAATTTCTTCGCAGGCAACACTCCACGCATCACGACAATCCGTTGATAAAATTCCCACGGGTAACGCTGGTTCAGAATCAGAATCGACAATGGTTTTGAAAATTTTACTAAAGATTTTAGGATTCAGAATTTCGCCTGAAGGAGAGTATGCGGGTATTTGGAAGAAATAGTTTTTATGCACAACCACAATATGCTTTGACGTTGGGTTATATGTAAGTATGCACATCGGCATTTAAATAAGGAATTCGGTAGGTCTCAAATATTTTTTTATACTGGCACATGTCTAATTCCTGTTTTCTCATCTTTTCTACTGGAAGCTTATTATTATCTATCAAACTCTTGTAAGCTAGTGTGGCGTAGGTAACTTGCCCCGCATGGTTCAAATATTCTTCTTCACTGTTGGATTTCTGCGTCGGGAATGCCATCACAGAAGTAGAGAATATAGTCACAGGTTCGCGATAAGTTAACCCTACGAGTACACATGGGGTCAATTTGACCCCAGACGCTACTTTGGCCGATTGCAGCGCCTAGGCCTGCGGGAGAGTGGGGATATTATGGACTTCTAAGTATATTTTAGTGTCTTGACTACAAGTTTACATAGTTTATTTACCTTTCAAAGACGTTAGTTATTGTTGAGAAACCTTTGATATCAGCCTGGGGTCAATTTGTCCCTATTGTGTACTTAACGTCAATTTTGAGGTAAAAATTTAATTTTTTTTAGTTTATAAATGGACAGATTCAAAAAGACAAAAAAAGTTTGAAAATATTTTTATTTTTTCTAAAGCAATATGGAATTTTTTAAAGCAATATTATTTTTTCATAAATAATAAAATTATTTATCTTATTTACAGATAAACGGCATTCCTTATTTAGGAAAAACAGGTCACCCACGTAATCAGTCTTACGAAGAATATTTTTTCCAAAAATTAACCAAACCCATTCATGGTTGTAATAGATCTGTCACTTGCGATAATTGGTTTATAACCGTTCCTCTTCTGAAAGATATGTTGGAAGAAAAGTACAATATGTATGTAACTGGCACAGTCCCAATAAGCCCGACATTCCTATTGAAATGAAGTTTGCTGGCACGGAAATATCTTCCACTAAATTTTGTTACCATGGCGATATCACTTTAGCCAGTTTCACGCCAAAAAAAATTAAATTGTACTTATTGTTAGTACAAAAATCACAACTAGAAATATTGGAGAAAGAGATAAACCAGAGGTTATCTTGTATTACAATAAAACTAAAGGTGGAACTGATGTGTTCGATAAACTGCGCCACGCTTATACAACTACCCGAGCAACAAAGCGTTGGCCAGTGCGATACTTTTTTGGTATGCTGGATCAAGCAATCGTAAATGCCAGAATCTTATATATGTGTGAATATGCCAATGATGCTACCAAAAAGAAATCTGCTGTTGGTGCCTTAAAAGATGTTGTGGCTCACCTTGTTCACCCATACTTACGAGAAAAAATTAAAAACCCTTGTATGCGTACAGATATTAGAAAAGGGGTTGAAAATATTTTAGGAATAAATATCCCACCTGTCACAGTAGAGCGTGCTCAGCTGAGAAAAAGAGCTAGGTGTTCTTTGTGCACTCGTCAGCAGGACCACAAAACAAGTGATGCGGGCCCATCCTGCAGTCGACCGACGTGTAACGAGCATCGAGTATACTTATGCAACGATTGTGCTAGTTATAATTGATTTTTTTTTATTTTTCAACTTAGTTTTTCTTTATTATTATATGTTTTGAAGAAAAAAAAAAGTTTTTCCTACTGAAAAAAGTTACAAGCATGATTTTTTATACCCTCAAAATTACCATTACAAGCATGCGTAACGAAAACCTTTTTCTTGCAACCCTATATATAGGGCTGGTTTTTTCCTTATTTTACTATGTCTTGAGAGTATTCATATGAATTTTTAGCTCGAAATATCGAAAAGTGACGAAGCTATGAACCTTTTTTTTTTGAAAAATATGAAAATTTTAAAATCTTCAAAATTGTCATCGTAAATATGCAAAATAAATACTTTCTTTTTAAGGGACACTATAGGGCTTATTTTTACTTTATTTTGTTATATCTTGAGAGTTTATACGTAAATTTTTAGCCAAAAATATTATAAATTGAAAAAGTTACAATTTTTTATGTAAAAATGCTAATTTTCGTTTTTTCAGGCTGTTCGCGAATTTTTTTAGGTGGGCTAAGGACATTTAAGGTCTCTCTAATGTATGAAAATTACTAAAAGAGCTTTCAAACTATTTCTGAAAATTTTTTCAAACTCATATTTGTAGTAGGGGCGATACTGTATACGTTCAAAAAAGGTTGGGGTCAAATTGACCCCATATGTACTCGATGATCGAAAAAATAAGTGTGTACTTGGAGGGTTAAGTAGGCTGCATTCGACCATCGTTTCGCAAGCCAGTTCTGTTCTTTCTCCGCCGAATGTTGAGGAATGATGGTCAAAAAGGACGATCGTGTTTTAAGAAGTCTTAAATCAAACATTGAGAATTTCTCGATCAATGGATTGTTGCTAGAACTGTCTGCTTTTGCAAATTCTAATATATCCAATGATAATTTTTTTCACCATTATTAACTACAGCGATCCTTAATATCCATCTAGATATTCGAGCGAACATCCAATGCAGATCTAGCCATAAATGCAATTTGGAATTAGTCATTGGACTATACTCTTTAACTACAATTTTATCGACGCGTGAGAAATCCTCCAAATAATTTCTCGACGAGTGTATTGCTGTTGCTGCAGTCAGATTATAAGATTTTTCGAATACAGTGTTAAAAGGTGTTAATAAAATGATACATTCTTCATTTTCTTTTTCGATGGCTCTCCGAATCCAATCGTGCTTATTTCGGCATACATTTTTTTTGGCTTTAATTGCTGCTATGTTGAGTTTCAATTGAACCTTATAGTTGTTTTTTTTCACTTAATAATTAATACCTAACATTACTTAATGCTAAAGATTTACATCGGTTATCCTAACCTTACTTTAGTCCTTCCCACTAGTACTTCAGCGCATGGAGTGTGTAACACATACTTTTAAACTAATCTGAGATCTGAAATAAAGTTAATAATTTATTGTATTCGACATACATTTTTAGGTGAATTCCTCGAGAGAAATTTACCTATTGCGGAGAGCATCATATATATATATATATATATATATATATATATATATATATATATATATATATATATATATATATATATATATATATATATATATATATATATATATATATATATATGGGATATAACGAAATTTGTGACCACGCTAGAGGTTGCAATTTTGCTTCGATTTTCACCAAATTTTCAGGAAAGGTGTATTGGGTAATTATCTCGGTTAAGTTCGTGAACCAGCTATATCGGCCGAGCAAAAACAAAATGGCGGCCATTTCAGACGAAAAATCGTGATTTCTGTTCTGACCAAAGTATAGCTCCGATTTGGATGAAATTTGGTACAAAGGTTCATTAATATATGTGATGAATCTCACAATAAAAAATCCAAAGTCGGTACGGCAGAAACATAATGGCGGCCGCTCAAATGTCGAAAAACGTGCAAAATTTTGTTGTTGTAATAGTGGTCAAAGCTTTCAACAGATTTTCATGAAATTCAGCAGTTAGATAGAAATTATAAGTACCTAAAGAATTACGTAAAATAACTGGAGGTTAGGTTGCAAAAAACAAAATGGCGGCCAGTTGAAGGTCAAAATTTCAAAGGCTTTTAAAAGTTGCAATTTTGATTCGACATATATGAAACTTGGCTTCAAGATAGACATTATTTACACCTACAGTCTTTGATATTTTGGTGACCATGCATGTGCAAATTTCAAAATGGCGGCCGTTTAAATATGCGTTTTTTCATGTTTTTGTGGCCCTCTAGCGGTCACATTTTCCAACGGATTTCGATGAAACTTGAGATTATGAATCTCTGTACTATGTTCTTGTATTTTGCAGGAAATTATTAAAATTGAATGAAAAATAAAAAAGTCGAAAATTTAAAGCCTAATATTTTTAGCTGCCATTTTCTTTCAAAATTGAATTATTTTACCCTGTCTAGAGTGAAACTCCTATTTGAACGAGAAAGTACATTGATTGATGAGGTCCTAGCATACAAAGATTTAAAATAATCCAAAATCAAATGCATGCATTCAAAATGGCGGCCCCCAAAGGTCTGAAGGCAAGCGCAATTCGCTATTTTAGTGCCAACTGAAATAATGAATATTTTTCATGGAAACGTTTTAAATGACTTTACTTGAAAGAACTTATAAACCAGATCATTTTTAAGATATTTTAAAATATTTTTAACAATACCATAAACAATTATAAAATCGCGACTTGTCTGTCTGTCCGTCCGTCCGCCCGTTTGTTCGTGCGTCATAACAAGTTTTCTCGCAAACCACATGAGCTAGAATGAGGAAATTTTCTACGTAGGTCAAAAGTGGTGCCTCTTGAAATTCGCAGTGCAAGAAAATATTTTAAGGTATTTAAGGGGGGTCTCCCCATACAGGCGGGTCTCCCCATACAGGGGGGTGGCATACAATTTTTTTTATTTCTGTAGCCCTCTAGCAGCCAAGATTCTCAACAGATTCCGTTGAAACTTGAAATTATAAGTTATTAAGGCAAGTTAATTTAATTTAAGTAAGCATATCGAATGACATATAAAACAGTCGAAAATTTACAGCTTAATATTTTTAGCAGCCGATTTCAATAAAAATCGAAATGACGGCCCTCATAGTTCAGAAAAAAATTGAAAATGTATATATTAATGGCAATGCAAGTGCTGAGTAAACTTTTATGGAAATCTTTTGAAATTAACTATTCGAGCTATTTAAGCCTTTGTGTGGTTACCACTGTGAACTGTGTAAACAGCAAATGCGAGAAGGGCGAAACCGGTATTTATATGTTTACAACAATTTATGATCCGCCGATTTTCAATATGTAATCCATACACGTGCAACTCAATTTAATTAGCAAATTATTTGCGCCCCGGTAAAAGGTCTCTAAAAACGAACGAGGCCAGATTTCTTTATGTTAATAAATACCCATGTGGTACTACGAAAATTGCAGAAAGAAGTTTAGTAGTAGGCAAGCCAAATTCTTTTTCGAAGCTTTACGCTACATACGAGAAATTTACCTTTCCGGCTGGTGCTGCCAACGGGGATTTTTTATTAATGGCGTAGTTTCTACTTGTCAAATGTCAAAAACTGATAGCTTCAAAAGTGACATCTACCGAAATAGCGGGCTATTCAAAATAACACATCTTATTGGAAAACCGTTTATTATGATGTAAATATTTACCTTGCAAGGGAGCAGGACCTATACGAGTAAAAGACTTTTATTTCGGTACTTACGTGTCTGCCTTTGGATTGTTCATTATGTTCTTAAGATATATATGAAATATTTACCTGCGCTCTTATTTCTCCACAGTCGATTGAAAGTGTCGTGATGGGTCCAAATTGTTATAATTAGACAAACTCTTGTTCATAATATCACTTTACGTTATAAATTGACACACACAGATAGGGTAAATAAATGTAGATAGGAGGCAAAGAGAAAAAAGGAATTAGAGAAGAGAAAATAAATAGATAGAAAAATTTAGTTAGTGATTGAGAACCGAAGAGAGAAGTCTGATTTTGTGAATGGATATAGTTTTTGAGAAGACTGATTTTGTGAATATAAAGTTTTTGATAACCGAAGAGAGAAGACTGATTTTGTGAATATATAGTTTTTGAATTTCGAAGAGAGAAGATAGTTTTTTTTTTTAAGTGAAAATACAATTTTTAAATATCGAAGAGAGAAGATAGCTTTTAAAAGTGAACCATAAATATAAGCCCCCTGTGAGTGTACAACAAACCCCCTTTGTGTGGCATCTATCAACAAAGTTTAAATTGACTCAAGTTACGAATCGACGCAAGATAGGAATGGGCCCCAACGTAAGTTTTCTTTTGTTTTTTTTTTTTTATTTTATCTAGTTAGATTAGTATAGTTATTAGATAGAATTTCTCCTTTATTAAAAAAGTTTTATGTAGGATATAATTTCATAAAAGTTCAGAATTTGGGATATATATTATTAATGTTAAAATAGAACAATTCATAACTATAAAAAAAAAAACAAAAAATTATAAATAATAAATTTTAATGAATTATATAAAATTATGAATATTAACATTATACATACAATATAATTCAATACATTATTGATTTTATTTCCGATAAATTTTCTGAAATTTTATCGAATAGATATATTAATCGTGCATATTCCTCTGGGTCGTCTGAAAGTCTGTTGGTCTGTAGTTGTTGTGTGTTCTCTCGTTTCCGCTTGAAGTCTGCATTCCCTCTTGCTTTGTTTCATATTTTATAAATAAGTGGACATCTTACAAGAGGAGGATACCAAATGTTGAATAGTTTCAAATTATGGGATGGGATTGTGTTAAAACTGTTTAATGGGGAGGTGAGATATAAATTTTCATCTCATGCATGAGCTGAATTAATAATTTTCAATTAATAAATCTAAATTACGTTTGGTCGGTGACTCAAGGAAGTTTACCACCTTTTCCGACGTTTACAATAGTAATAAATTTTTATTAGAAATTTTAATTAATTGGTGACTATAATTATATATATTTCTGTTTCCACTTCCATTTGCCAGAACTCCACCCTGAGAAAATAGTTTATCACCACTATTAGCTAAAGTGGCGCTTCATTTGAGAAGCATGGTAATTTTGATTTTTCAACCGAAGCAAAAAAAAAATTAACCATAACAATAAAATGTTGGAGTGCCAGGAATCCTTTTCTTCTAGAAATGATTTCGGGGTTTAATTTAAATTTCGTAACAGTTCATTCGGCTCCGATTCCACAAATTTTATTTCACCCCTTCTTCATCTGCTTGCATGGTAAATCTTTTATAACTGTAATTCATAATCGTATTCCGGTATCACGACAGTATTGATGAAATAATTTAGACATGTAGTAAAATTAACTTAAAGTTGCTGCAAGATATGGTCCATGAAACTTTGTGAAAGCTTCAACCGCTTTACGCCTTCATGTAAAATGAATAAATTTACAGTTTCTTGCTTCGTAGATCATTTTTCGGCAGGATATAGAGCGAAAAATAGGATTTCCAAAAAGTAGTTGAATTGTAAATGTAAATTAATTTCTATTTTTGAATTTTTTTACACTCAACTTACCTCTTTGGAGATGCAGCCACAGAAGTGCGAATAAACACCCACGATAACACAGAGTAGTGTACACCACATAAAAGAAAGCAAAATAAGTTCGTTTCGTACGCTTTCTCTGTTCGTGCGAATGTAGAGCACAGTTTGGAGGTAACTTTGGTTCACTAACGAAAGAAACACGTACGAGATTTGAAACAAAACGGCAATACCGGAAACCTCATTGTGATCCAAACAACATTTCCTCAATTTGTAATACAAAGTGAAAAGTTTGGGTAAAACTTCCAACGGAGCAGTAGCTTTCGATTCATTCCTCAGAACATTTTCCGTGTAAATATTCATGAAGTTGAAACGGTGGTAGATCTCACGCACAATGACAATGAGGAAAATCATATACCAACATCCTATCATTATCTCAAATTCGTAAATGCTCCAGAGAATAAATCTCTTCCATGGTATCACATTTTTCTCCAATAACTTGAAATAGGGAAATGTTGCCACCCACTCGCAAATCATAAAGGGCCATATGAATCTTTTGAAAGTTTTCTGTGGAGCTCGATAGTGGATTTGGTAATCTTTCAAGATGTCCGCGTCAATTTCAATGATATTGTTAACGAGATGAATTGTTTTCTTGTAGTTAAAGACGCAACATATTAAGATGATGCAGTAAGAAGCCATGCTGGAAAATTTGTCTGACAATTGATGCAAGTTGTCCATGCTGCTGTGAGTTGGCATTAGGAGATAGTTGCCTGCGTTGGCATTCATGTCCATGCTACACCATATTGAAGCCGATTCAATGAAAACGATAACTGACAACGAGTAAAGCCAGCTGAATCGAGTTATTGATACTCTATTTAATTTAGTATAGTAACTGAGCCAAGGGACGGTACCGACAATTTGGGGAACAAGAAGCAAATCTCGCGAATCGTTCAAAAAATACATTTTACAGAGCAATTCTACAATTTTTACAGAGAATACACATACGCTTCCAACTCATACAAAATAGGAAGTTAAAATACAGTTCAAAATATGAAGTAATTATCTGACGAGCAAAAACTTTCAATTTCAATTAAGAGGATTGACAAATGGATTACTGAAGCGTTATGCATGCATCGTGCTGTAATTAATGCATTTACTTCTACTAATGCGTGACATTTGCAATTTCACTATTTAAATTAATATCGGAACTTGCTTAATACTTCATTTAAATTGATTGCAACGCAATATGTGACATCCTGCAAATCGCAAAGGGTTATACTGTGTATACAAAATTACTGATAAATGTGAGTCCGATACATTAATACATGTACAAGTGAAACTCTATATCTCTATGGACAGTGAATATGCAACTGCCAGCTTTACTTCTGTGCCGATTTTCCCGACAACTAGAAAATTACCGTCAAAGTAACGGAGTCCTAGAACCAGTGCACATCAGAAAGCTAAAGGGTTACAATCAGAATTTAACGTTGCGGTAAATTAAAAACAAGTCGAAGTAACTGCAGTGTGCTCCTGCCAGGAGAGTTCCGTAAATCAATTAGGAGCTCAAACAACGTGGTCTGAATATCAAAACTTTACCCATATACAGATTCCATAAATTTAGTTCGAAAAACTTAAATACGGTAATTATGTATTCAAATTCGCAGCCATTTTATTTTCAGAGCGTTGCCTGTAGTAGGTCATAGGGCTCAAATCGTGATGCATGAACCGGCAGTCAGTGATATTCCTTCTACGAGTGGCCATAAGTACAAAAAGAACATTAGGAGTATATCAACAGGCCAAAAGGATGCAGATTAGCTGAGTTAGATAAGGTGGACAATTCCGTGATAAGTTCTTTACTAAGTGATTCTAGCCTTTCTAACACCGTTTTTGAAGAATTCAGCACTGACAAAGTACTGTCTCTGATCATTGAGACTAAATTAATATAATATTAGCATGTATTATTAAACGAATTCATAAATTGAACGGTACCGAATGCATTACCGTCATATCAAAATGTGTTCGAAGACAAGAAGTCTTGTAATCCATCGGGTGAATGTATCATGGAATCATCTGCCGAAATGGAACTACAATCTTTGTTAGATCGTACAACATCTCAAATACTAGAATCTAAAAAGGACGTTCTTAATATTTATTCATTCGCTAAACAACAATTTAAAAAACATAAAATACATGCACAAAATTATTATTGTTCAAGAAGTCTTCATATTATCACTACTTTTATCATAACTTTGAATTCATTTAATATCATTAATTATGTTCAGATATCTAACCTTAAGTCAAATATCAGCTTCACCAAAATATCTAAATTTAAGTCAGATATTGACTGTTTTGAAAAATTGATCTGATTTTAAACCAGATCAGAGGAAATAAATTACACTTGAATTTTCCTTCTAACGAGTGGGGGCTTTTATTTCCCGTTCATGATCTTAAATACTAAATAACTAAATACTAATAACGTTGCCTTTCTTGGCTCCTATCAAAAGTTTTCAAAAATTAAATTAATTTTTTAAAAACGTTATCCGAAGTTAATTTTTATCGAAAAATACTTATATTGTCGAAGTAATCGACTCGGGAAATTTCTATCGAATATTTTTACTTCGATTGGTAACGAAAAACAAATTACCAAAGAAAAGTTCGCCGCTGGTATGGAGGAGCCCGACGGCTTCCCTCCGTTGGGCCAACCTGGGGAAACGACGAATACGAAACTGGCAATAATCACCAAAAGAAAACATAACGAAGAAAACTCCGCAGGTGGAGGGTGCAAACTGCAAATAATAGCGGACAATCAATAAATGACCAAATTGCAAAAAGAAAATGATGAACTAAGGCAAGAGATACAGTCCCTCAAGGATCTCTTCAAGAAAGGGTTGAAGCCTCAAAAGACACAGCCGCAAAATCAATGGCAATAGGTAACAAGGCCGAAGAAAAGTACAAAGCAAGCAATTCCAGAAGAAGTTCTAAGTGCTGGTGGCACCAACGAGAGCCAAAACTATTTTGCAGCGCTGGAGGGATTAACCAGAGATATGGAAATTGAAGAAAACATCGGAGGTAATTTTAATCAAGATAATGACTTAAATTTTATTCAATATTTAAAGAACAAAAATCAGGAGAAAAAACCAGCCCGCAGTTCTGCTGGTTCCTCTGAAAAAGCTTCCAACAAGACAGAAAAAGTTCCGCCAATCAACGTGTTTGGACAAACCGGGAAAGATATGGTTCGGCTATTGGCAGCCGAAAATGAACTGGCCAATTTCGAAATCAAAAGAGTTAATGCCGAAAAATTAACTATCAGGACGAAATCACTGGTTGATTCCAAGTCAGCCAAAGATGCGCTGATTTCTGGGAAGGTTCCACACTTCACCTATACCCCAAAAAGCGAAAAGAATCAGACCTTCTTGTTGAAGGGTTTGGACAGCGGATAGGATACAGTCGATCTTCTTCAGGTGCTCAAGGAAGCTGCACCAGATATTGATTTTGTTTCAGTCAAAGCCTTTGCGACAAGAAGGTCGACCATAGAAAGGAAGAATTTACCACTTTTCCTGTTACAAATTGGAAATAAGAGCAGTCCAAGTGCCCTTCAGCAAATAAGGTACTTGAATTTCGGTGTCAAAGATTCGGACACTCGGCTGCCAATTGTGCCATGCACTATCGGTAAGTTAAATGCAAAGACGGGCATGCTCCCGGTGAGTGCAAATTGGCTCAGACGGAGCCTAAATAAAAATTATACTGCGTTAACTGCGGTGTTTTTGGTTACCCAGCATCATATCGAGGATGCCCCCAATATTAAGATGCAAAAGTTAAATTTGCTCCAAAGCAAACACTAGTACACCGTAATATCATACCTTCCAACTTCGTCAAGCCTGGAGTATCATTTGCACTCGCCGCTAGAGGACCAGCAAAAAATGCTGGAAATAATGTAAATAATGTAAGTGGCAATAATGAGCTGCTTCTCAAAATTCACCAGCAACTTAATTCTTTATGGGAGAGAATCGACAAACAAGATTCAAAAATTAACTTTGCTTTTCAGCGTTTAGGTCTTTCAAATGCCTAATAATAACTTGTCATCCAGTCATATTCCCGCTTCGCCTCATATCGATCAACGTCAACTCGATCGTTGCTATACATCGACGTGATTATCTCCTTGAATTTATTGTTAAGCAAAAGCCTGACATCATACTTCTCCCTGAAACCCACCTCAATTCATGGCATTCAATGGAATTCAAAGATTTTGCATTCGTAAGAAACGATAGGGTGATAGGTAATGGTGGAGGTGGCACCGGGATATTGATTAGAAGACCCTATTGTTTCCAAAATATTGAAAAAGTCGAATTCAAAAACTTTGAATTTCTTGAAGTGTCGGTCATCAAAATTTCATTGCCAGGTGGGGATAACTTCTTCGTTATCTCTGCCTATGCAACTGGTCAAAATGTTCTCAAGTTCAAGAAGGAACTCAGTTCCTTGTTTGAAATACTCGAATTGAACAGGCTGCATAGTTATTATATTTTTGCCGGTGGCGCCAAGCATACATCATGGCTAAACGCCACCAATAATCCAAGAGGTGTATTCCTGAAATCATGGATAACAGAGAACCAAATTGAATACAGGTGCAATCTATATGGGTCGAAGTTCCCAACATACCCGAGGACAAATTCATATTTGGACCTCTGCATTGCTGACGCAAGACTTGAATTCAGCTTTAATAGTCCTCAACGGAAACTGCAGGTGCTTCCTTACAATAGCGACCATATCGTAATGAAAATCAATCATCAAAGGGATGATTTCTTCCTCATTCCAGTTCAACATGAAAACCATCGGTTGAATTTCAAAAAACAGACTTAGGTAAGTTTCAAAAGAAGTTTAATCGGGAGTACCAGAAGTACTCCTCCCCCTTCTGACGATGGCAACGCTTGCTCAATGGTTCCTAATAACAGAAATCTAACTGACGATGAAATAGATCTCTATATGCCGAAGTTGGAGAAGCTGACGTTGGAAACGATTGAGAAAGTTGTTCCCAGGATTAAACATCGAAACAATATGGAAGGATATGAAAAACCAACCATCGCAAGGTTGAAAAGATTGAAAAGTCTTCTTCTCACACGCGTCAACAATATTTATCGATGATTTTTGGACTACAACCATCCCTCGTTAGCTTTGTTGAAATTACACCTGAAGCATGTCCGGAACTTAATCCGTTCATACTTCAGGAGTGAGGTCAGCAATCAATGGGCGGAAAAACTGAGGGGTATTAACCCACAGGACCCAGATGGCGTGTTCGCGAAAGTGAGTAGCATATTCCACAAGAAGTCTCGAGTGAAGGTATCGAATCTTGAAGTCGCTAGTGATGAGATACATCTTCTCGATAGGGCTGCTATCGAAATTGATAGTACGACTCCAGATAGAAATGGAAACAGGATTATATGTGATGGATTGCAGAAACTTGCCCTGATTGGAACACATTTTGAATTGGATCATCTGCCAAACCTAGAGAGAGGGAACGAAATATTTTCAGAGGTCGTTGAAGCAAAAGTTTCCGACTTCAAATCAAGCCTGAACGGCCAATCAATTCTTCATTTCGATGAGACATTAACATCTGACCTCATAGCAAGTTTGAATCTTATTGATTAACTTGTCAGCTATGAAGACTTGCGTTTCATATTTTGCAGAATATACAACAAAAAATCATGTGGTACTGACGGTATTTCAAATATAGTTCTCCAACATTTGCCTGAGGCTGCTATTAAGAATTATTGCATATTGTTTAACAACATGTTGAACAATTCATATTTCCCAAATAAGTGGAAAAAGGGATATGGTATTTCCGATCTTGAGGAAAGGAAAAGAATCTTCATGCCCTAAAAGCTATCGCCCAATCGGCTTGCTGCCTAACATCAGTAAGGTGTTTGAAGTGATACTCAACAGAGGATTAAACGCCCACATTGAGAAATATGAGTTGATGCCGAATTGCCAATTTGGTTTTCGTGCCAGGCATTCGACCATACATGCAATAACGAAAGTAACCTCACACATCTGTTGGAAACTAAATAACTAAGAATGTGTTGGGGCATGTCTCATTGATATGGAGAAAGCCTTCGATACGGTGTGGTTAGATGGACTAGTTTTCAAACTTCTTCAGGACAGGTTCCCCAGACACCTTGTCGCCATGATGTGTAATATGTTATACGGGAAATCATTTGTTGTAACTGATGGAAATCTGACAACAATGCGTGAATTCAAGGTCTTGAATGGTATACAGCAGGGAACAGTTACTGCGCCCCTGCTTTTCTCAATATTCATTCGCAAGCTATTGAACAGCTTTGATTTTAATGTCTCGCCAACGCGATCATTGGTTGCGTTTGCTGATGATCTGATCATCTATACGGCAGACCGAAAAGCTACAATAGTTCAGAGCAATCTTCAAAAAATGTTCAATGATGTACAGCTGTACACTGACAATTGTGAATGAAAATCAATGCGCAGAAGTGCGAAGCTATCTTGTTTCGGACAACACTGCAGAGGGCCAGCCAAGAGCTGAAACGTAATTGGAAAGATTTCCACATCATGGCTGATGAGGGTAGTTCAGAACGGGTTCCACATAAATCCTGTGTTCGATACCTCGGTGTTCATCTCGATCAGTATCTGTACTATACTGAACATGTCAAAATCATGCTCAGTAAAGCACTAAAAGTAGTCATGGCTCTTTGGCGACTCTTTCATTCCAGATACATTGCTCAAAAAGTCAAAGTTATTTGTTGCAAGACTCTGGTTGGATCAGTTCTGACATACGGGTGCCAGATCTGGTACAACCAGAGTGCTAGTACTATGGAAAAATTAAGAGTTTTCAAAAGGTAATGTCTTCGTGCATGTACTGGTTTGTACAGGAAGCCTGAGACGGATTAGAAGCACTATATATCGAATAGAAAAATTTATCAAACCGCTCAAGTAACAAGAGTCGATATCTTCATATTGAAACTTCTTCGGAATCATATCGCAAGATCTGTAACTCTGAATGAAAACCCTTGGATTTCACATACGTTCCGCCCTACAGACGGGTATATAGCGACATGCCTCACTACTGACTTCGTTCCTCCAGAAGCATTTGTGTATTTGGACATGAATCGATATGTTTTTGATTCTGACGGCGTCCCAATCATATATCACATATATAGACGGGCCACCCATAAGAAGATAAATTATCCTCCGAATCTGAGTTCACGAGACCAACAATTCCAATGGAGATACTCATTTGCTAGATTCGTTGAGGCTGGTCGAGCTGAGATGGAGCAATCTAGGTATTGGTGGCTGAATGACAATGTCTAAATTATTCGTGTTTATTTTCTGTTTTTGTGCTTTTTCTCGTTACTTAGTTTTTTAGAATCATCTCATTATTGCTAAATCTAGTGTTGCTGTTTATTTGTATTATAAATTAGGTAAAGGTTTCAATATAAAGTAAGGTTTTTTTTTATTTTTTTGATTGAACTTATTTAGAATTAGAGTGTAACATATAGGTATAGGATATAAGTTCACTGTTGTGTAAGTAATATAAATAATTTTTGAGTAATTCTGGTTGGTTTTTCTCCTTTTTCCAATTGAATCAAAAAATATGTAATAATCTTCATTGATTTAAATTTGCTAGTTTTTTTTTCATTAAATGTGTTTAACCGATAACGTATAAATTTAGAGAGCCATTCGGGCCATTAAGCTTTCCATAGTTTTATTGTTTGGAATTGGCTTTATGTTCTTTCAAAAATTTATAACGATTGGTATTAAATAAAGCGCTTTTGACTTTGACTTTGACGTTGCATTTCTTAACAATTTTCTTTGGCATACAATGATTCCATTGGAAATATGCTGGCGTAAGCTAATTGTGCTCGCGCAAGCATTATTACATTTATGGAAATGCCTTCGACGGAAACAAATGAAAACTGATACAAGAAAGGTGTTAATGAACTTGAATTTAGTGCTGATTCGGAAAGAAACTTTGTAACTGATTTTAACGTTAATGAATATTCCTCACATAACTTTAATTTTGATGAGGAAGTATTAAATGTTGAGTTAATGAACTGATCATATGAATTAGATTTTGATTATGAATGAATTTAATTTTTAATAAAGGTTTATTGAACTCTTACATGTTATTTGCTTATGGATGAAGGTTTATCGAACTCTTACATACCGCCCACCAAGAACCACCGTGATGGTTATTTTTAAAGCGGGTTCTCCGAGCTATACCATCGAGCTTCTTCTCTGTTATTGATTGTACCATTTTGTCTTTCACAATAGTTAATGCCAAAACGAATCATTAAACTAATGCTAACTATAACTGAAATGGATGTCAATACAATATGACGTTGCAACGGCTTCCAGTAAGTGTCGGCAAACTCCTGTTGATTGTCGTAGGCTTCTTGGATTAAGTTCGACAAGGAGTCCGATGCTTGAAGTAATAACGACCCGTTGAGCACTGGGATGATATCAGGGGGTGACATACTGAAGGTTATTTTCTGCCAGCAGGAGAGCTTCCAATGTACATAGTGAACAATCTGGTGTGAGTCGAACAATTCCTGCATCTTCTAGCCGGATCTCAGATCTGGTTCCGCTGCAAACTGCATGTGGTACGGTGATAGACGGGGTAATATACAGCCAACAGTTTGGTTGGTACATTTTCTTTTAAATAATTGAATGCGTGTAGAATTGTTGAGTTGGGCACCTTGGTCCTTGGTGGCTATCATATATTTCCGTTGTTACACAATTCGGGTGTGCCTGGATATCGTATAATGCTCGCAGCTGCACCATATATTTCTCGCAACTTTTGAAATCGTCTTGTTTGATTTCAAAATATTTTTGGGAGTCGTAGTTTATCGCGATGATTCCTTCCTGAAATTTGCTAATGACAAAGGAGATACGTTGTGGTATCGGAATTGGATCATACGGGTAGATGTCATAGATGGAGAAATGTCCTCGAGCAATTGTAGCGTCCTCGGAACGTTCGATTTGTGCTGCTGCCGGAGTTTTGTGGAAAACTCTTAGCGCCGCAGATAAAGATGATTCAGTTTCATTCACAACATGGTGTCCGATGGTGTCATTTAATTGCGAGTGGAAGCGCGACAATTGACCTGCAATGCGATAATTGGTGCTATCTGGAGTTTTTGTTGCCTTTACCATCAACTTTTCCTGTTTGTCAACGGCTCGACGAATATTGATCTGGTTGTCGGATAGATGATCAATTTCCTAATAGACCTCGTCATTCACTCCAAATACCTTGGTTAGAAGATTTTCTAGCAATCCTCGTCGTAGTCGAGCTCAAAGGAACTGAACTGTTTTGATTCACGATGAATGTCATCTATCATTAATTGCAAATGTCGATTTAAGGCTTGACGCTGGATCTCTTCGTTCATCCTTTCCCCTGTGGAGCATAATTCGTGCATATTTTGAAATACCTTTGTGGCTCGTTCCAGGTCTTCCTTAATGTCGCAGTATGGTACTCTTAGGTTCATTTGTAATTCTATATAGAGGTTCATTTGTAATTCTATATAGAGCTATATAGAGGCCACCAGATAGTCGCGTTACATTTGCTGAGCATTCAGTTGCTGGCAGCGAAATCGTAAAGATTGTCAACAGACCTATCATTAAGCTGCCCATGAGAAAATTCCCTTAAATGTTATGATATGACATTTTCTCGTGACGGCTTCTCCTACACTACCTTTAGCGGTGTTTGCTGGTTTTCGACGAAACCTTGATCGAAATCGGTAGTTGCGACGTCGGCTGGTAAAAGGCATAGCTTAACAAACGGTCGCTTTGTGACATATCCGTGTAGCTTGGCCGTCGCTACATGAACAAGTCCGTGTTGTCCAGGATGAACGTCTATTATTCGTGCTAAGAGCCATTTCGTAGGTGGAGTGATTTCAGTTTTCACTAATACTAATAGGAGTTTTTCGAAAATGGAAGCTTTATTGTGATAAATTGCTTTTATACGATCAGAAATAGTTTGTTGAGCGATGCCAAGGGATTTTGCAAGTTTGGGATAGATCTTGGTCGTACAATGTCTCCAATTCGTGATCTTCAAACTTTTTTGGCTTTCCGGGCCGTTCATCGTCCTCCAAGTCGTAATTGCCACTTTTAAATCATGCAAACCACTTCTGGCACGTACGCTCAGCTAGAGCATGCAAACCATACACTTCCACCAAAATACGATGACTTTCGGCAGCCTTTTTCTTCGATGAAGAAGTACTCCCCGCGGAAACACTTTATTCGGCACAAAATTCGACATTTTCAGAGTAAAAAAAAGGATTGTTGTTTACGCTTCCGCTAAATGACACATACTGACTCTGAAACTATATGACAGTAGCTTTCCAACACATATTTGGAAAGGTGAATCACTGGAATAAAAATCAAGTTACGCCATCTGATAGAAAACCGCCCGAATTACCCGGTACCCCTATTAGCTGCCCTGGTTCGAAATTTTTCAGCGGTTTCAGCCATTTAGGTCTTTCTTGTAACCTGGTGAGATATTTTCTGTGCCAGCGATCTCAAAACTGAAGTGATAGTGTTTGTGTGAGCTGCCACCTCTACAAAAGGAATACGTTGTCAGGAACTGACTCCGGAATGGAGAACATAAAATCCCCGGTAAGAAAATATGCTGGTGTTAAGGCTTCATTATTGTTTACGTCAGAGCTTAAGGATGCCAAAGGACGGCTGTTAAGACAAGCTTCAATTTGAGCAAGAGCCGTGTACATTTCCTCCTCGTTTAGTAGCGTTTCACCAAATACCTTAATTAACTGTCGCTTCACCGATTTGACGCATGCCTCCCAGTGGCCTCCAGAATGTGGGCTACTGCGGGAATATGATGCCAGACAATGCCTTCATCCGCTAAATATGCTCTTGTTTCGCTTTCAATGGTTGTGTAGATCATCCGCAACTCCTTTCCGGCTGAGATGAAATCAGTACCGCAATCACTGTAAATTCTTGCATCTTCGCTCGTCGGGAAATGAATCTTTTAATGGCGGTGATGCATGCGGATATAGTAAGGCTGCTCGCTGATTCCAAATGCATTGCCTTGGTTGCCAAACAGACAAAGACTGCTATGTATGCCTTGGGTGTTTTTGCGCCACGGCTGGACCATTTTATCGTGATTGGGCCGGCAAAGTTTAGACCAGTAGACCAAAATGAATTGTTTAATATCACTCAGTTGCCCATCAGTTGCTGCTTCGGTTGGGCATTGCTTCTAAAATATGTCATATTATGAATGCATGTTATTATGAGCGTATGTTTTTACCATCTTTGGCGCTCCTATTATCCAAAATTCCTTGCGTACGGCATCCAATGTTAATTGTGCTGACCCATGTAGTGTTTTTCGATGGAAGTAGCTGATTATCATTTCAAATAACTTGCTCTTATGACTCAAGATAATTGGATACTTTTCCACTATACTAATGGCTTCATTGTAGAGTCGTCCACCATGAAGCGCTGGATAGTTCCACATGCGGGATTGTTTGAACAGCTTGAGGAGTGTGTCATGTCCACACCTTTTGGTTCGAAGGTATATTACCGCTGCTATTGCTTGTCTGCAAGCGTCACAAAATCCATGGAGCTTGAACAGATCACGTGAAGTTGTGCCGATCCAGCGTTGCACCATTATGTTCTCGACTGCAGGTATTTCAGATAAATAACTCTGCCACTCATTTTCCAATTCTTGGGGCAAAGGGTCATCCCAATCAAGTTTGTGTAACCACAGCTTTTGCATGAAGATTTGCCCCTTTATTATGATTGGCTGAAGCCATTCTAGAGGATCAAACATTGTCGGCATGAATGATGCTACTGTTCGTCTTGTAATCCTTTCTCCAGGTTGAAGGTCTCTTGTGCTGCAGAATATCTTGTTGTGGGTGCCATTGCAAACCCAGAGTTTTAATTGTACCCTCTGCCTTTAGGCTCAGTGGATAATCTCCTCCTCTAGCATCTGCTGGTATTTCACGGAGTACTTCGTTGCAGTTGGAGTTCCACTTCCGCAAATTAAATCCACCCATGCTTAATTCGTGATATAATGATATCGCTTCATTAGGTGTGTCGACTCCAGTCATCAAATCGTCTACATAGAAGTTGCCAAGCAAATAATTCACCGCTCTTGGAAATCGTTTTCTTTCATTGTTTCCGAGTTGCTTTAATGGGCGAATTGCTTGAAAGGGGGCACTTGCGGTTCCAAAAGTAACAGTCTTCAGCCGATAGTGTTGGATGATGTCTGTTATTTGAGGGCGCCAGACGATTCTTTGAAAATCAGCGTTCTTTGCCTTGACTTGAATCTGCCGGTACATTTTCTCTATATCGGCTGTAAGGACTACTGGATATAATCTCCACCATGATAGTGGTGTCACCAAGGTGTCCCGAATCGTTAGTCCTACTAATAAAATGTCATTTAATGACTTGTCTAATGCAGTTTTTGCAGATGCGTTGCACACGGCACGGACCTTTGTAGTGGTGCTAGTTTCCTTAGTAACCGCATGGTGAGGTAAATAATAGAATGGATTACTGACTTCATTTTTCGGTACTTCTTCCATGTGATTCGAATTTAAATAGTCCTGGAGGTATTTGTTGTATTCTTTCATCAGCCTCGACTCTGTCATTAAACACTTTTCCATTGCACAATAACGTTGTATTGCCGATTTTTGTGATACTGCTAATTGTGTACGTGGGTCCCCATTAAATGGAAGCTCCACTTGAAACCTTCCGGTTTCGCGTCGTTGGTTGGTGCGGCGATAGTGACCCTCTATTTCTTGTTCTTCGTCCGTTGGAAATTTCTTTCGTTCAGGTTCTTCTTGTTTCCAAAATTTCCGGAGAGTAAGGTCGAGTTCCGCAGTGCTTACCATTGTAATGGCTTGAAGTGAGGGTGTAATATTAACGGCATGACCAGTTAATATCTATCCTAATTTTTTTTTGTGTTGTAGGATGTTCTCGCCGGACGCCGTTCTGGATTATGTCTCCATACACATCAGCTCCTAATAGTTTATCAATTTTCGTACTGATGTTGTAGTTCGGATCAGCCAGTTCCTCAGTATCGAAATTCAACTTGATCTCATTGATGGTCGTTGACGATAAATTGGATGTTATACGACCCAATATTAAAGCATTGGTGCTGATTGTTTTCAAACACAAAAAAGGGAATTTTTCGAATAAAAGAATGAAATTTAGGTTTTGAATAACATCTTTATTCATCGACGGTTCAATTTCAAGTCCAAGCAAAATAAAATGAAAAGTACAATATGTCATTAGAATGTGAACTAAAAATAGTACAAGCAAAGCAGCAAACATCATAAACTTCCTCGGCACAACAACAAATACAATCCAACATTCTGAATTGCAACCGTATGATCGTAAATGCCTAACAGATGGCAAAATATCCAAAAACGTTTAAATGCGAATTGTATTAGCTAGAATGTAATGTTGTTGCTATCATTATCGGTTGTACAGCAATGCGGGGCTCGATGGGGTAATATTGGATAATAGTTTTTGATTGTACGGAAATGCAGCGTTTGATGGGCCGAGACTGAACAATTACATTTATGGAAATGCATTCGGCGGAAACAAATGAAAATTGATACAAGAAAGGTGTGAATGAACTTGAACTACATGTGAATTTAGTGCTGACTCGGAAAGAAACTTTGAAATTGATTTTAACGTTAATGAATACTCTTCACATGAATTTAATTTTGATGAGAAAGGAATTAATTGCAAGTTAATGAATTAGATTTTGATTATGAATGAATTTAATTTTTAATAAAGGTTTATTGAACCCTTACATTTTATTTGGTTATGGATGAAGGTTTATCGAACCCTTACAAATTCATTTTGTAAAACTCTTATTGCTAAAAAAGTCTTCAAAAGTATTTTCAAAGCCATCCATTCAGTTAAAGTCTATAATTCTATGTCAGATTACATTCATATAATTTGCAAAATTCCAGTCTTGTAAAAAGATACCAAAATCTTGAAACGTGTATGGCAATAATTTTCCCGTGCAAAATTGTCTTAAGCTAGACATCGCGTCAGCACATTAGTTTCGTGTCATGAAATTTCTTTTCTTTCGCGCATGGGAAAATTATTGTGCTTTTATGTTCTAGCGTCAGCATTTTTCTGTGATCTATTTAAGCGTTATGTTAAGAAAAATGAAGAGAGTTGTTAATGCGCGTTGAAGGTGTTTACAGCTCATTGGAAAGACAAAACAATTTGTTTTCGTTTAATTTCATTTGTTCATTACTGCAAATATCCCATTGGTAGAGTTTCCTGCCATATAGGATTTAGGTAATAGCCACGATCAAAAATAGAGTTACCTACTTTTTGATTTGTACAAGTTAATACATTTTTTTGTGACCCCCGTCAGAGCTCTAACAACGATAGTTCATAAATATAGTATCATGGATTATCGAATACGTATTTTTGAACAAATTTTTTCTGATATTGTTGTAGACGCAGCAATAGAATCCTTGGCCACAGATTAGGCTCGTCTCGGAAAATAGATCGCGAAAATCATCAGAGCTTATCAATCTCAATCACCTGATAGGAAAACTATTTTCAATTTGAAAGAACGGCTTGCAGCCGTCGAAGAACTGTGGGAAAAATTTGAACCAAACGATGACAAAATAAGGGAAATTATAGGTGTCTCCCTTGATCATCCATATTTTCAAAATGACTTTCACAAAACAATGAAAGAAGCCTTAGAAAAATTTAAAACAGAGGTGAAGTCTTTGTCAGCTAACGTGAAGACGCAATCATTTCAAGAATCTAATGTTGGCTCAAACTATGATTACGTACCCGTTGAAAATATCATGGTGAAATATGAAAGTCCTGATCTAACTCGACTTATAAAAAAACAAGAAGCATTTATAGCTGCATTAGAATATTTAATAGCGAACACTGCTCCCACAAGCAACCAGCCCATAAAATATTTAGCGCTGAAGAAAGAAAAAGTAACCAAAACATGGGTATTGTAAATTGTCACTACGTGATTTGGGAAGTCTGTGGAAGATATTTATGCTACAAGTTACAAGTTGGAAAATCACTATGATTTACAGAACCAAAGTGAAGCTATCCTTATAAACTTGAATAGCAATATCAAGAAAGTTGAGACTAGCTGCAGCATAACAGCAACTATAAATTATTCCCAATTAAAACTTCGTAAAATAGAACTTCCGAAATTCGCTGGAGAATATATTAAATGGCCTCAATTCGAAGATCTGTTTAAACAAATGGTACATGATCAGCCAATAGGGAATTGTCAAAAATTCTGGTACCTGGAAATGAATTTGACGGGTGATGCAGCTAAGCTCGTGACGCATCTACCCATTTCCAATAGCAACTATATTGTTGCATGGGACATGTTAAACAATCGATACACCAATAAACGATTGCTAGCGAATGCACCACTGGACAAGCTCATGGCACAAACAGCTATTTCTACTGAGTCAGCCTCAGCACTCAGGTCACTGCATGATACAACAAAAGAATGTCTATTTACGCTACAAACAATAGGTATCTCAACCAAAAAACATTGGGTCACAATTGTTGTGCATACAGTTTTAAAGAAAGAAGTAAGACTTCTTATACACTAGATGAGCAAACGCTTAAATGACCTCGTGAGCTACCAACATTAAACGAATTGCTAAAATTTATAGAAATGAGGTTTCAAACGCTAGAAACTTTAGACCAAAGACCCGAGTCGTTGAAACAATCGAACAAGCCAGCCAAACAATCACCGCTCGTTGGCAGCAAAACAGTTCCTGAATGTAAACTATGCAAAAAGGATCATGTTTTTTATCATTGCGAAGCGCTCCTAAAACGAATTCCTGCAAAAAGAATCAAATAAGCTCGAGAATTGGACCTTTGCACGAACTGCCTTAAGAAAGGTCATGTGTACAAAAAGTGTATGTCCAGAGGCTGCCAAAAATGTGGTAAGAAGCACTACTTACTTTTACATAACCATGTGCTCACAACAACAATAACAAAAGAAACACAAAGCGCCAGTTTATCAGTCCAATCCAAGGAATCAGATGAATATGTTCTTTTAGGAACAGCAATCGCCGAAATCAATAAAAATGAAGGAAAACCAATAAGAGCACGTGTCCTTCTTGATTCCGGTTCACAATTGAATTTTATAACAGAAAAACTGCAAAAGGGGTTGGGATTTCCAAAAAGTCATCCTGGTATCAATATATCAGGAATCGGTAATACAAAAGCAAAGGCAAGCGATAAATTCAATATCACACTAAAATCAACTTGCAAAAAGTTCTCAACCATATTAGAAGTATTTTTAATTACTGAGATTACAAACGATCAACCACAGCAATACATCAATACAAAGAACTGGAATATACCAGAAAACATTCAGCTGGCTGACCCATCATTCAATAAACCTGGCAGAATAGACATTCTTTTGCGGGCGGAGGTCTATGGAGAAATTATCAGAAATGGGCAAATGCGTTTGTTGGATAATCCACCGATCCTTCAAAATTCAACATTAGTTTGGATAATGTTGGGAAAGGTATCAAACCATATCCCATTTCGCGGAATACCCAATATAAATTTTGAACGTCAGTTGCAGAAATTTTGGGAGTTGGAAGAATGCTCTGGATTAGTCATATTATCCAGCACTGACAAAACTTGCGAAGAATTCTTCAAAGCAACTTCTTTTCGAGATACTACAGGTCGTTTCATAGTCAACTTACCATTGTTGGGTGATGCCTCACTTCCCGGTGATTCAAAAGCATTGGCACATAAGCGGCTCTTATCCATGGAAAGGAAATCATCCAAGCAACCGATGTTTTAACAGCAGTATTACCAGTTCTTGCAAGAATGTCTAGATTTAGGACGCATGATGAAAATCAAGGGACCAAAAGTACAGGAAGATTTCAGCACTATCATCACTCGGTTCCGTTTAAAGCGCAATGTGTTCAAAGCAGATATTACGAAAATGTATTGACAGAGTCTCATAGCTGAAGAAGACCAACAGCCTCAACTAATAATGTGGAGAAAAAGTGCATCTGAAGAATTAAAATATTATAAACTTGCAACGATCACATACGGTACTAAAGCAGCATCATATCTATAGCCCAGTCATATTAGGGCTTTCACCTCGCAATGAAAGATAATAAGCTGCAAATTGGTATGAACCTTTGTTTTGTCATTCTAAATGTTGTCTCAAAAGTCACAATCGTTATCGTGTTCGCGTCTCAAGATATTCAAGGTCAAAGGTCACAAAAATCGGTTTTTCGCGAATATCTGGCTTCCTATCGGTTAAATGAGATTTGCATTTATTATAAAAGTTGTAGGCTATAAAATTCCCTACAACTTTTGTTTAAACTTTTTTTTCATACGACCAACCGTTTTGAAGGTCGAGCGCGAAGAGTGCACATCGTACAGTCATATACGGCCTAATGCAAGGTCAAGCGTGAGTTATGGTTATCAGTACGTTATAAAGTCAATTATTTACTTGGAAATTATAATTATTAAACAATGCCTATTATTTATGTACTAACTATTAATTATTTATATTTAATTAAAGTAAGTAACTTGATTATTTATATATAATTATTCATATTTAACTATTTGACAAAACAAAGGTTCATACCAATTTGCAGCTTATTATCTTTCATTCCGAGGTTGACCCCTTTTTTTACCTAATATGACTGGGCTACTAGCAATTAAATGTTTGAAGAAACTAGCTGAAGAAGAAGCAAGCCGATTCCCATTAGGAGCTACCGCAATCCAAGATTTCTATGTTGCTGATGTCCATACAGGGAGTGATAATCTAGATGAAGCAGCAGCAATGCGATACGAGCTAAAATCATTATTGGCAACAGCTGGTTTCAATCTGCACAAGTAGTGCGCTAACCATCCAAAATTGGTGGATGGTATCGCAAATCAACAACTCGACGTTAAATTTGATGTTTGGACATTGGATACTGACTCAATTAAAACTTTAGGACTAATTTGGCAGCCAATCACAGACATATTCACGCTAGTTACTGATTTAAAGAAACACAGCACAACCACCAAAAGAAGTATACTTGCCAGCAGTGGCGGCTCGTGCGTTTGTAACCGGGGTGTTCACAATTCACAGTAATAGCAATTGCTACAATCAGAAGGGCTTTAAACTAAGTTAGCGTTACAATGTAATTGTACCTCATTACACAAGTCATTACCATATTTCCGAGTCAATATGAAATATTTCATATTATTTCGTTTTCATCTTGCCTTCCATTTTTCTTACCTTTGACATGCGAATTTTTCAAGATACATAGAATTGCGTAGCAGTTCGAATACGAATTTAATTTAGAATAAAATGTCATGAAAAAATACAGTTTTTGCTATTTAAGCACAATTTTTATTTTATTCATTATAATGAATTTTTATAAGTAATTTTTAATAATTGAAATATTGAAAATAAGTGAAATAATATTTTACAAAAAAAATGGTGTACAAAAACAAATGAACAAGTAATTCAAGTGCAGTGTTTGTACGTAAAATCCAATCTTCTTTCTTTTTTAGCGGCAAATTTGTCGATTACCATGTCGTTAAAATTTTGCGATTCCTGCAATAATTTTTTTTCGATTGAAAGCATTGCTAACGCAGTAAGTCTGTCTTGGCTCATCGTTGATCTTAAAAATGTTTTAATTCTTTTTTGAGTCGAAAAAGACCTCTCTGCTTCAGCGGTTTTCATAGGGATAGTCACTATGAGTTTCAAAAGCTGAGAAGTGGCATAAAATAAATTCTCAAGGCAATTTTCTTTTATAAACTTGAGAAGATTAACGGCACCTGATAAATTCCTGAAGTCAGGCCTTTTATATATGATTTCAAGTTCCGTTCGTAGCCTGACTGCATCTAAAAATGGATAAGCTTCGACAGAACTATTTAAATAGTTGATCGGAAAGTCTGTTGCGAACTGAAGAAAATTTTTCGCTAAGAAAAGATTTGAAGCACTTAAATGATTTGTGAAAGCAAACCTATCAATAGCATGGCTTATGATTGAATCACAAATTTCTTTGGCTGCTACAATTTGCGTAATGTATGGATCGTCATTTTTTCTTTGCTTTTTAGCACTAGTTATTTCTGTAGGGATTTCATCTTGAATATTGTCAATATTATTTCTTTCATTTTGAATAGATTGTTTAAAACTCATCACGCATTCTTGAATTCCAACTGCATCTATACTAATTTTCTGTAACTGATTGTATAAAATATCGCAATGTGGCATTATACGACTGAAGATGGTCAGCCAAAAGACAGGATCTTGAAGCATACGAGATATTGCACATGCTTGATTGATAGTTAGAGTCTGCTTTGAAGTTGATTTTATTTCTTCCATGCACTCAATTAAGGAATTCTTATTTTTATATACAGTGGTAACAACTCTGCTTTTGAAATTCCACCTTGTGTTGGAAGTACGTGGTATTCGACGACCAACAATGCGTCTAAAATGGCTACTCGTTGCGGAGAATTCGAAAAAAAATTACTTATATCACTCAAATTAGAAAAAAAAACGCGTACTTGTTGATTTTGTTTTGCACCTTGAGATAAAACCAAATTTAACTGATGGGCATAGCAATGAATGTAAAATGCATATTTGTAATGCGTTTGGATAATTTTTTGAACACCCCCAGTTTGTCCAGACATAACGTTGGCACCATCATAGCTTTGCGAAATTAGCTTTTCGCGGTTGTTGACCACTTTTTCCAAGACTCCATGAATAGCTTCCGCCAAACTGACAGCATCGTGCCCATTAGGGTTTAAAAACGACCAGAAACGTTCCACAGGACTACCATCTTGAAGAACATACCGAAAAACTACTGACATTTGAAAAATGGAAGACACATCTGTGGTCTCATCAGCAATCACAGATACAAAGTCAGCGCAGAGTATTTCTTTCTTGATGGTCTCTTGCATAATTTCCAACATGCAGTCCAGCAATTCATTTTGGATTGTTGTTGAAGTACCTTTGAAAACGGTAGTTTTTTCTATGTGGTCTTTCAAAGCTGTATCCGATTCAGCAGTAAAATTTATGAGGCCACGAAAAACTCCTGGGCTTAGTGACTTTTGCGTCTCGTCATGACCTCGAAGAGCGAGCTCAAATACTCCACAAAATTTTACGCAGTCTATGATTTTAGATAAAACATACCGATTTTTCCGCACTTGCTCGTTGTTTTGTTCGATACTGCGTCTATAAGCACTGTCAAGTTGTTGCCTAATATCTTGCTTACCTAGTAAGTTGAAGTCTAGTTGGGCATTGATATGAGATGCTGCACTCTCATGCTTTTTAATTTTTTGAGCAAGATGGCTCAAATCGTCAACACCTGTTTTTGTCCAACTAGAATCTGAGCTTTTACTACCGAACAAAACGCACGGAAAACAAAATAACTTGTTTGTCACTGCACATCCACAAATCCACTTTGTTTTTAGGGTTTTGTAAAATAATTTTACAAAACCCTACTAGTTTCGCGACCAGTCTGTCCGTCTGTCCGTCCGTCCGTCCGTCCGTCCGTCCGTCCATCCGTGTGTCACAGCAGTTTTTCTCGGAAACTACTTAAGCTAGAAGCATCAAATTGTATGTAGGTGTAAAGTGGTGATCTCTTCAAAGTTCAACTACAAAAAAATTTTATAAGGTATTTAAGGGGGGTCTCCCCATATAGGAGAGTGACCCCCCGAAAAAAAAAATTTCATTGAAGGTAGCCGATATGGGTATCAAATGAAAGGTCTTGATGAGAACTTTTCAAAACAGGCCTTAGTTTGGCAAAATTTGCTTCCGGGGGCGCACAGGGAGGGCAAATACACGAAAAATTTGTGTCCCCCCCCTCGCGATTGGACACGTGTAATCCGAAAAATCTGAAAAAAATCACGAATGTAGGCCTTGGTGAGTACAACAGCAACAAATACGTCAGAAGTCGCAATTCACTCAATTTTGTTAGTAATAGTATAATTTATCAATTTTATGTTTTCTTGAATAAAATCTTAACGGTACCCTTAAATTCTATGAAATTCAGTACGTAGATGTCTATTTGTAAGATTGATCCATCCTGAAAGTTTCATAAAGATTGAATTATATTTAGCGAAGTTATAGCGGTTTGAATTTTCCTGTATTACTATGGAACAATATGCGCTGCATTTATTACTATGGCAACATATGGCTATGGAACAACATGCGCTTTTTACCGACCCAGACACTACAGTTTTGCTAGGATTCGCATGAAAATTTCAGGAAGGATAGGTGTCATGTATAGCTTTGAGAATCGGCTCAGCTAGTGGTATCAGTAATCGTAAAACAAAATAGTGGCTGTTTTAAATGCGAAGATTGAATAATTTTGAGTTATTTTTTCCCAACTTCAACGTTTAAGGTGCATGCTTTGAACACTTGATTCAATTTAATGAATGACTGAAGATGAGTACCTACAATTAATGCTCATAAGTGAGTCAAGGAGGTGGGAGAGAGCTCCTAGCAAAAGGGCATTGTAACCATTCTATGATTCGAAAAATTTGGCCATTAATCGATGATAACAGTACAGGAGAGTGTCCCCTGAAAAAAATTCATCAAACGTAGCCGATATGAGTATGAAATGAAAGTTTCATGGGAGCTTTTCAAAACAGTTGTTAAACTGTCAGTTTTTGCTACAGTGGGAGCACAGGAGGGAAATACATGAAAAATGTGTTTCCTCCGTCGCGGATGGACATCTGAAATAATTATCAAGGCAGATATTTATGAGTATAACAATACCGAAAACCTCAGAAGTCGAAATTCGTTCAACTTTGTTAATAATAGTATGATCTTGGAAATTTATATTTTCTCCAATAAAATCGTCTTTGACATGTTTCTTGATTTGACTCGATCTGGTGACTGCATTTTGAAAATTGAATACAAAACCCTTCTGACATGAGCGTAGGTCTGTTTACCCAACTTGTTTCATATGTTTCCGGTTTAAACTCGCGCTTGAACTGTCTCGATTTCGAGTTCGTCACTTGGACAATTTCAATTTTAGGAATTGGTCTTCCGAGATTTCTAAACTTGATTTTTTCATCTAAGGAAAGTTGTTTAAAGTTTTCTCTAAATAAACTAACGAAACATTTATCACAATCCATAATTAATTTTTTAAATTTTCGATTGGCAGCCCAAAGTAATGCTAAGAATTACAAAGATTTGAACTGATGGAGCACTCTAAATTCGTGCGCCGAATGCAGTACAAATTATGGTTAGCACTCCTAATACTTTTAACCCTCCAAAAACCAAAATTAGGTGCACGTGCGATCGCGACATACTCATGTTCATAAGACTATCTCGGATGCGAACGAAGAAAACGAAATTGAGCACAAAGAATGGAGGAAAATTCCATCAGGCTAGCGAACATATGCGTTGATTTTCTTTGAAGAATTCATCTGGGAGGCCCGTCATTCACTTTAAAGATATTACTATTGATAACTTAGTTAAGGGTTGGCGCTCTGAATAATTCTTGCTGAATACATTTTTATGCTTTTCTACTTCCTTCTCAGGGGGTCACGTGCTCCTGTGCACATATGCTAGAGCCGCCACTGCTTGCCAATATTTCACAGATCTTTGATCCCTTAGGACTCATAAGTCCAGTGATTGTGGCAGGGAAACTCATTATGCAGAAGTTATGGAAGTCAAAGGTTGACTGGGATAAAGATATTACAGAAGAGCTTCAATTGACTTGGCTAAAGTATAGAGAAGAACTAAAGAGCTTGAATGGAATCTACATTCCAAGATACGAAGTATGACAATTAAGTAATGAGACTAATTTTGTTGCCATGCTTGTGGTAAACCTGCGACCTTGAAACTCTTTTCCCATTCCTCGGCATCCTTCCCTTCTCCATTGATATATTTATCATTGCTCTAACTTGTTTAGTTTGCCTGCTGTGTCGCGTTGAGTAGACGTGTGTTGGTGGTGCTCCTCACGAAAATGGAGAAAAGAAATCAAGAGCAACGCGTCGCGATGAAATTCTGCGCCAGATTGGGCGAAACAGCTTCGGAAACGTACGCTCAAATTGTAAAAGTGCATGTTGATAGTGTTCTTAGTCGCGCCCAGGTGTCACAGTGGTTGTCTTCGCACGCCCCCTGCCCGAAAAAAGCTCGCATGAGCAAGTCGGAGGTGAAAATGATGATTATTGCCTCTTTGATAGCCGTGGAATCGTCCAAAAAGAATTTGTTCCTTCGGGGCAAACCGTAAATCAAGTCTACTATCGCTAAGTACTCAAAAGATTGCGAAAATGAGTCAACAGGGTGCGCCCAGGCATCGCTCGTAACTGGATCTTTCATCACAACAGCGCACCGTGCCACACCGCTCTCAGCGTGTCCCAGTATTTGGCCTCTAAAGGGATCATCGTGTTGCAACAGCTGCCTTATTCACCCGATATGTCACCCTGTGACTTTGTTTTTGTTCCCAAGAACAAAATCCGTGGTCAAACGAACCCATTTTGAGTTGATTACGGACCTCTAGGTGGCCGTGACGAGGGTACTCGTGGACATCCCAGTCGACGTATTCTAGAAATGTTACGAAGTATGGAAAGAGTGGTTATACCATATGTTCCTACTAAAGATAACCTAGCCGATCATGTTTCCCGTGGGCTCTTTCCCGAGCAGTTAAGACGGTCCGAACTATGGTTCGACGGTCCAGTGTTCTTAAAATTGCCTAAAAATATAAGGCCAACTGAGCCAAACTCTAACCTAGATGATGATGAAGAAACAAAAGTGAACAAATTGGTTGCGATGGCTACAACTGATTTTCATACAAATCCACTGTACTCAATCGCCCATGGAAATTCATTCCAAAAGCTGTTGCAGGTTATGGCTTGCGTAAATCGAGCGATAAGGAACTTAAAAAACAGAAGTCAAAACGTTAAGTCATATTATCTGTCAACCGAAAAATTAAATGATGCCCTCAAAATCATCATCAGAGAAGTTTAACGAAGTAGCTTCCAGGATGAAATGTCCGCTTTGATGGCGGGCCAAGAAGTTGCGTAATCAAGTAAGCTTCACACTCTTGCACCTAACAGACCTACAGATAATATCACCTGAGTCGGAGGAAGATTAAGAGCAGCAAAAACCAATTACGGTGCAAAACACCCCATGGCGTTACCAGGAGATCATTTTGTCACGTGACTCTTATTCACACATCTTCATCAAGCGAATGTACATGTAGAACCTCAAGCGTTATGAAATATCGTGAGACAAAGATATTGGATTCTAAGCGGTAGAAGCATCTGCAGAACCATTGTGGCAAATTGCGTTTCATGTACAAAATTTCGACATCACTTACTCAGCCAACAAATCGTAGTGAATATAGGAGTTTCAAACTCCGTAAAGGACTGCAGCGATGTTCTGCTGCCTCGGCAGAAGAAGATGAGGATATCTGCCGAGAATGCCCTCGTCTGGGGACGCGTGAATGCGCTGGCAGGCTAGCATCGTGGTGTCGTGGGGGGGGTTCATTTCCCCAGCACGAGGACCCACTACAAAAAATTTCGCACTCACGAATTTTGTGGTCAGTCTATCACGAGGCGACCGAAGTCGCAAAAAGTGTAGATAAGTACACCGAGAGAGAAAGTACTTGTTCCGAGAACAAGTGGAACCTGAAAGAAAGGGCGGACTTGGGGTAACCTCGTCGTTACCCGAGGAAGCTCATGGCCCAAAAATGAAAGAAGGGCTACCGGGTGGTGATGGAGCCCCTTCGCACCCACCCAACCGGAATTAAATCCATATTTTGTTGCAGTGGCCAGGTATTCCTCTTCTGAGTGGAAAACTCATACAACTTGACTTGTATAAACTTTCCCATCAGAAGGGGAGTACCCCGGTGACCAATTTATGCCATAGAACTATGCAATTTGATTGCATAACTCTATGTCATAAAGGGGCACTCTGCTTGGGCCACTCAACCCGCGAAGTCACCTGAAACAAAGAAAAAAAGGATTAAATTGTACCCGGCGGCTGGCTCATGTTTTTAGGGGCCAGCCTGTCACCGTACCGGGTACTATACCCGGTCAGAGTTATCGGAAAGGAAAGACCGATTTCATTTGAAAGTTACAAATTCATTTTTTTTTATTTCTTCTTCACGCAAAAATTTAAAGATATAAACTCGATACTAAAAATTCTCACGTACAAGCAATTTCATTACAAACTCGATCTTAATGATTTACAAACTATTAGTAAATCTAATATTCTTCTGTTCAAAGTTAACCATAGATATAAAGACTAAAAGAAAAACGAGGGAACAGAAGGGTGGTTCTAATAATGTAGATGTAGGAGATTCATTCCCTTTATTCATAAGGAATGACCCATTCTGCCCTTATGAAATTTTTGTTTCCAAAGCCCATTTTCAAATATATATAAAAACGTTGTATGTATATAAAGAAAGATCAATGTATATATAAAAAAATTATTGAAATCACTCAAAAGGGTACTTACCCAGCCTTTCCGACGACGAGCGCTCGTTGACGAGGTGGGGTGCGTAAGTCCTGGCTTTCAAACTGAACATTTACGGGTATATTAATTAAGTACTGGGCTTAGGACACTCACAAAAAATTATGATAATCCTCTACGTTACAATCATTGGCAGAGCAATTTAAATCAGAATCGCCAGATACGGTCACTAAACAATTATCAGCATATGTTGCTAACGAAACAGCCTTGACATCAAAATATTCCGTGAAGTCAATTTTCGCAAGTAACGGTCCACACAACACAATAAAATATGCCAAGTCAGCGAGAATTTTTCCCATAGAATCGATGTTCCAATTGCCAGAATAACATTAATCACCGCTACAAAATGACACAATGACTCGCTTTTTAATTCAAAATAAGCTTTTTCGCGTGATCACGTCATTCAGTGAGATATTCTACATACGTCCGTCTGGAGGCGAGTTGCGAGTTATGTCAACTAAGAAGCAACCAAAGTAACGGTAAGCCGCAAAGATTCCACAAATAACACGTCCCAAACACATGAAAAAAGAAACAATCGCAAACGAGTTTTCTTCTTCCTTTCTTATCGCCGCTATGAAGTGCACTTGTAGCAATAATTGCACTCGAACCCAATCAAATAATCATTTTTCCAGAACCACAACATTATATATCAGCACTCTACACGGTCTTTGCATGCATTCGATTCTTAATTTGCATGCAGGAAGTAAATTCGTTAGATTCGATTAATTTTGTTTGTTTTTAACACAAAACAGGGCAAACAAGAAGTTACGGTATATTACTCGGGTCAAAGTGGTGCGCACAGAACAATTGCACAATGTTCTTTTAATGCACGTGAATCACTAAATGACTTATCATATATATCGTAAGAATATGCATTGGGATCAGTTTGTAAAATTCAATGTTCTTTCTGAGTTCCTGTTCCTTTAAACACGATGTACTTCCAATGTATTCATCAACCGCTCAGTTCGAATGTCAGAATTCCCGCAATGTTACATTCGCAACCGCGTGCTCATTAGGCAGCAGGGCACCGTAAAGTCGGAATAACGGCGAAATGGCAACAGATCGAGGGAATTACGGCAAAAACGCGCAATAAGGGGGATCATCCACGCCAAAGTTAGGAAAATCACACTTTTTGCTTGCAACACAAACAATGGGACTCAAATCGAAAAACTGGTAACGCGTCGCATTCTGATGGAATTCAAACGGTCGCGTACGAGATGCAGGAATTCTTCGCGTTTCACATTCCATTTAACTTTGCATGATGGCTCCCGCTCGTTCCATCTGCCTTGTTTTCCTCGAACCGAAACCTCGCTGCTTGACGATCTGAAGTCGACTCCCCGGCGCAAGTTCTTAAGGTGCAAAGCAAACGTGCAAGCCAAAAGGAATTCGTGAGGTGATAGCGCGAACAGTCACGCGTAACCGGTTTCGAGTATCTTTTGAGTGCATTTTTGTTTTGTTCTCGTCGAGATAGCGTGCGGTAAGATAAACGTTCATTTCGCCGGTAGATATTGCATAAAAGCAAAAACGTGGAATACATTGCCCAAAGTCCAGTGTACATCGCGCTTCGCAGAGTGATGCTGCTGCTGTTTTTCGTTTCCTGAAAGTGCTATAAAACCATAACTATACCATTAAGAGCGCTAAACTGGAGTGTTGGGAATGCGGTTGGAAAATTAACGATCACATTCCATCCAATGATGCTCATCTCATCAAGATAATTTAATAGTTTTGGCGTGCACTTTCAGCAGTATTCTATTAACATTTTTAATATCTACTCTGGGTCGCACCTTGTTCTTGCCGTCGCGTAATCGTTGACTGATAATTTGTCATTTTAATGCGATTTTTATCGGTTAATAAGTTGAATTTGATGCTAATACTCGTAAGCTAATGTTTGTTGAAGTCAACGAGCGGCTAGTCAAGTTTGCGGTATCAATAAAAAAAGATTGTGTGAAATTTCAGATTTCAGAAAAGCGTAAACGTAAATAATGCTGAATTGAATGATGATTCAAAGAATGGATTTCAAGAGCCGCGCAGAGGAAGTCGCAGCAAGGCGGATCGCAATGTTGAAGAGGCCAGACCACTCAGAAGAAGCTTTGAATCACGGCAAAATCAGTCGGCTGGAAATATGCCGGGAGCGAATGAAAATACTCAACAAGAAACAGAGACAAAAGGAGCCTATGCAGCATTAATGTCGCGTTTGGAAATGCCTGAAAAACTCGATTGCCGTTTTTAGTTGCCACTATCTTATGTTTCATATTTCTTATAATAATCATCTGCCTAGTTGCATTGTGGCCTAGAATACCATGTTATATGACAGCTAGTGATTGCATCGATAAAGAGTGTTTGGATGCAATCCAACAGATGCTGATATGGGCTAATCTGGGTGTCGATCCCTGTCAAGATCCTTACAAATGGGCATGTGGCAAGTTCGGTGAGGAATACTCGAAACATATTTTTTTATGGCTATAATCAAGGAGAATGGAATTTTAAGGCATATCACGAGTATAAAGAAATTCTTCAGTTGGACCAATTTATTTCTCAACTTCCATCGTCAGCCATGTCATATTCGGCACCATCATTTCTAAAGGGACTCTGCAAGTCTTGTCGGGACTATGAAAAAAAGCTTTGATTCATTTGCAAACAATGTACAGATCGTTTCCGTTCTTTAAAATTTCGGTGAAAAACAGAGAAATCCTATCCTTATGGCAAGATTATCACAATAGATGAAGGAGAAGTGGGACTGCCTCATAAAACAATCACAGCTGCTGTACGTATTGAAATTTGAGGATATTTCAATTAAAGTCCACATTAATTTGCTGTGAATCACTTAAAAATTAATTGGTACCTGCTCAATTACTACAAAATAAGTGATCTACCAAAATATCGAGTCCAATTAACATGACCATTCTTCAACTGTCAACTGTCTGTTTTGCAACGAAAGCAATACATTTGGAAGTCGTGTCCGTCCTAACTACCGATGGGTTTCTAAATGCACTTAAACGTTTCGAATCCAGAAGAGGAAGGTGCAAACACATCTACTGTGATAATGCTCGAAATTTCGTTGGCGCGAACAATCAATTGAAAGAAGTTGAAGCTATTTTGACGAAACCAGAATCTGTAAACACAATCGTGAACAACTATGCGAATTCCAATATCCAGTTCCATTTCATACCCCCTCGTTCACCACACTTTGGCGGGCTGTAGGAGGCAGCTGTGAAATCTACAAAGTCTTTATTACAACGAACGGTTGTGTCAGCTTCATTAACATTTGAGGAATCATGCGCAGTGGCCACAGAAGTGGAAGCCATACTTAATTCGACACCACTCACTCCACTTTCTTCAGACCCGAATGATTTAACGCCACTGACACTAGCACACTTTCTAATTGGAGAACCGTTCTCAGGTCCAAACAGCTCAACAAATGAGATCGCGAAAATGTCTGCTCAAAAAGGAGTTTTGGCAGGGATGGCATATAGAATACTTGGAGGAGTTACAAAAGCGAACAAAATGGTTATCAAAACAAATAGACATCGAAACAGGAACACTGGTAACTATTAAAGAAGAAAATCTGCCACCATACAAATCGAAACTGGGGCGCATTTTAGAGACCATTTCAGAACGAGATCGACATGTACGTGCAGTTGATGTAAAGACAAGCCTAAGCATCATTAGGCGATCAATCCATGAATTATCACCATCACCTATCCGCTATGATGGCGAGTAATTCACAGACTCATACGGCAGTGGTGAAGCTACTACGGAGCCAATGGGGACGACAAAAACCGTCAACACTACGTACAAGAAACGCAGGAAAAGAAAGCAATCTCCGTCAAAATTAAGTTCACTGCTTACTCACATTGCTGGTTTTACCAATAGTTACTTGGAACAATTCCTCCGCTTCCAAATTACCGATCGAAATCACCCAAGTTGACAATAATGGAGGCATATACTTTGAAAATATCGAGAGTGCACGACTGACTCCAAAGTCATGGAAAATCATAACCTTGTGTGATTTTAAAGGCTGTTAGATTGTTTTTTTCAAATTATTGAAGCTGGTATTATGCAACTAGAGCGGCTTGAATACAACATCAATAATAACACGTATCATGACACAATTGTTGCGCAATATTGTCATCGAGTAAAATTTAGTAATTCGTAGGATGAGATTGCCTTGGCTTAGTAGCCAAGGCAATCTCATCCTACGAAAACCTACTCAAACCCAAAGGAAAAGATCCCCATTCGACATAATCGGGTCGTTAGCCAACAAACTATTTGGAGTTTTAGATAGCGAGTACGAGAAAAGTATGGGTGAGACCAGCGCCAACATTGAAAACAATGAAAGACATCTTCATGAGTTGGGGAAACGACACACTTAAATTCTAGAAAAAATTGCCAACATTATCGCAAAAAGTGAAGAACAGAGAAGAAATCGGACAAAACAAATTCAAAGGGCTTTCGATACTATTTATGAGAATATAAAATTTTTCAGCGCGGAATTCAAGCAACAAAGGATGAGCGAAGCATTCAATACCATTTCCACATTTATTATTGCCTTGATTAATGAATGTCAGGATATGCAGCATTCACTGATTGAAGTAATAATCGACGCGCATCACGAAACAATAAATCCTGACGTTATATCACCGCAACAACTAAAAGCCCAGATGGTCTTGATCAAGGAAAATCTGCCACAAGGCTTAGAGCTACCAACTGTTGGAAACCTAAGCAATGTAACACCAATTTACCAGATCATGCAAACTCAATATTTGATAGAAGGTGGATATTTAATATTTGCCTTAAATATACCACTATTGCTGCCCATCACATTCCATACATTTTGGCTGCTACCTTCGCTTTTTTATTATGTCAAACATCTTTAAGGATCAATTCTACACTCTTGAAATGACTGAATTTTACAATGCAGAACCCCAGAACTCAATTATTTCATATGTAACCTACAGCGACCTATAGTCCATAAAGCTGATACAACCAACGATTGCGTGACTGAACTAATGGCCAGTAGTATATTTTTACCTAGTTGTGTGTTACGAAGGGATCATAGAAGGAAAGTTTGGCAACAGTTAAAAACACCTAAATGTTGGCTTTTTTCGATGAACAACATATACGACTTCACCTGTGTTTGCCAGAATCACTTGTTTCAGCAGCGCCTGAAAGGAAGGGGTATCTTAAAAATGCGACCTGGCTGTACGTTAAAAGACGACAAATTTATCCTCAAAGCAATCCACGTGCGACAATCATCAATGAATGCTTCATTATTTCCAACAATTAATGTTTCAATTGCAGAGTTCTCAAGCAGTGTCATCCATTCCAATAAGCAATTTATCACAACATCAGTACACTTCCCTTAGATGTCGAAAGGGCGATGCAACAATTACATGAATTAAAAGTGAAGCAAGCGGAGCGGAGCACTCATACAATAGCAGCTACACGAACTTAGAAGTTATCCCTGTGGTTATCGGATGGCTAGTTATTCGACATTTACGAACCTTACGAAGCAAGCGAATCAAACGGAAACCAGTTCCAGCTCCCCGACAATCAATCCATGACCTGTGATATAGCTTAGAAGTATGATACATCAACAGGGGGAAGTCTGTACAAGCAGTGTTCATAATATCACGATTTTTATCATAACTTTAAATTCATCTAATGTTTATCATTAAATCATTTTGTTTCAGATTTCATTCATATAATTTGCAAAATTCCATCCGTGTAAAAAGATACCAAAATCTTGAAACGTGTACCGCAATAATTTTCCCATGCCAAATTGTCAAGCTTGACATCGCCTCAGCAAAATAGTTTCACGTCATGTAATTTCTTTTCTTTCGCGCAAGGGGAAAATTATTGTGCTTTTATGTTCTAGCGTCAGCATTTTTCTGTGATCTATTCAAGGGTTATGACGTTAATGCACAGCTCAAAGGAAATACAAAACAATTTGTTTTCGTTCAATTTCATTCGTTCATTACTGCAAATATCCTATCGGTTGAGTTTTAGGTAAAAGCAACGATCATAGAGTTACCTATTTTTGACCTGTTCTAGCTAATACAACTACGTTCTGCCATTATGATATCGGCAACATCATCGCTGATGAAAACAGAATTAAGAAAATGTGGGCATTATATTTCAAGAGCCTCCTCAACCCTCCATACAGTTCCAAAACACCTGAGCCTCTAGATATTCCTTGAGAGTTTCCATTGGTCCCACCAACTCTGCACGAAGTTTTTTGCACCATCAAAGTCCAAAAGAATAAGATTTCAGACGAGCTTATCAAATAGCAGCGGTATTCAGAACGCCATCCATAAAGTCATCCAACACGTTTGGCAGCAAGAACATGTGCCGAACGAGTGGAGCCAATCAATCACAAAATAGGTGGCAAGTTACATTGCGAAAACTATAGAGGAATATCACCACTTCACACGGCATACAAAATATTTTCGAAAATTTTGGGAAATGAAAATAGATTATACGCTAATGGTATTCTTGGGGAGTATCCAGGTGGCTATACAGTCAAGCAGGTACTTGTGAAATGCTCGGAGTTCAACATAGACGTACATCAAATGTTCGATGACTTTAAGCAAGCATACGACAGTATTGACCGTAGTGTACTGTACCGAATAATGCTTTGCTTTGGTATTCCAGCCAAATCAGTCCGTCTTACTAAAATGAAAATGACATCAACGACCTCCCAAGTCCACATCAATAACCAACTCACCGATTCCTTTGGCACAAATATCGGACAAAATTAGCGAGATGGGCTGGCCCCATTGCTATTCAATTTGACTCTAGGATACGTCATAAGAAAGCTACCTCTCGATACATGAGGTACATTACTATAAAAGTCGAGCCAAATAGGTGCTTATGTGGATGATATAAACATTATGACACAGTCGTCCACAACTACCAAAGAACTTTTGTAGCCCTACTAGTTTTGCCGACAGCGAAGCAAAACTGTTCGGGCTACAAATCAATGGAAATGGAACAGAACTCATGACGCAGTCGAGGAGAACTACCTCAAGTACACAAAATATCGCACTTGGCGAATGCAATATCGCTAGTTAGCATATTCCAGTATTTAGGCGCCTAATCGACTAGAAATGCAGATGAAAGAGACGAAATACGCCGAAGAATACAGCTCGCAAATAACATATTTTATTCATTTTTGACGATCAAGGCTCAACTCAGCTCCAAGTATGCAAATTTGTGATAAGACCTGTGTTATGCTATGGGAGTAAAACATGGACCCTAACCAAGTATCCGCAAACGTATGGAACGATTTTCAGCAACGGGTCCTGAGGCGGATGATCAAAGCGAAGCTAAACGGTAACCAATAGCGAATTCGATACAACCATGAGCTGTCTGAAATTTTTGACGAGCCGGAGCTTTCAACGATTGTAAGATTGCGAAAGCTGCGATGGGCTAGCCACATGAATCGTATGGATGAAGAATGGATACCCAAAAAGGTATCCGTTGGGAAAACTGAAGGGCGGATACTAGTGGAGAAACCGAGCAACCGCTCATCTGACTGACAGTTCATCGCTGCTTGAATTTCGAAATTGGAGGATCGGTCAATGGACGAAGACAGTCGAAGCACTTGTTGCAGGAAGCGAAGACCTGAGAGGGGCTGTAGTGCTACGAAGGAGAAGAAGAAGATATATATGTATATATATATATATATATATATATATATATATATATATATATATATATATATATATATACATATATATATATATATATACATATATATATATATATATATATATATATATATATATATATATACATATATATATAAATATATAATATATATATATATATATATATATATATATATATATATATATATATATATATATATATATAAATATATATATATGTATATATATATATATATATATATATATATATATATATATATATATATATATGTATATATATACATATGGAGTGAAGTGGGCCACAGGTTGGAGTGGTCCACCCGAATAACTGTAAGACTAGTGATATCTATGTCAAACCGCGCACATTATTTATTGTATTTTGACACGAGTTTATTTTTTAAGCATTTGGAGGCTATAAACCTACTCTCGCACTGTACAGAGAAACGCGCTAAGAATTTTGCCGAGAAAGTTTTTACCCGCGTACGCTTTCACGCGATTTGTCATCTCATTTTTACGAGAAAAACTCTGTTACTTATGCAATATGATATTCGAACATATAGTATAATCTTTGAAATGCAAAGTAATTTTTGCCCATTATTGACATTGTGTTTTTTGGAATGCATATGCAAAAAAAGGCGCAGACATGGGCCAGTTTAGTAATGCCGTTCTTTGCACAGTAAATTGTTTTTATCAATTATGCAAATGTCTTGTTTACTTATTTTTATCATTTCAGCCACCATGCCTCCCAAAAAAGGGAAACTCCCAAAAAAGAGGTGAATTATGAAAAAATTGATTGCTGCTATAAAGCAAGTGAAAATAAATAAAACATCGGAGCGTGTTGCTTCTGCTGCTACCGATGTTAGCAGATCGTCTATTCAAAGCTACTTGAAACTTGCGACCGACAGATATCCGAATATTGCCGCTGTTACCGACGCACAATAGTTAGATATCCTACAAGAACGACCTGCACATGGTGAAAAAACGGTAGATGTTTTTTACATTTTTCTATCTCTTGTTAACTGAATATTTACTTATCATTAGTTAACAAATTGTTTTTCAATAATTGTTAAATTTTTTAGTTGGTTACTTTTTTTGGCTCATGCTTTTTTAACGAATGTTTCTATTTCGTTTATTGACAGACTTTCACTGCAGCCCAGGAAAAACAACCGAATGAATACATCATCAAGTGCTCTGAACCACACTATGGTCTCACCATAAACAACATACGCAAGGTAGCCTTTCAGTACGCCAAGAAAATAGGAATCGATTACCCGGACGGATGGGATGAAACGGACATGGCCAGCAGAGATTGGAATCACGCCTTTATGAAACACCACCCACGCCTCTCTTTGCGCACGCCAATATCAACCAGCGAGAATAGAGCAAAAGCATTCAATAAAGAAACTTTCGACGACTTTTTCTGTCTGCTTCGTGCTGCGTTGGATGATCATCCGTTCCCTCCAGCCCGCATTTGGAATGCAGATGAAACCGGATTCCCTACGATTCCGATAAAAACCGTTAAAGTCGTTGCTGCAAAAGGTTCGAGGGTTGGTTTCCACTCATCTGCCGAACGTGGTACAAATGTGACGATGGTGACGGCTGTTAGCGCTGGTGGAGATTTCATTCCTCCTTTTTACTTGTTCCCGCACAAACATATGAAAACATCATTCATGTAAGTACAATGCCACACCAAGCGCCGTTTGCTTCGCGAATGGCTCAGGGTGGATGACTGCCTTTGACTTTGTCCAGTTCATGCGACACTTCGTCAAATTTGCACATGCGTCAAAAGAGGATCTTTTATTATTGTTAATGGACAGTCACTGATCGCACCTCACTATCGAAGTTATCGATCTCGCCCTTGAACATGGTATCACCATTTTGACATTGCCGCCTCATTGCAGCCATCGGCTTCAGCCTTTAGACGTTGGTGTGTTTGGACCAGTCAAAAGATCCTACTACATTCAAAGCGATGCATGGTCAAAGAATCATATTGGTTTGCCGCTGGAAATCCAGCATGTGCCTGAAATTGTTGCCATTGCCCTGCGTAACAGTCTCAACACTCGAAACATCGCTGTAGGTTTTGAGGAAACCGGAATTTTCCCATTTAATCCAGAAATTTTTGTCGAGGACGATTTGTGACTGCAACCCTTATTGGAGAGCACCAGCACCAAGTTGTTGAAAATCATGTTATTCAGAAGGAAGACGAACTCCAAGAAGTTGTTGTTAGGGTTGAAGAAGAGCCTGGGGCGCGAGAAGAGTCAACAACATCTACTTCAACCGCGTCTACATCAGCGACATGTTCAATATTGGACTGTATTGGACCGCTTAATTATGTCGCTCCGAAGCAGAAATCCAATCGTGGCCGCAAATCACTGAAAAGCAGCATCATTACATCCCCTGAAAATAGAGAGGTCGCGGAAGAACCTGCACGGCGTCAAAAATCGCAGGTACCAACGAAAATGTTTCCAAAAAGGACCAATTCTTCACAATCAGCTGTGAAAAAAGGCAAAAAAGAAAGTCTTCGGTTACTTTAGATAAAAACATCGATTTTTGCATGGTGTGAAATAAATTGATGCCAGCAAAGCTGACAAGAAAAACTCCCTTGAGTGCGGTAACTGTGACAGACCCTTCCACGTCAAGTGCGTCGATATGACCAACTGCACCGACTTCACGTGCGCCAATTGCGCCTAAAATCTGTGCTTGAACACTGCAAAATGTTTTTTGCAACACCTTTGTCATTCCAACTTTATTACTCCTTCTTTCCAGACATTATGTGAACATTATTACTGAAGTCACTGTTTTCTCAATTTTTAACCCTCATTTCGTGTAAACTATTTTGAATTTTGCAAATTTGACAATGGATTCGTAATAAGCGCCTTTGAAAACTCCCAGGGCAAGAATTTGTATGCTACAATAGCAGTATTTTTTCAGATAAAAATTTGGGTGGCCCACTTCTCCCTACACTTTCGGAAAACACGGAAAATACACTTTTTTCCATTTAAAAAGAGAAATATTTCAACACTTAATTGGAAGCATCTACTATGATGACAAGTTGCGTTTTAGAATACCCTTGCAATTAAAAACAAATTTCCAATTTTCATCATTTTACAACCATAAATAAAAACGTGGCCCACTTCTGTCTACTGCACTCTATATATATTTATGCATATCAATATATATATATATATATATATATATATATATATATATATATATATATATATATATATATATATATATATATATTATATATATATATATATATATATTTATATATATATATATTATGTATATATATATATATATATATATATATATATATATATATATATATATATATATATATATATATATATATATATATATATATATATATATATATATATATATATATATATATATATATATATATATTATTATTTATATAAATTATATATATATATATATATATATATATATATATATATATATATATATATATATATATATATAAATATATATATATATATATATATATATATATATATATTTATATTATATATATATATATATATATATATATATGTATATACATATATATATATATATATATATATATATATATATATATATATATATATATATATATATATATATATATATATATTTATGCATATATATATATATGTCTACATATATATTGTTACATGTGCAAATAATTCTGCGAGCTACTGTCGCAATTGTTTTCACAACCATTAAGAACCTCATGATCAACAAAATGAATTTACTCGAAACCAGGAGAACCCACCAAGCATGACCAACATTTGAAAGTGACGTTACTGCTCCATTCATTAAGCTGCCTATATAAAGGCGAGCTGAATGAATGGGGGAGTATTCATTACAACCGCGATATAGTAAAACTGCGATAGTGTGGAGTGCGAATTAAAAGCAATATTGATTGTGAAGTGATAGACAGTTGAAGTAAAAATTGATAGACAAGTTATAAAATAGTGAAATAAATTATTGTGCATTCTTAGTAAATAAACCCTTTTAACTTAATTTAAAAGACAGTGCGTTCTCACTTTCCCGGAATATTAAAATTATCGGCCGCGAACCATAATACGCGACAATATATATATATATATATATATATATATATATATATAGATATATATATATATATATATATATATATATATATATATATATATATATATATATATATATATATATATATATATATATATATATACATATATATACATATATTTATATATATATATATATATATATATATATATATATATATATATATATATATATATATGTTATATATCGTGGTTGTATCGAATTCGCATCGGTCCCCGTCTAGCTTCGCTCCGATTATTTGCCTCAGGACCCATCGCTCAAAGGTGCTTAGCATATTTGCAGATGCTTCGGTTGGGGTCCATGTTTCACACCCAAAGCGTAACACAGGTCCTATCACAGCGATATTAGTAATTAGAAGGTGAAATTAAGTATAAACATAATGAAGAGAAACTTTATTACAAATTGTACATGTAAATATATGTACACACCAAATCATTAAAAATAAAGAAGTTCTAATGTTTGAAAAGTAGCGGTCACAAATTTCCTAGTAGAAAGAGTATTAAAACTAACAAATAACGATCAGTACAATAGTGCCGGTCACCTAAGTGAAAGGCACTCTTATTCTTCACCCGGGCCATTTTTCTTTGTGGTAGGGAGGTGGATGCCATTTATGCACAGAGCATGGGACTCCCATGCGCGACTGGACTACCCACTAAACACCTCCCCTGTCAACCTGAGAACCCAGCCTGGAACCGTTTGACACATTACTTCGGGCCAGGTCTCGTTTTGTTACGCCGTGGGGCGCCTTCAAGCTGAGGAGTCCCTTTTCTAGCGGGAGGGGAGAGGGGAAGAGGAAATTCCAGAAGAGCGATCCCCCAGCCCCAGCGCCCTCGGCTGCTGTGAGTCCCTTTTATATTTTAGGACTGCCCGAGCATAATGTGCCACGTGGTTCCATTTGTCAACCGATTCGAGCATCACCGCAACTATATTATCCGGAGTGAGCTCTCCCGTCTCCCTGTAGAGTTCCCTTCACAGCCTGACCCATTTTGTGTACGCAAAAAATGTGTGACAGGCATAGTCCTCCTCCCCTGGGCAAAACCGACAATCGGGAGACTACCCGGGCCATCTTGGCTATCAACATGATTGCACATTTTCTTGGCAAAATGGAGACCAGCATTTCCAGCATAAGAGGGCTGGTGCCAGCATATAAAGGGTCCAATGTTCACCTTGGGACCATGCGGTGAGTTCACTGAAAAGTTTTATCTTTAGCGTTCAATCCATAAAAAAATAGTTAAAGAAGAAAATTAATTGGTCTTCTTCTTTTGTCATATAAAGGAACCGGGCACCTGTAAACCGACAATGATAGCCAGAAACTTTCTCTACCCCAGGCATCGGGTTGTGGTTCTTCTTTTTGTTGTAGAGGCTCTCACCAGGGATCGAGAGTCCTTGCATGTGGACTCCGCCATCAGCACCTTAAGTCTGGCTGAGAGAGGTGCAAGGGGGCATCAATTCTACCTGGATACCCCACTTTTTCCCTTGTAATACAATTTACTCGTCAAGTACAAGGCAGTGTTCTGACATCGCGCAGATTTAACAAAAACGGTAAGTATCAACAAATGAAACTTTCAGTGGGGCCTGCGTCTTTCCTTTTTTGTTTTTCATGTTTTTTTGGGGTCACCCTTAAATTGATGTATGCGATAAATAATTTGTAGTGGAACTTGATGCTAGGGGAAGAGCCTAACCCACGCACTGGTAACGCTAGCCTGCAAGCGCATACACGCGGCCCTGTTCCAAGTCACTCTCAGTAAAAATAAACACCTGTTTCACTGAGGTGGCCCTACATCGCTGCAAGTCCTTCACAGAGAATTATTCACACACTATTACTACAGAATATAGAGAAATGCTGCCATGTATGGAATATTGCGAAGGAATACCTAGAAATACCGTCTTTTCTAACACTGCATTAAAAATATTTAAAGACATAAGATACCTTTGTGCAAAATTTTTAGTGCTCTATATATGTCACGCATATTTACAGGCTGCTGATCGGCCCTATTCCCTAAACAGTGGGCTAAACAAGGTTGTATATTGGCTATAATTTCATCTTTCATGTTTTCGAAATTAATTGTATAAGGATGAGTCATCATCAGTCTAGCCTTGGCATCAGGAGGAGGATCTTCCGAAAACCCCTAAAATAAATTGCGTGGAAATGGGGTCGTCAAATTGGATGTAACTATGAAGACCATAAGATATCCAACCAGTTAACTACGTGGGCTTGTACCTTAGCTTAAAAGCTAATTGTCAAACTCAAAAATCGATTGCCCATGGATTTCATGCTCTCTTTCTGTTTCCCAGGATAACTTTTACATCATTTGCTTGACTATCTTTCATTCTAAAATTCCACTTAGTATTTGATTTGTTCAATAGAGTATTAAAAACAGTGATGCTACTCGTGATACTTACCTCACCAGACGTGCTTCCACAATAGTACGATAAAACTGCTACCAGTATAACTTGCACCAAAATCCAAATTGTTGATAAGACAATCATATAGGTCTTAAAATATGTGTCAATGGGTGCTCCGTATGTAACAAAAATGACATAACTCTGATTTGTGACAGTGTAGAACATGTATGCCATATAAAGCAAAAGACTGATACCAGTTCCCTCATTTACACACTCGCAAACGTTTCTCAGTTTGTAATAGAGAACAAATAAAATTCGCAACTGCTGCAAATTGGTAGTGCCATTGGGATTTTGAGTCAACTGTCGAGTCGTATTGTTCACGAACTCTAACCTTTTCATTATTACCCTTATGATTGAGGTTAAGGTCATCGTAAATGAGCTTGAGATAACGAATTGGATTAGGTAGCACCAAAGAAGTATTTGCTGGTCCTGTGAGGAGTAGCCCTTAAGTGAAATGTAACTGTAGGAAAATAGTAGGGCCATGATGAAAAGGACCAAATACAGCCAGGTAAGTTGTCTGTTATCAATCTTTAAATTAGCCCTGAAGTTCAGGTTTATTTCCTTATCGATCCGAATAATCCCATTTAAGGTTTCAACACATTTGTTATAATTTTTCAAACACATCAAAAGGACTCCACAATAAGAGAAGATACTTAAAATTATTTCAAATAATTGATTCAAGCTGTTTGTTTCACTGGTACTTGATAGTCCTGAATATTGGCTTGTATTCTTCAGAATATCGTAAAGAAAGAAAAAGGATGTGAACTCTAGAGCACACACAATAACTGACGAGTAAAACCATCCAGATTTTTCAAGAAATACTTCTCCTGTTTTTTCTTGGATGGAAAAGAACGGACTTGTTCCTGTTATTTTTGATATTGTTGATATTATTTGCAAGTCCTTCAAAAATCCCATTTTTACTTTTTCAGATGCCTGTTGACGCTATTGAGGACTTGGGAACTTCTCAACACAACTAAATTACGTGCAAACTACGCATGAACCATTATTGATATCTTATGAAAGAACACTATAGACATGTTATTTTTGAAATGGATATTAATCAACTTAATGGCGAGTATTTTTCAAACTGTAATCCATTAACGTCCATAGAATAGATGTAGGAGAATTTTCACTCGTTTCTTGAGTTAAATAGAGCACGTAATTAGTTGATGCAGTTGTACTCGTCTTATGCATAACTAATAAAAAGAATTATGAATATAATAACGTATTTTAAGAAATATTATACTCATGGATTATAAACTGGACGATTGATCGTTTTCGCAACGGTTTTTGAATTCTTATTTTCTTTTATTGATGGGATTATTGATATTCCCAACCTTTTACAAGCCTAACATTATTTTATTAATCAATAATGTCATTAAAATATAAAAATCTCTGGTAACATCACCAACCGCAAAGGTAGAATTCATGTTTCTATTTAGATTATATTCCTCAAAGTAGTTTCATCTATATAAAGGGTGGTCCAACCGAACCGCGCGATGTTATTTGTAAATAAAACAAAAAGTTTTCAGAGAATTATGTTAATATTTTTTATTATAATAGAAAGATCTATGACAATTATGTGTTAAACAAAATATCGCCCAAATAATCGCCACCGCTACGGTAGCATACTTCAATCCGATGGTCCATATTTTCGATGACTCTGAGACATAATTGAGGTTCAATGTCGTTAACGGCTGAATTATCTCATCATTTAGCTTTCGTAATGGGCCTGGCTTATTGATGTTTATATTTTCTTTTAAATAATTCCAGAGAAAGAAGTCCAGTGGTGTCAAATTACATGATCGTGGCGGCCAATTAACGTCGCCACAACGTGAAAAAACACGGCCATTGAATTTCTCGCGCAAAAGAACCATTGTTTTGTTAGCTGTGTGGCAAGTGGCACTATCCAGTTGGAACTATATATCGTCCAGGTCCATAACCTCAATTTCTAGCCACAATCGCAATAGCGAACACCATTCACGGTAACTGCTTGGCCGTCCTCATTTTCGAAGAAGTACGGCCCGATGACGCCACCAGCCCATAAACCGCACCAAACAGTCACTCTTTGTGGATGCATCGACTTTTCATCAATCACTCGTAGATTCTCATTTGCCTAAATGCGGTAATTTAGCTTGTTAACGAATCCACTGAGGTGTAAGTCTGCCTCGTCGCTGAAAATTATTTTCTTTTTAAAGCCACCAATCCCTACTGTCTGTTCCACGAACCATTCGGCGTATTGCCAACGCTTGAAATGGTCAGTATGCTTCAGCTCTTGAGTCAATTGAACCTTGTAAGCGTGTTAATTCAAATTTTTATTCAAAATTCACATCAGTGATGTTCGTGAGATGTTCAATTGTTGGGCATGACGACGAGTCGAGGTTGACGGCCCCTCTGCCACACTATCGCGAACAACAGCAAAGTTTTCCGCAGAACGAACTGGGCGAGCATGCACAGGTGATTTCACCGGTTTGCTAATATTTGCGCACAATCCTCCCGATTGTGGACACATTTGGTCGAATATGCTGACCAAAAAATCACGAAGTGCACGAAATGCATTTTGATTTGAACGCCCATTTTCGGAAAAGGCTTTAACAACCTTAACGCGCTGCTCAGTTGTGTACCTCTCCATAGTTGAATTTGTCAAACACTGAAACAAAGAAATGTTAAATTAAGTTGAGCAAAAAACTACAATACATTGAAGGCCCCGTTCAAGACTTGCTGAGATCACTAGTGCTGAATTTTCAATCTTGTAATTGCTGTTTCAATTCAAATTAGCTCTACTAATTTTTTCGTTGATTTGTTGTCCTCGCGCTTCGAACAGTTTTCTTTACCTTCCCAGAATCGTACTCCTCAACCAATTTGTTTAATTCCCATTTGACTTGCCGCTTTAATCCCAGAAAAAATAGAGGTTGGTGCCCAAAATCGGACCTTTCAATATTTTTGCAGGCATCGCTTCGGCTCCCGGGAATACTTCTCTTTTTCTCTCTGGAACTCACCGTCCTCGGAATACTGGTTTGATCAACCATTTTCATTTGTTTCATGTTTGCAAGTTTGCCCCTTCACTGCAATCATCAGAAAACGACATTGTCGCTTTTGACAAATTCATTTAGACAATTCCATGTTCTTGTTTTGAATGTTGTTCGGAAGTTCGAGTAATTTTTGGCCGGGAAGTTTGTTCGCCAAGTATTGTGTTGTGCTCATGACTTCTGTTCCTAAGGGTATCTGGGTACTCTTGCCAGATCCTTGAGGTAGGTTCAAGTTATTGGAATCATCATTTAGCAACGATGCCAATTAGATTTTGAGCGCGGTGCAATGTTTATTTTTCGCAAACAGACAACATTATACATAATGCATGTTGTAGTGATTATTTTCCACTACTTGGTTAACGTGTCAACAGTTTCCTAAATTATTTAACGCGGTGCTGGGCCTACATGATGTTATGTTGCTAATATTGGTATAGCTGCAAATAGTTTAGAGTTGCATTTTGTGTCCGAGGTCAACTTGCTTGTGCCTTTCAAGGCCATTCTAAGTCCTCGTAATTATTTCTGTATATAAAGGGTTTTCCATTAAAGACATAAATATTTTATCTATTAATAAAACACAGAAATATTTAAGATATTGAGTTCAAATTTCGATTTTGGTCATATAACCACCACGAGCCCGTTTACAGCGGTCGATTCCTTGGTCCCAATTTTCTACCACTTGGTCACACATTTCAACAGGAACGGTGGCAATTTCGCGTTGGATATTGTCTTTGAGCTCGTCTTAAATTACTGGCTTGTTGGCATAGACCAATGACTTGATACAGCTCCATAAACAGAAATCCAATAGCGTTAGATTGCATGAATGAGGCTACAATTCGACCGGACTATTTCTCAAGATAACACGTTCACACAATTTGCCTTTCAATAAACCGATTATTAGGAGTGGTGTGTAGCAAGCAGCACCGTTTTGTTGAAACCACATACCGTTGATATCAATTTCATCCAATTCAGGCCACAAATAATCTACCAAACTTAATACGATAGCGCTCTCCATTGACGGTAACATGATGGTCGTTTTCATCCACACACCTCACACCTCCGGCATGAAAACCGCACCAAACAGTAATTTTTTTCGGATGCAACGGTGTCTCAAGAAGCACATGTGGGTTTGCTGCTGATAATAATCCATATTTTGTTTATTAACAAAGCCATTGAGCCAGAAATGAGGTTCATCGCTGAAGATGATTTTTCGATGTTTTGCGAGAGTGGCGTTTCGAATGATCAAGTGGCTTTGGCTCTTGCGTCAATTTGATTTTGGAACCATATAGGCTAAGATTTTTTCGCAAAATATGCCACAGTGTCCTTTGAGCGGTGCCCAATTCTTGAGAACGACGTGGGATCCACTGATTTGGCTCATTTTGAACCAATGCACTTACGATTTTTCCTTCGCTTCGAGCGGTAAGACGTCTTTATGGCACTGGAATGTCCAATAGTGAACACTTGGACACCAATTTATCCACTGTAGCACGCACAGCCTGTCGGATGGGACGATTATTATGATCGAAAATTGGAGTAAGCATTCCTAAAATTGCGACCACCGACTCAGAATGTCGGTAGTAATTTTTTACGTAGATAGGAAAACCAGGACAAAGAGAGAACCCAATGAAAATCTCAGAAGAGTAGCAAATGAGATAATTATAATTGTGAAAAGAAAATACTATGACGACCAATTGAGAAGTATCGATGTAAGTCTATCGAGCAACAACACAAAACAAGCATACAAATATTGAAAAGCTTGAAACGTGGTTATTAGCCCAAAATCACGCTCTGTCTTGACGACATTGGCAATATCATTGCTGATGAAACCAAGATTAAGGAAAGATGGGCATCATATTTCAAGAACCTTCTTCATCCTCCACACAGCTCTAGAACATCAAAGCCTATCGATGTCTGAGGAGAGCTTCCATATGCCCCACCAACTCTGGATGAAATTTGTTCCATCTTCAAAGCCTAAAAGAATAATAAAGCCCCAAGCGTCAAGGGATTCCAGTGGAGCTCATCAAATATGGTGGCAGTAGTATTCATAAAGCTATTCACAAAGTCATTCAGAACATTTGGCAACAATAACATATGCCGAAAGAGTGGAGCCAAAGAACTCTTCCTGAAACTCGTGAGCGTAGTAAAACTAGTAGGGCTACAAATAAATGAAAATAAAACAAAGCTCATGATGCAGTCGAGGAAAGATATCTCAAATATACAGTATCGAAAATGTGGGTGAATTTGTGTATTTAGGGGTCAAAATAACGAAAACGGGTAATGAAAGGGATGAAATACGCCGAAGAATACAGCTCGCCCATAAAATATTTTATTCAGTTTTGACGATCTTGAAGACCAGCTGCATGCACAGAAAAACAAAGCTCCAAGTATACAAGTCTGTGATAAGACATGTGTTATGCTATGGGTGTAAAAAATGAACCCAAACCCAAGCATTCGCAAATATATTGAACGCCTTTGAGCGACGGGTCCTGAGGCGAATAATAGGGGCCTAACTGCGGAAGCTGCAATGAGCTGGACACACGAATCGTATGGACGAACAACGGATACCCAAAGATGTATTCGTTGCGAGAACTAAAGGGCGGAGACCAGCGGGGAAACTGAGGAAACGCTGGTCTGACTCAGTCGATGAAGACAGTTCATCGCTGCTCAGATTTTGAAATTGGAAGACGCATTCAATGTACCGAGACAGTTGGAGGCACTATTTGCATGAAGTGAAGGCCCGAGAGAGTGCTTCGAAGAAGAAGAAGATATTGGCCGTTTTGTTAGATGACAATTTGTCATCTTTCTGTCAGTTGAAAAATTCCACGATCGAAGAATCGTTGGTTTTTAGGAGCAAAGAACTGGTGCAACTTATTTTTAGCAGTCTGATCGGAGTCTAAAATTTTAACCATTTAAATAGTTTTAAAGGGAGCACAAGAAAGGATAGTCTGATGTTGCTAATTCATCATGATGGAACATAACACATTTGCGATTGGCCGGTTCTGGGCATTTCATCATGATTCCTTCATTCAATTTCGATATGATTCAGTAAAGAGTCGCATATGTTAATGCGTTTGGTGAGGTGGATTTTCTTTACTTCATGGGAACTCAAACATCCAGTTAGTTTAAGAACCACTATTGTAAGTGCTGTGGTACGCCAGTTAGTTTCGATTAACGCCTTTATTTTGTCGTCATCGTTTGATGACCAGTATGTGGTGCATCTTGCACCATTTTCAGAACAAAAGTATGTGGTGCATCTTGCACTACCAGTATGTGGTGCATCTTGCATCTGCGACCAGTATGTGGTGCATCTTGCACCATTTTCAGAACGAGAAGGAGCAAACCAACGCTGACACAGGTATTCAATAAGGCAGGCCTAACCATGAACTTCACACAATTTCTTTCAAGCTTGCACAGCATTTTTGCGCTTTTTGAAGTAAAATAATAAAATATGTCGATAATGCTCTCATTGGTTGTTCATTTTCTAGTTTATTTTTAACCAACTTTTTGTTGACTGATGACGCTCAGTTTTTGACTGAAGCTAATCAAGTGTCCAATCGTTAAAGCAGTATACTATGTAATAAAATAAGCCACGTCATCTATCACGCAGTTAACGTCATCAACTATCGAATAACGATACAATGCTAACACAATGTTCCTAATCCAAGCATTAAACCTTATCTCTAAGCCTAATAATAACAACATAACATATACCTATCCAGAATATTGAAATCTATTCCTAGTTTCTATTAAAATCAAAAACAACAACAACATCAAATGTAGCAATAACGAGCTGAGACTCAAAACTACGTAACGAACAACACAAAAGCGAAAAATAAACACCAATAATTTAGACATTGTCGTTCAGCCACCAATACTTAGATTGCCTCGTTCCAGCTCGACTTGCCTCAATGAATCTTGCAAGTAAGCGTCTCCATTGGAATCGCTGGTCTCGTGAACATACATTTGGAGGATATTTTATCTTCTTATCGATGGCCCGCCTATATATGTGATATATAATTAGGACACCGTCAGAATCAAAAACATATTGATTCATGTCCAAATTCACGAATGCTTCTGGAGTTACGAAGTCAGTAGCGAGGCTAGCCGCAATATACCCATATATAGGATGGAAGAGCTGTGAAATGCAGGGGTTTTTCGATCACAGTTACAGGCCTTGCTATGTCATTCCAAAGAAGTTTCAATATGAAGATATTAACTCTCGTCATTTTAACAGTTTGATAAATTTTTCTGTTCGATATATAGTGCTTCCAATCCATCTTAAGCTTTCTTTACAAACTAGTATATGCACGAAGACATTTCTTTTCAAAAACTCTTAATCTTTCCTTAGTATTAGCACTTTAGTTGTACCAGATCTGACAACCATATGTCAAAACTGGCCTAACTTTTTGATCAATGCATCTGGAATAAAAAAGTCGTCCAAGGGCCATGACTAGTTTTTGTGCTTCACTCAACAGGATTTTGACATGTTCAGTATAGTACAGATACTGATCGAGATGAACACCGAGGCATGGAACACAGGAGTTATTTAGAATACGTTCTGAGCTACGGTCATCAGCCATAATGAGAAAATCCTTCCATTTAAGTTCCTGGTCCGGATTTGCCCATTGCAGCGTTGTGCGAAAGAAATTGTTCCCCACTTCTGCCAATTAATTTTGTCGATGTAGAGCTGCACATCATTCAACATTCTTTGAAAATTGCTCTGAACGATTGAAAATTTTTGGCCTGCCGTATATACGATCAGATCATCACCAAACGCTCCCAAAGATTGCGTTGGCAAGACGTTAAAATCAAAACCATTCAATAGCTTGCGAATAAATATTGTGAAAAGCAGAGGCGCAGTGACTGTTCCCTGCTGTATACCATTTAAGAGCTTGAAGTCATGCATTGTCGTGATATGTCCATCAGTTACAACAAATGATTTCCCATATAACAAGTTACACACCATGGCGAGGTGTCTGGGGAACCTGCCCTCAAGGAGTTCAAAAATTAGTCCATCTAACCTCACTGTATCGAAGGGTCGGTAAATCACACTAGGATTAATTGCTTCATGATGTACATCCATTATCACGTTGATAAGTGCATTCAGAGTTTGCTGGCATCGTTAATCAGGGACCCAGTAAGCCATGATAACGTGTCGAATGCTTCGATGTATCTTTGCAGTCTTACTTCTTTATTGAAGTAGCACATATTCTCGTTAATGGTACCAAATGTTTTCTCAATGCGGTGAGTTTGATTGATCCTTTCAGCTTCGTTCTTTGAGATAATGTTCATTGTTGCTTCCAAAACTGATATCTGAGCCTTGAACACTATATTGAAGAAATGTTGTAGCTATTTATTTTATTTATGGCTTTAAAATTGCTTGTTTATTTAGATTGTTCTCGATGTCGGTTAAGCTGCTATAGTTGTTGCATTCCAGCGCTTATTGTGTACAATGTATCCTAATAGCCTGTTAAGTCATAACTGGTTAAATGAAATTCCGGCGGTCCCGATGTGTTCAACATATATGCTCGTGATATCGTCCAATTTGGTTAGCACGATTGGGGTGGCCTTTCAGTCGGCGTTAACCACGTGGCTAGCGGTAGTACCAGAAATCTCAGTAAACAGATTTAACGAGCATGTATGTTAGCCTACCAGGTGACTGATGTCGCTCCCTCCTGTTATGTGAGTAATTGTTTGGAGTTGTTGCACCAGTATCTTGTATATCAATATTTTCAATGCTTCTGTCGACATCTATTGCATTGTCAATTTGGATAGGGCGTAGAGCCAAATTGTGAATTGCTATTCGGCATATTCGGGCCGCAGTTTGTACATCTGCGATTCTTACTTTCCCGTCTTGGCCAGGAATTGTTTCAACTACACGATCGAACTTCTATTTGTAAGATGGAACGTTATCTTCCGCTATCATCACTAGTGCTCCTATCGGAGTGTTAGGTTGTTCGGTAGTCCACCACAAATGCCTTTGAAGCTCGTTCAAGTATTCTTTATACAATCTACTTCAACATACATTTTTATCTGATTGACCAACTGCTTAATACATTATCAGCTGATGAAGCATTGGTAATCATTGGTTCACAAATTAAAAAGTGAGCTGGAGTTAAAGGTGTAAAGGCGTTCGGGTCGGCTGGAAGTGACGTAAGTGACCTTGCATTTAACATGGCCTTGATTTTCGCAGTGACTATACAAAATCCTTCATAAGTTAATGAAGCTGAAGCTATGGTGCGTCACAGATGATATTTTGTGGATTTTACTGCTGCCTCCCAATGCCCTCCAAAATGCGGTGATCGTGGAGGTATAAAGTGGAATTGGATGTTGTCATTTATAATCATGGTGATGATATGCTCAGTTCATTTGGGTTCAGCCAGAGTTGATTTAAACTCTTGTAATTGTTTATTTGTACCAACGAAATTCCGAGCAAAGGTTTTCACATTTATCTCTCCTTGATATAAATTGTTTGAGTGCACCAAGAAACCTTCCGTTGATAAATCTCACCCAACTTCAAGGTGGATTGGCTTTGTTGATAAACAGCAAAACATGGCAATATATAATTTCGGGGGACGTTTAGCACGCATTTTAAAATCCCCTTGGATTCGTTTTCCTTGGAGCTGGTGCAATTTAGCACCCTAGCTCCCTTCTATCTGTGAGCAATTATTTGCCCACCATTATTAACGAGATTGTGCCATTCTAATTATTGTCAATTAAATTTTCTTGAAGTTAGCGCGGATAGTTGGATAAGTTTCTTTTGGTAGTGCTTTGCGTTTTAGGATTCCCAGGGTAGTGTTAGGATGGTTGTCTACTTTGTCGAGCAGTTTGAGTGCTTTGTCACGTACGAATACGTCGACAGGTTCTATTCTAAGGTCCTTGTATATGTCCGTATTTCTAACATACCATGGGATTCCGAAAATTTGCCAAATGCTTTTGTTTTGGATGGATTGTAGTGCCTTTTTGTTAGTCTCTGTCGTCTGGTAGAAGGCTGTACTACCATATAGTAGCGTCGGTCGTATTATTTGTTTGTAGATCAGCAGACGGTTCTTGATGTTGAGTTTCTTGGCCTTAAGGAGTGGAAAGAGTTGGGATAGTACATTGTAGCAATGTCCTCGTTTGTTGCGTATGTGGTCGGTCCAGGAGAGTTTGTTGTCGAATGTCAGTCCTAAGTATTTGGCTGTTCTTGACCAGGCAATATTTTCGTTTTCTACAGTCAAAGTTTTCGGTTGTTGTTGTCTTTTTCTGGTTATAAATAATGCCTGGGTCTTGTCTGAGTTTAACTTGATCTTCCACTTGCGAAAATACTTCAAAAGTATGTCTATGGAGAGTTGCAGTTTGGTGGTGATGACTCTTGCTTGTCTGGATGAGTATAAAACACAGGTATCGTCGGCATATAGGGACTTGTGGAAATTCAAGACAGCCGAGGTAGGTCTGCAGTAAAGATGTTGTATAGTATGGGGGAGATGGGTGATCCTTGTGGGACTCCAGCTTGAATTGGCCGCATGGTTGAGAGGTGGTTGTCAATTTTGACACGAAATGATCTGCCTTTTAGAAAGGAGCCAATGATTTGGATGAGCTGCAGTGGCATTTGGGATTCATGCATTTTGTAAATAAGTCCTGCATGCCAGACTTTATCGAAGGCTTTGGCTACGTCAAACATAACTAAACCCGTTGATTTCCTGCGGTTTAGCCCTATTCTAATGTGTTGGACCACCCTAGTAAGCTGGAGTTCTGTGGAGTGTAACGGCTTGAAGCCAAATTGTTCTTCTGGAAGTATTTCTTTTTCGGTAACAACCTCAGTTAGTCGATTTAGTAGCACCCGCTCTACTATTTTCGACAGAGAGGATAATAGGCTAATGGGTCGCCAGTTTTGTGGGAACATGAGGTTTTTACCAGGTTTTGGAAGAACAATAACTATTGCCGATTTCCATATTTTGGGGTATTTTCGCGAGCGGAAAATTTCGTTTATAATCGCTGCAATTGCATCGAGAATATTATCCGGGAGCCACTTTAACATGGTGTTTGATATTAAATCAAATCCCGGTGCTTTCCGTCTGTTCAGTACTTGTATGATGTCTTTAACCTCTTGAAGACAGGTGCTTTGTATTAGATCGGATTCTGTAATGTCTAACCTCATGAGCCTGTTGATCAACCGATTGACGTGGTCTTCGTGTTCGTCAAGGTCCTCCTCATCGGATGAATTTCACAGAACTGTTGTTCTAGAGTATCTGCGAAGGCCTCCGCCTTACCAGAACTATCGAATTTGATACCGTAAGGGCCGTGAATTGGTGGTATTATAAGTTTGTTTTTAATACGAAAATATTTGGAAACCCTCCAGAAAGCATCGTTCCCAGGCTCCAGACTTTGCAAGAAGCTCTCCCATTGTTCATTGCGGAATTTTGATATCCGATCACGTATTTTGTTCGTAATTTGATTTGCTTCCTGGCGTAATCTAGGATCACCTGTGTTCCTAGCCCTTCTCCAAACTCGATTCCTCCTCCTTATTAAATTTTTGATATCGTTAGGGAGTTCATAGGGGTTTGTCACCCTTGTCAGAGTTGTGACTGTGTTGTCCTCTTTTGCCTGTATTATTTTGTCTGTGATTTCTTCTATCATTTTCTCTGTGTCGCTGGCTGTTTCAGGTGTTTGAATAATGGTTTCTTTAGCCAGTGCGACTTGGAAAGCTTGCCAATCAGTTTTCTTCTTTACTTGTAGGGGCTCGTCTATGTATATTCCTCCTATTAAGAAAAGCACCGGTTTGTGATCGGATGAAAGTTCGTCGAGGACTTCGATGCATACATCGTGTTCAAAGGTACGTGATATACCAATATCGAGAGGATAACTATTTCGGTAGCCGTAATGTGTTGGTTTGTTGGGGGATATGCAGGCTTAGTGGATTATCTGTGATGAATTGGTTTAACTCAGTCCCAGCACGATTGCTTCTCACAGCCCCCCAGCTTCGGTGATAGGCATTGAAGTCTCCGGCAAGGAGTATGGGACCCTGAAAGTCCAGAAGTTTTTTAATATCTTCAATGAGCGTAGCTGCCTTCGGGTGGCTGTATACCGAGACTACCATGAATTCAAAAGAATCCGTCCGCACTTGAATTGCAGTAGCTTCTAGCGTTTGTAACGTAGGTTTCAATACGAGATTATGGTTCACATTCCTTCTCACAAGAATGGCCGTTCCACCTCCTCTGCCTGTTGTTCTGTCATTTCTGTACAGAAAATAGTTAGGGAAGCGTAGGTGGTTTCCAGGCTTCAGAAAAGTTTCCTGGATGAGAATGATGTCAAACTTATAATCAAATATAAGTTGAGTCAACTCACCAGTCTTATGAAGCAGGGAATTTGCATTCCATGTGAGAATGGTTAAATGATCCATAAAGCTCATTATTGTTTCTTTGTCAGTGTGCTGTTGAAACTGTTTTGTGGTGCAAACATTCCCTGGATCATTTTCGCCATCATGTCTTGCATCATGCTTTGGAATTGTGTTTGCATGGTGGCAAAGAGTGTGTCCATGTTGTTATTTGTGTTTAGTGGAGTGTTTGCTTGTTTTTGTTTTTGTGTGTTTTTATTTTGTTGTTGTGTAGATGTTGTGGTGGTTTTGTTGTTATTAGCAGCTGCAACTTGTGCAAACGATTTCCTGACATTCACTGGGTTCCGAGGACATCCACCATAGTTGGCTGAATGTTCTCCACCACAGTTCACACATTTTGGCTTTTCCTCTGCTTTTTTAACGCATTTGGAAAAATGGTGGAGCCCATCGCATTTAATACAACGGACCTGAGCGTGACAATTTCTGGAGGAGTGTCCAAACTGCTGACAGTTGTGGCACATAACTTGTCCTGTACGGGGGCGTTGCGCTTCAACAGTGCATATGAGGTGACATATTGCCCTTATATTGTGTATGTCAGTCTCGCTTTTGGGAAGGAGGACCTTCACCAACCTGGATGGCCCATCTCGTAACTTTATATAATGGATTTCAATGGGGTGAAGTCCTTGGCTCTCCAGATCTTCTTTAATGTCGTCAATCGACAGTCCATACAGACCCCTGATTACCACATTCAGATTCCTTTCTTCAGGAAGGATATACTTATGGTATTGTATCGTCATTTCCGTCAAGTATCTTGTAAGTTTCCTGTGGTCTTGTGGTGTCTCTGGAACTATCTGGATCCCCAAGTAGACCCTTTTGGCGGCTTCGTGTTTTATTTCGAGGTCTTTCATGTCCTTTAGGACCTGGATCCACTTTCAGGCTCTCGGAGGATGACAGGTACCGTTGTCCGTTTCTTGTCGTCGTCTGGGGATTTGGATGTGGTGGGCGCTGTGGGAGTGGTCTTCTTTTTTGGTGAGATGGCCAGCTCTGGTAGAGCCATTGAGGGGCCCGGCGGTGGCAGAGCAGGAAATTCCTCATCCTCCTCAGCAGAGTCCTCCTGCATCGACTCATTTTCTTCTTCTTCTTGGATTGCTTCCTCTTCCATCGCTTCTTCTTCTGAAGAAGGAGGAGAGAAGACTCCACTTTTCTCTTTTTGTTTTTGTTTTTGGTTTTCTTTTTTGATTCAGCCAGCGCCAAATCCCTCAATTGCTCCATGAGCTCTTTGTTAACTCGGCGTTGTTCTGCCAACTCCGAGTTAACCTCTAACAATTGCTGTTGTGCCTGCACAGCCTGCAAAGTTTGCAATTGTCCAATCAGCAGAGCGATCTGCTGATCTTTGTCCAATGTGGATATGTCTGTCATATCCACAATCCGCCCAAACCAAACTCACTCACTAAGAAATCTATCCAACTATTTTCACAATTTCTATTCGGATCAACAACAATAATTAAAACAACACGCTCTCGCAAACAAGGAAAGCAAATATCACTCACCCAGAAGAGTCCGTGCCTTTTTGCCAGCTTGTTCTTTTCCTGGTAGTTGGAAATCTTCCCTCCTGCTCGCACTAACTAACTATAATATAACTGCTTATATGCACTCACTCACTAATTAACGATTTCGACTTTCGAATGTCCGCAACGACGCACGGCTTCCACAAGACTCAGTCACTTGAATTATGATTTTTTTTTTTTTAATGTACAGGGTCTTATAAGAAGTAACCGGACTGAGCCTACCCCGCGCCGTCAAAGCGTCTGCTAACCGGTGTCTGGTGCTGTAGTGGTAGTGGGGGTCTAGGTAAAGGGAACTGGGCTGCAGCAGTTGCCTCCAAGCGCTTGGAGAGATAGCATCGAGCGAGAGCGGAGTGCGTGTTCAGTTACGTCGTCGGAGTGAAAATGGAGCGTACGATCGAGCAACCGAGCCAGAGTTTTTTAACCACGTTATTACAGGAGACGAGACGTGGGTTTTCGAATGCGATCCTGAGACAAAGCGGTAGAGTTTGGAGTGGCACACACCGGCGTCACCACGACCGAAAAAAGCGCGCATGAGCAAATCGAAGGGGAAGTCGATGTTCATTGCTTTCTTTGACGTGAAAGACATTGTTCACAAAGAGTTTGTGCCACCCGGCTGAACTGTAAACGGCCAGTACTACAGAGAGGTGCTCCGTCGACTAACCGCCCGGGTTCACCGAGTCCGTCCGGAGATTGCCGATTCGTGGATCCTCCATCACGACAATGCTCCGTCGCACACCTGCCTGCTCGTCACCGAGCAGTTGGCCAAACAGTCGAGGGCAACGTTGGCACAGCCTCCTTACAGCCCGGATATGGCACCAGCGGACTTCTTTCTGTTCCCCAAGGTCAAGAGACACCTCAAGGGGACGAAGTTCAGGACTTTGGAAAACGTTCAACGTGCTACGACGAGGGCTCTAGACAGCATCGAGGTTGCCGACTTCCATGGAGCGTTCGGGGATTGGAAAATCCGGTATCAGCATGTTATCGACTCCAATGGGGACTACTTTGAAGATTTCTAAAGAAAAATTGGACATATTTTGCCAATAAAAAATTTCCTGAGGTCAGTCCGGTTACATGTTATTCAGACCCTGTATGTAGCTTGGACCACAAATATCGACTCTGCTGTTTAAGAATTGATGTACCTATCGGACACAATCTTTAGGCAAGTTATCCATTTGTTGAGAACATAATTTTGAACGGAATCTTTGGCAATGAACACAATTCATCCCTACAGATCTGACCAAACCACGTCCTTGTAAAATCCAATAATTTTGTCTAGCGACTACTTACAGGGCTTGTGGTCCAGCATGTAAGAGCTTTTGATGCAAATTAATCATCAACAATTTTGTAACAAAAAAGTCCACTGGTAAAAGTCATAGCTTACGCCTGCAGCATCCAGTTTGTGTCCAACTCGAAAGAGACAATCAGAATCAACAAATGGTGCCAAAGTTCTCAGTTTAATAGCTTTGGGAACTTCATTATCAAGGCTCAATGATTCTAGTTCCACTTCAAAGCTTGTGCGTTGAACTTACTTGAGTTTAAGTTTCAGTGTATTTTTAAGCTTTACAACTGTAGTAGATTGTCTTCTATTTCTTCTATTCTCTTCTTTGAATGTGAGCCATAATGGGTAGCAACTTCTAAAACGGTTTACTGTGCTGAATCTTATATAAGTGACGGTTATCTTGTGATGAGGTGGCAGTAAGTGCTAGTTTGATCGTCTTGTTTTCTTCTCCCAGGTGGCATTCATCATTTGTTTCCTGAGCTAATGGGTTTAAGGATGTTTTTGAGAATTTCGGGCCGTTGGATCATAATTTTGATGATGGCTTGGAAATATACTTCGGGATACCAGATCAGCAGGATTGTCTTTTGTAGTGACATACCATCACACTTGATTTGCGGCCATATCTTGTATAGTTGCGACACGGTTGGCAACGAAAGTTTTGCGAATTGATGGATAGCCTCTAATCCAACTGATGACAATCATTGAGTCGGACCAGTAAAATGTTTATCCAACTTTGAACTGAATCATGTTTTTAAGTTGCTTCCTAAGTTGAACGCTTAGTTTTGCCGCGCAAAGCTTAAGTCTGGGAATTGTTGTGGGCTTTATGGGTACCACTCTGTATTTGGCACAAATTAATTTCGTTATAACTGGCTTGATTATCTTTTGATCTTACAACTATGCTGCACCATAGTTCCTTTCACTGGCATCCACAAAGCCATGAATTTGTATGTTTAACGTTTTGTACTACCTGGAAACCCATACCTCATTCAGTTCTTGTAATTCGCTTTTAACCTGCAAACCTGTATTTTTCAAATCTTCTAGAATATTTTCATCCCAATCAAAGTTTGACTTCTATAGCTGTTGCATGAATACGAAAATGACCGGGTTCACTAAACCAAGAGTATCAAATATTTGCAATATATCTGCCAAAATGGTGCGCTTTATTGTTGTCTTGTGATCTTTCAGGTTATTAAACATGTCAAAAATTGAGTGCCACACGAACTCCAGAGTTTTCACAGCGTTGCCCTCCGTTCCTGAGAAGTTTAGCTCTATTTCCTTATTGTCGAGATCCTTGACTAAAAGAATGTGATTAGAGCACCACTTTCCTAAATGAAATCTACCCATGGCCAATAGTGCAACAAGTTTATCTTGTATTTGAATCGCTTCATGCAGATTGTCGCTGCCTGTAAGTTTGTTATCGACATAAAAGTCATAGATCGCAGCAGCTGCAATTAGATATTGTTGAGTGCCATGATCTGATAATTGTGTTTCGCATGCTATGACTAAATATGGTGCAGATTAAATGCCATATGCTACGGTGCATAACTTGTAACATCTTTTGGGCTCTGTAGGGTTCTTTTGCCACAAAATTAATTGCAAGTTTTGGTCTTCTTTAGATATCAAGATTTGCCCATACATTTTGGTATGCCTGCTGTGAATACATATCTTTTAAATCAAAATCTGACTATTATTATACTGATATCCTCCTAAACTTTTTGGCCTTTTAACAGTAAGCCATTCAGTGATAAATTGTTGGAAGTCTTCACTGATGCATCAAAGACACCTTGTAGTTTTGTTGCACTGCTGGTCGGTTTCAATGCGAAATGCTGCGGAGGAAAATGATGCGGGTTAGCACTGGAAACTTCCTGCATGTGACCTAATTGCTCGTATTCGTCCAGGAAGTCATGGTACTGTTTTTTCAAGTCAGTATCTTTTGAAAGCGTTTTTTCTATGGCTATCAGATGTTTGAAAGCCCGGTCCTTTGATTCCCCTAATGGTTGGCAATATTTTTATTGTGGATAATATTTTTTGATCAGTAAAATCTTCAATTTCCCGAAACCATCACAGCTGTTTCCCACATCAATGTTGGTTATTCTACAAAACGACAAATTGTAATCAGTACAACTTTTCCAAGAACAAACCATACTAATGCTGTGTTTCGAAACATGGGTAAATGTTCTTGCAACTTGATTTGCCCGTTCCGCATAATCCCTCCATATACTACAGACATAGTCTGTTCAGATTTTAAAAAAATTTCAGGAAGCGCATATACTACTACTTATATGCCATTGCGACTTCTCAAACAACGAGGTCGGTAGAACGCTGACATGCTGGCAGTAAAATACAAGTTGAAGTAGCAGGAGGATGCTCCTGCCAGAAGGGTATTGTAAAACAATTAGTAAATCAAACAATATATTCTGCATATCAAAACTTGACTAATATATAGAATCCATAGATTGAGCTCGGAAATTATTATGGTTATTATGATTTTAAACTCGCCACCATTTTGTTTCAGTAAATTTAAATTATAGATTTTGGGGAATTTAAGGGTCCCATCTTGATTTTATAGACAAAAAAGCAAAATTTATAAAATGTACTATTATTAACAAAGTTGATCGAATTTCGACTTTTAAGGTATTTGTTGCCCTTGTGAAGAAAAAATTATCAGTTCAAGTACTGTTTTGAAAAGCTTTCATAAAGAACTTTCTTTGGTATTCATATTGGCTACGTTTGATGAAATTTTTTTTTCAGCAGCCACTCCCCTGTACTGTAATCGTCGATTTATGGCCAATTTTTTCTAACCCTAGAATGGTTACAAACCCCTTTTGCTAGGAGCTCTCTCCTGCCTCCTCGACTTGTTTCACATATGAGTATTAATTATAGGTACTCATCTTCAGTCATTCATTAAATTGAATCAAGTGTTAAAAGCATGCGCCTTAAACGTTGAAGTTGGGGCAAAATAACTCAAAATTATTCAATCTTCGCATTTAAAACAGCCACTATTTTGCTTTACGATTACTAATACAACTAGCTGAGCCAATTCTCAAAGAAATTCATGATACCTATCATTCCTGAAACTTTCATGCAAATCCTAGCAAAGCTGTAGTATCTGAGTCAGTAAAAAGCGCATATTGTTCCATAGCCATATGTTTCCGTAGTAATACAGCGCATATAGTTCCATAGTAATACAGGAAAATTCAAATCGCTATAACTTCATTAAATACCATTCGATATTTATGAAACTTTTAGGACAAACTAATCTTAGTCATCTGTGTACTGAATAAATTTAAGGGCACCGTTAAGATTTTATTCAAGAAAACATAAAATCGATAAATCATACTATTACCAACAAAGTTGAGTGAATTTAGACTTCTCACGTATTAATTGTTGTTGTACTCATAAAGGCCTGCATTCATGATTTTTTTCAGATTTTCCGGATCAAAGGTGTCCAATCGTGGGGGGGGGGACACAAAATTTTCGTACATTTCCCCTTCCCCTGCACCCCTCGAAGCAAAATTTGTTATTTTAAGACCTAGTTTGAAAAGTGCTCATTATTACCTTTCATTTGATACCCATATTGCCTACATGCGACAAAAACTTTTTTTTCAGGGGCAACTCCCCTATATGCGGAAACCCCCTCAAAGACCTTATAAATTTCTTTTCGTGTTGAAACTTTGAAGAGGGCGTTACTTCGCACCCACTTACAAAATCTTATGTTTCTAGCTTATGTAGTTTGCGAGAAAAAGTGGTGTGACACACGGACGGATGGACAGACGGACAGACAGCACGCGAAACTAGTAGGGTATTGTAAAATGATTTTAAAATACCCTAAAAATGGAGTTAGAAAAAGCGGTCGCACTGTGGTTAGCTTATCGTCGCTGGTAGAGACGCAAACGAAGAGAAAGTAGAAAGTATTTAGTACATCCAATTCTTAACGATTGAATGACACAGAGTATGTTTGTAACTTTGTATCCCAAGTTAAGACAACATGAAGCAAAATTGTTTAAATACTTCCGTATGTCCATAAAATCATTTGATAATTTACTGTTATTAATTAAAGAAGATTTATCGCCATGTGAAAATTATGTGCCGCGTCGGGATGTTGTTTCACCGGAAGAAAAACTTGTAATCACTTTAATGTAAGCAATATTTTATTAGTACAGCCTTCGGCTTTCACAATCCTTTTTAATGAGTAAACTTTTACTTGAAATAACATATAATCAACAAAATTTTTTTCATCAATTTTAGCAAAACTACGATTAGAATTAGATAAAACAAGTAATTATATAAATTTTTAATTTTTTAAGGTTAGCTTAGTTATTAGAAAATTCAATGCGATGATTAATTATTGACATTATTTTGGAAGAGGCTAAGACACTTATTTTCTTGAGAATCTCTTGTTGTTGGTGATGCTGAATTTGAGTATAAAACTGCTTAAGTACTCGACGTTGAAGGACAATTTCGGGCTTGCCATGAGATTAGCGATGGCGTTGCTGGATCATATTCCTGAAACGTAGGTTCGTTTGGTAAGGAAATTTTGCATGGTATCGAGATTGAACCGGAAATGGACTTGAAGACTAAGCCGAACTATTTGATGAAGGCGTATACCTGCCAGACGAATATGAATGGTGTGAATAGGGAGTTGATTAGGAAGATTTTTGGGCCGCTTGTAAAATTTTCATTAATTCTATTTTTACTGCTATACGATTGTCCTTAGGTACCTATAGCAATTCTTTATGTAGAGATAAACAGAAGAGTTTATCATCATCACCTTCCGTTACGCAGGAAGCCTGTGGTTGTTGTTGATTCCGAGAGCTTATATTGTGTTCAATTATTTTCAGAAATTCGGCGTCAGCGGCAGTCATTTTCTTTGTTTTTAGGTTTTGACTCGGTGGCCTCATTATGCCTTCCATTGGATATGCTGTAGACTGCAATTTTCCGCCTGTCTCTGAGTTTTCCGAGTTGTCTTGAATATTGCTTTCAGTCTTTTTATTCTGCACTGACCTTTCGAGAAACATAAGCCTCTGAAAAAACACATAGTGAATCTTCAAAGCTTCAGAGCCTGACAGTGCTTTCTTTGTCTTTTTCATTTCGCGGACAAATGTGTCGCGAAGACCTTTCTACTTTTTCTGGAGGGTATTACCTGAAATTACAGATTTTAATAAGTTTTATTTTGGTTTCAGGTATTTTGCTACTGAGTATTATTTTGCTGAATTACATTATGCCTACAGATTGGGAAAATCAACTGTGATCGAGATCATTCAAAAAACTGTCGACGTTATATGGAAAAACTAAAGAGATACAGTAACGAAGGAACCTTCGACAGAAGAGTGGGAGGAGATTGAAGAGGATTCGAAAAATATACAAATTTCCCTAATTGCATAGGAGCCATCGATGGAAAACATATCAGAATCATAAAACCTTCAGATTCCGGCTCTTTGTTCTTCAACTATAAGTATTTTTTTTCTATTAAAAAAATGAAAGAAAGTATATACACTTTAATTCTACTATTTATTTTATTTTAAATTTCGTATACAATTGTTTCGTTCTCTACTTGAGAACTTCCTCAGTACTACTATTCCCTAAACTATAAGTATCCTAATATTTATACTAAACTCATTAACGTATTAATATGAATCTCTAATTACACCTAATCCCTCAAAGTACTTTTACTTAATCTCTAATTACCTGATCCTTTACCATTCAAAAATTTGTTTTTCCTTAATTACTACTTAACTACCTTCATTATTTTGTAAGCTTGAAAAGCCATGTGTATCCGTTACCTGGGTCACCGTTCCAAATGTCCTGCGTCTTTCGATTGAATATCTCCAAGCTTTCTGCTACATCAAGCTTCCATCCGTTTGTAACCGTTTTCAGCATGCTTACGTTGTCCGCAGTGATGTCATGTTTTTCAAGGACTATATGCTCTGCTACTTTTGATTTGAAGTTTTTTGCATCCTGCTTTTTGTTTTTGTTGACTGCTTCCCTTAAGTGTTCGTTCCATCTGACACCTAGTGATCTCCTCGTTTGTCCAATGTAATATCCATTACATTTCGTACACGATACCTTGTAGACTCCACTGCGCTCCATTTTGGGAATGGGGTCCTTGGTTGATCCAAGCAAGTTCTGTATTTTTGTGGCCCGGCTCGTATAAACTAGGTCGATGTCTACGTTCTTCATAGCCCTCTTCATTGTTTCCGTCCTTGAGTCAAACGTTACAACCAACCTCTTCCATTGCTCGACTTCCGCAGTTAGCGTTGTGAACTTTTTATTGAAGATCTCCTTCGTTCGTTTGGCTATCAATTTGGTGACTTCATCCGTAGGGTATCCATTCCACTCGGCTAGCTTATAAATGTGGGACGTTTCTTTTTTCAGGCCTTCCTTATTCAATGGAAGCGTGAGCATTCGACTCACAAGCCAGCTAAATGTCGCCCATTTTTGCTGTTGGCAATGGTTCGAAGTGAAAGGAATTATCCGCATGGTGTCCGTTGGTTTGCGGTATATTTCGAATTCCAATCCATTAGCTCGTCTACATACCATTACGTCAAGGAATGGTAGCCGCCCCTCCGACTCCAGCTCGTGGGTGAAACTGATGTTGTTGTGTATTGAGTTGATCGCCGTGAGAGTTTGCTGGACCTGATCCTCTTTGATGATCGTGAAGATATCGTCTACATAACGCACCCATCAATGTGGCAGTTTACCTTCTTGTGCTAACTTCTCCTCCAAAAATGCCATAAAAACTTCGCTTAGAAACGGGGAAAGAGGATTTCCCATTGGAGCACCACGCGTTTGCTTAAAAAATTCTCCCCTGAAGGTGAAATAGCTTTCACCCATGCAGAGTCTAGCCAGTTTCAAATACATTTCGGCTCGTGCTTTCCATTGTTCTCTTGATCCTTGTATCAGAATCCACTCCTCAAGTAACGTAAGTGCTTCATTGACCGGAATACTGGGAAAAAGTGCCTTAACGTCAAATGACACCATCGTATCCCCATCTTCCAAAGGTCCCCCGGACAAAACCTTTGAAGTAAATTCTGCCGAATTTGCTACTGATCTGGTAACAAATTTTTGTCCATGTTATTGAATTCCTTGACTAACCACTTCGCAATTTTCTGAGTGGGAGCGTTTTCTGCTGACACAATTTCACGCATTTCATGGCCTGGCTTGTGAATCTTCGGAAGTCCTATGATCCTTGGCAGCGATGGGTTGGTTACTTTTAAGAATTTCTTGATTTCCTGAATCCATGGTTCACATTCTTTCAGCACTTTTTCCACTCTTTTTATTGACTCAGGAAGCGGATTATTTCGTAGACTGAAGTTTGGTCCCGTATTTATTTTTTCCCGCATTCTATTGTCGTAATCGGCCTTGTCCATGATCACTACGGCATTCCCTTTATCCGCTTTCATGTAGTAAACCGGTAGATTTTTGAGCTCCTTGATGATTCTATTCTCGTCCTGCTTTCCGACCCATCTAGTTTCTTTTCTCAGTGTATCTGCAGTGCTGGCTCTTATCTTTTGTTTTTCCTCTGCCGTCAGTCCATGCATGCTCGAAAGTCTATTGATCCCGGCTTCGATTTCTATGACGATATCTTCAGGTTTGGCTTTCGCGTTAATGGAGTATTTCAGCCCCATGTTCAGCAGATTCAGTTGAGCTTCCGTAAATACCTGGGACGATTGATTGATGACTATGTTTTCAATTGTACGCACCTTGATTCGTTGGGATACTGTCACTTGTTCTCGTCTTAATTGATGAAACTTCTTTTCTAGTATTAATTTCTTCCGCTCGCTTTCACACTCTTCCGCTACTTTCACTTTTGTTAGAAACAACGGGAAACCCAACGGATATTGTTTGGCCAGGCTCAAATGTAATTCGTATGCCTCTCTGGTTCTCCTGTCCAATTTTGCATAGAGTCTTTCAATACTCTCCTTCACCAACTGCATTTCCAGATACTTGATCATTGTACCTTTCTTGAACGGTATACTCGTCTTGAGTTTGACGGTGTGGCTTTTCGGGGTGATGTTATTGTGCTTGCATTTTTTTAAAAAACTTAAATCCCTTCTTATTGACGCTACAGACTTCCTTAAACTGATAAACTTATTGACTTCAGCGGTAGGCTTGGGTGCCATTTTAATAGTTAAAAATATTCCGCCTTTAGTAGAACTTTCAAATAAAAAAATGAAAGAAAGTATATACCCTTTAATTCTACTATTTATAATTGTATACGAAATTTAAAATAAAATAAATAGTAGAATTAAAGGGTATATACTTTCTTTCATTTTTTTATTTGAAAGTTCTACTAAAGGCGGAATATTTTTAACTATTTAACAAATATTTTTTTTCGACTGTCCGGCTTGCCGTATGTGATGCAAATTATTGCTTTATATGTGAGGATGTGGGAGCATGTGGGAAGAGAAATGACTCGATGGTTTTTCAAACTCCATATTCTTCAAAAAACTTGTGGAAAAGTCTTTAAATATTCCGGAACCAAAAAGAATATCGGAAGTTCGTACAACAAGTTTACCTCATGTTATAGTTGGGGATGAGGCACTTAGCTTATCCTATTATGCGTCCATATTGCGGAAAAAATTTAACAAAAGAAAAACGAATCTTTAATTACCGCCTCTCCAGAGCAAGACGTTATATTGAGTGTTGTTTTGGAATCTTAGTAAGCAAATTGCGAATATTTCATAAACCACTCAATGTAAATATTGAATTTGCCCAAAACATGATAAAAGCTTGTTGCGTTCTTCACAATTACGTGCGACTAAGAGATGGCTATAGATATAAAGATACATTTTTCAAAACAACCCAGAGGGTCTCAGTACTCTTACAGTTCAACCAAGCGTAAGGTCTCGAAATACTAGGGATACATTATCTGATTATTTTATGAAAGAGGGTCAACTGCCATGGCAGGATAAAATGATTTAATTTTCATGTTTGCTACAAATAAATGAATACAGTTACACACAAATTTCTTTCTTTTTCTCTTCGGAGTCATCTTGATCGGAAAATATTCCCAAGCTCTGCGCCTTAAAATCCTGATGGCATAATCACAGTATTCCGTATCCCATAACGCCGGTCTTTTTCCCATTGATCAATGAACAATTCTGTATCAAAAATTTTTCGATCTATTTTTCCTCGATACGTGTACTCGCACTGTAGTTCGCGCGTAAACTGGACACAGCAAACAGTCTCTAGTGCCTCGACTCGCGCGCAATACGCGCGTATAACGTGTGAGTCGAGAGTCTGGCGTAGTGCACGCGATTTACGCGAGTTACGTCCTCAATAGTATTTCACCACATACATCAAACCATATCATCATCAATATCATGCACCCAAAGAGCAATCACCTATAAACGTGTCGCACATCAAAGCCATACCATCAGCAATATCATGTCAATCACTTATAATCATATTACTAAATCATTTTCCAATAAATTTGCACAATAAACAAAATAAGCATAATTGCAAGTTCTAGTTCATGAAATATAAATTTCCAAATTAAGAATTTTGTAACATTATAAATACGTACAACTAAGAACATAATTGTAGTTAGTTCATTTGTTAGTTCGAATTGATGATCAATAAAATTTAAACTTGCGTATCGAAAGGTTTTGTTTTTTTCTACTGCAAATACACAGTCGTGCAGATTTTTGCGCTACGCGTTGAATAAATTTTTCGGTGGTATACGCGAAAAGTACGAACCGTAGTGCGAAAATTTTGTTGTGTTCGGAAAATCAATCCGTTCAGTGTAACAAAAGCGAACCAGCAGTTGAATTGGACAGGATATAGATACTGGCAAGGATCATCAAAGTCAGGGAAGCGATTATCATCATCGAAGGTTTATCGAGTGGAACATCGCAAGGAAATCCTGGAACCTATAATGAACTCGATAATCATTTTTTGCATGTAAGTTAAATAAATTTGGATACATTTCCTTTCTTTTCATATTAATATTAATACATACATGCCATATTTGAACAAAAAATCTAGACTTAGACCATACCCAAGAATTAGAAATAGAGAAAATTTGAGAATAATACCCTTAACCGAAACACTAGGAATATTAAGAGGTGATCTAAGTGTGATAGTGGAAGAATCAAGTGAGAGTGGTGAAAGTGAAGTGCTAAATCACAGGAATTTATCAGATCGGTCCGTTGATTTTAATAATTTAGGTTGTCCCCAAAATATTGATTCAGCAATGGCTACTGTTACCGAGGTTTTCAATGCTCTCAGGGTACCTGATGCAGTTAAAGACTTGCCAAAATTCAATGGCAATCCCAGACTCTTAAGAGATTTCATCGATAATGTGGAGGAAATTTTATCACTTATCGGTACTATTTCGCCTGCATATAACAAGGTATTACTACGTGCTATACGCAATAAAATTGAGGGTCCCGCAAATGAAGTCCTGAATATGTACGGAACTTCATTAGACTGGGCGGAAATCAAAATGAATCTGACTCTGCACTACAGTGATAAGAAGAATGAGACCTCACTGATAAGGGATTTACATAATACGAAACAGAATGACAAAACCGTGGAAAAATATTATAGTGAAATTATCGAACTCTTATCTACAATGATAAATCACATTCTAATACATGAGTCGGACCAGAACGTTATAAAAGCCAAACGGGATATATATTCAGAAATGTGCCTGAATACATTTTTGACTGGGCTTCGCGAACCCTTCGGTGCTACAATAAGAGCCATGAAACCTGATTCCTTAGCAAGTGCCTTTGCATATTGCATAAAGGAACAGAATATCTTTTATGCAAAACACGAGAATTCGAACGTCTTTAAAAAATCGCCAACTGATTCTGTGGGAAAAGCTTTAAATCAATCAACCGGGAAAACCCACACAAAAATATTTTCGGTAACAATACGTTACCAATTTTCCACCCACGTCAACCCAAGTATTCTCAGAGCCAACCATTTCACCAATATCCTCGAACGACAACTCGACCAGCCCAACCTTTTCAATTTCAAAACCCATTCCAACAAATGTCACGACCATTCCAACCTTTCCAATCTCAAAATGTATTTCACCAAGGGAATCTTCCAAATCGAATCCCCAACTTTAAGTTCAACTCAAATAATCACGGTTTACCCTCGCAACGACCAACGTTACCGAGACCGGAACCAATGGATACTAGTTCCGGTAACACAAATTTGTGTAATAGACAACCACAATATCAGCAACCTTAGAGCAATAATTTCTTCTGTTCTACAGGTCCTCCGAGATGTACTTTCAAGAAATTGCACAACGTTGATCATACAGAACCATACTCTATGAAGAAAAATAATATCGGATATTTTCAACCGGACCCCAACGAAAAATACAGACAAGACTTAGACGAATACTATTATTATGGACAACCCGACATAACTGAGAACGTTCAGGATACCGAAGTTAGTTACGAACAGGAAACAGTATACCGACCCCAACCAAGCATTCCTTATGATATGAATGGCTACGATACGAATAAAATACAATGCGAGGCTAGATATCATGAGATCGATGATGGAAATTTTCTGCTAAAAGCCTCAGTAGACCAACAGGATATATACATATAAATACACATGGGTCTAATCTTCCGTATGTAAAAATATCCTCTCCATTTGGAAGGGATCTGAAATTCCTAATCGATACAGGAATCTCTACATCTTTTATTAACCCTGAATTCGTTCATCCGAACGATATCGAAATAACAAAACCAGTCATCATTAACACAGTCCTAAACCAACACATGCTAGATAAGCGGGTTACTCTTCCAAACTTCACTGAATTTAAGCACCCAGGTGAAATAAAATTTCTAATTTTCAAATTTCACCAATACTTTGATGGTTTACTAGGTTTAGACGCACTAACGAAACTTAAAGCTAAAGTTGATCTAGCAAATGGAACTTTAACTACTGACCAGGCTAAAATTCCTTTAGAATTTAAACCAAATATTATCTCGAATAGGTACAAAGTGCCTTCTAAATCAAAATACATAGTGAAACTCCCCGTTGACATTCGGGAAGGGGACATATATATACCAAATACCGAAATCGCACCCGATCTTCAGATTTCAGAAGGGATATACAAAGCCAAAGATTGGTTCAGCCTCCTAGCTGTAACAAATCAATCCGATGACGACAAATTACTCTTTCTAGAACAACCATTAAAAGTCTCCGAATTCTCCCCTGCGAAATTTAATGAAGTCTTCAATTTTAATATCGACTGCACTCCTGAAGTGGATTGCATTGTGACTCCCCAAAATATTTCCCAATTAATTCGTGTTGATCACCCAAACCAAGAAGAAAAGGAGCTTATCCTAAAAATATGCCGAGAATACGACGACATATTTTTCCAGGAAGGACAGAAACTTAGTTTTACCAACAAAATCAAACATAGTATCCCAACCACGGACGATATACCTATATATACTAAGTCCTATCGATATCCATACATCCATAGGGATGAAGTAAAGAGACAAATCACAGATATGCTCAACCAAGCGATCATCCAACCCAGCTATTCCCCGTGGAGCGCCCCAGTTTGGGTAGTCCCCAAAAAACGGGATGCAAGTGGGAAACGGAAATGGAGATTGGTCATCGATGATCGTAAGCTTAATGAGAAAACGATGACCAACCGCTATCCACTACCAAATATCAACGACATACTTGACAAATTGGGCAAAAGTCTATACTTTTCAACTATAGACCTTGCTAGTGGATTCCATCAAATTGAAATGGACCCCAAGGATATTAAGAAGATTGCTTTTACCGTAGATGGGGGCCATTATGAATATGTCAGGATGCCTTTCGGGTTGAAGAACGCCCCATCTACATTCCAAAGGGTTATGGATAATATACTCTAAGACCTCCAAGGGAAAATATGTTTAGTTTATTTAGACGATATTATTATATTCTCGACTTCGCTTCAGGAGCACGGAGAGAATTTGAGGAAAGTATTCAAGAAATTACGCGAAGCCAATTTCAAGGTGCAACTTGATAAATCAGAGTTTCTTCATAAGGAAACTGCCTTCCTAGGTCATATTGTTACAGTGATGGTGTAAAACCAAATCCTGACAAGGTGCAGGCTATAAGGGATTTCCCGATTCCCCGAAACCAGAAAGAAATAAAATCCTTCCTAGGCTTGGTGGGATACTACAGAAAATTCATCAAGGATTTTGCCAAATTGACCAAACCACTCACCGAGTGCCTAAAAAAGGGTCGTACTGTCCAGCTGACTGACAAATATATTAAGGCTTTCGAATTATGCAAGGACCTTTTAATGAATGATCCGATATTACAATATCCGGATTTTAACAAACCCTTCATCCTAACTACGAACGCCAGCAATTACGCGATTGGTGCAGTACTGTCTCAGGGACGGATAGGTAGCAATAAACCTATTTTTTATGCCAGCCGTACTCTTACAGATACCGAGATCAACTACTCTACTATAGAAAAGGAGTTATTCGCAATTGTTTGGGCTGTGAAATATTTTAGACCTTACCTATTTGGAAGAAAATTCCAAGAAGTCACTGATCACAAACCACTAACATACCTTATGAGTCTAAAAGAACCTAACTCTAAATTGGTAAGATGGCGCCTTAGGTTAGAAGAGTTCGATTATCAAGTGGTTTATAAAAAAGGAAATCAAAACTTAAATGCGGATGTCTTAAGTAGAATTAAGCTTCCTGGTACAATCTCCAACGAACAAGTTGAATTTAATATCACAGAAACCCTTGGAAGAACTACTAATACTTCACTACAGAGCGAAAACGGTTTAACCCTACACTCTGCATAAGAAAATTTAAATGATGGGATTCCGATCTCCAAACGCCCGTTAAATGAATTCTCCCTTCAAATTATTCTCGAAAAAACCACCAGGATACCACAAACCTCTTTGGAAACGCCATTCAAAAATAAACAGAGACGTACCATACGCATGCATGATTTTAACGAAAGTAATATTACAGAACTTTTTAAAAGATTTCTAGCCCCAAACAAAATTAATGCAATATACACAACCGATGAAATTTTTAGCAAAATCCAATCCGTTTACTCTAAATTTTTCTCTGAATCCCAAATCTTTAAGTTAATTCGATGCACGGAAATGCTTAAGGAGATAACGGACGCAGATGAACAAGATAAAGTAATTAATGATTACCATATGAATAGTAATCATAGGGGCATAAATGAAACAGTCCAACATTTGAAGAGAAATTATTACTTTCCTCATCTTAAAGAAAGGGTTACAAAAATAATAAACAATTGCGAAAATTGTCAGACCCAAAAATATGACAGGAGTCCCCTGAAAATAGAGTACCAAGTCTCCGAAAGTCCGCAAAAACCTTTAGATAGTTTGTACACGGACGTATACACCATCAATGGTAAACCAATCCTGACCATCATAGATCGTTTCTCAAAATTTGCCGCTGCATATATGCTAGACACAAGGAACAGTATTAACATTATAAAATCACTCCGACACTTCATTAGCCTACACGGCATCCCCAAAATGTTGGTTGCAAGGTACTGAGATGATGGCCAGTATATTCAAGGACTTCTGCAAACAATACGATATCAAAGTTCACTATACGTCATATCAACAATCTAGCAGCAATGCCTATGTGGAAAGATGGCACTCTTCTCTTACCGAGACGTACAGAATTATTTTGGAAAAACGAAAGAAACAGAATCTGGACATAGACCACGGAGACATATTAAACGAAGCTATTATTACCTACAATAACGCCATCCACTCCACTACAAAACTTACCCCTTACGAAGTCTTCTCAGGCAGAACACATTTATTCAATATAAAAATTTCTTTTAATACTGAACACGACTATCTTAAAATGTTAAACGACTTCAGATCACAAATTTATCCGGAAATAAAAAGTAGGGTCGACGAACTTGTAAAGAATAATTTAGGGAAATTAAATGCAACCAGAACAGCTCCACCAATTCTCGAAGAGAATGAAACCATATTTCGAAAGGAATGTAGACGGAATAAAACCACCCCTAGATTTAGTAAGCATAGAGTAAGGAAGGACATGAAAGTTACTCTAATTACCACCAAAAATCAAAAACTGCATAAATCGAAGATTAAACGAAAGCGTAAATTTCAGGGTAATTTTGACGACTCAAGGACAGAGAATGGAAATACAAACGCTGGACAACAACCAGGGCCTTCTACCGCTGCGATTGGGGATGGGTAGAACCATCATCACGTATCAAAATCTAATACACATAGTAAAACTCAAGAACTACAAGGAAGCTATTGGCAATATTGTAGACTCTGTAAATAAATTCGAAAAAATACCCGAAGCAATAGACACATTAACGGTTACGGAACTAAAAACGAAAGAATTAGCACACAAACTACAAACACTGATGCCCAGACTCCGACCGAAAAGAGGACTGATTAACGGACTTGGATCCTTAATAAAGGGTATTACGGGTAACATGGATGCTGCTGACGCTGTGCAAATAAATAAGAATATCGAAAAGCTAATGTTGAATTAATTCAATTTGGGAACAATGGTCCTTACGCAAACTAAATTGAACAAACTCATGATGGAACGATTTGATAATACTACGAACCACATAAACAACCAAACAGAAATCATTAACAAATATTTACTGCACTCACAAAATAAAATTAAAAGGGAACACGATTCTATGCTTCACATCCAATATTTAAACCAGATAAATTACAATTTAGATCTACTTAACAATCACCTCTCTGACATAACTGAAGCTGTCATACTTGCCCGACTGAACATAATCTCAAAACAAATTTTAAGTCCGATGGAAATTACGGAAATATCTAGAATTCTCCAAAGTCAATCAGTAGAAATCCAATCAGATGAAAATATCTATGAACTCCTTAATCTTCAAGCTTACTACAGTAATTCGCATATAATATTTAACGTACAAATACCAATCCTATCCAACGTAACCTACCCATTCTTCCATATCATACCTCTTCCTCAACAAAAAACACAGATTATTACAAAATCTTACGCCATCCTAGAAACCCAAAGTGTTCAATTTTTTGACGATAAATGCCCAAAAATCGAGGGAATATATTACTGCAAAAGAGAAACTAACCAGCAACAGTCAAGAAATTCCAGGTGCATAGCTAACATCATAAACGGAATACCAGCATCCTGCCAGTACGAAAACACGCCAGGAGTACCGGAAATATCACGACCCGAACCAAATTATATCCTTGTAGTCAACGTTCCTGAAACTAAATTTGAAACAACTTGCGGACCTTCAAACAGTACAATCGCTGGAACTGCACTAATACACTTCGAAAAGTGCGAAATTTCCATTAACGACATCACCTATAATAGCCAAAACAGCATATTCTGCGACAATATAGATGTCTTACCTCTAACATCAAGCAAAATTAATACCACTAACTCTCGAGAAGATATTCAACTCCGTGGACTAACTATTCGAAATTCCCAGCCAAGTGTGGAGTTGTATTTTGCCGGTATCTGGAATCCTGTTAAGTGCCGTCATAATCATCAGCACATACCTCCACTGCAAACGGAAAAATCAAAACCAGCATCACCACCCGGATCATGCTCCAACTGAATAGAAGTTCATCCAGCTGTCGCCCTCTTAGGGGGGAGGAGTTACGTCCTCAATAGTATTTCACCACATACATCAAACCATATCATCATCAATATCATGCACCCAAAGAGCAATCACCTATAAACGTGTCGCACATCAAAGCCATACCATCAGCAATATCATGTCAATCACTTATAATCATATTACTTAATCATTTTCCAATAAATTTGCACAATAAACAAAATAAGCATAATTGCAAGTTCTAGTTCATGAAATGTAAATTTCCAAATTAAGAATTTTGTAACATTATAAATACAACTAAGAACATAATTGTAGTTAGTTCATTTGTTAGTTCGAATTGATGATCAATAAAATTTAAACTTGCGTATCGAAAGGTTTTGTTTTTTTCTACTGCAAATACATTAAATTCATAATTCGCACGTATTATAAATTCGCGCGATGCTTGTGGACTCGATGTTTTGGTGACTAGTACCTCGCCAACGCGCGTACGAATTCGCGCGAAACGATTCGCAGCGAATTCGCCCTTTCTGGACATAGCCATAGTTTTACTAACAAATCTGCATGCTCAGGTTCTTTCGTAAGTCACTTTGTCATGCATTCCTTAGTTTGTAAGCAATTGAATGGACTTGTTAAGCACAGCACTGCTCACAAATCAACCATTTTTAGGGCTTTGTAAGATGATTTCACAAAACCCTGCTAAAATCGTGACCTGTCTGTCCGTCCGTCCGTACGTCAAAGCAGTTTTTCTCGGAAAGTATATTACTTAAGCTAGAAACATCAAATTTTGCACGTAGGTGTAAAGTGGTGCTCTCTTGAAAGTTCAATCACAAAAAAATTTTATGAGGTATTTATGGGGGTCTCCCCATAAAGGGGAGTACCCCCAAAAAAAATTTCATCAAAATTAGTCTATAAGAGTATCAAATAAAAGGTCTTGATTAACTTTTCAAAACAGGTCTTAAACTGACAATTTTTGCTTCGAGGGACGCACAGGGAGGGGAAATACATGAAAAATTTGTGAGCCCCCCCCCCCCTCGCGATTGGACACTTGTGATCCAAAAAATCTGAAAAAAATATGAAGGTAGGTGTTTATGAGTGCAATAACAACAAATACGTTAGAAGTCAATATTCGCTCAACTTTGTTAATAATAGTATGATCTTCGAATTTCACATTATCCCCAATAAAATCGTATAGATACACGAAATTCGATATTCGAGTAGTCTTACAAAAAGTCCTTATACTCTGTTAGTTTGATGAAAATCGAATCATATTCATGGAAGCTAAAGCAATTTAAAATTTCTGCAACAAACAATAACACACGGTGATTTTACAATACCCTAAAAAGATATGATGGTCATATATTATTTTTTTCTCGTAAATTGAAAAATTCTTCGTGTGAGTGAAATTACTACGGGCGTATTTAAATGACTTTGTTTGATATTGTTAAAGTGTATTTATAAGACAATGTTTGATATAGTAGTTTATTTAAAAAACCCTTCTGGCAGAAGCACTCTCCTGCTGCTTCAACTTGTTTTTTATTGTTTAGATGCTTCACTTATCACAATCTTAGCGTTTAAAAAGCAAGATAAATGCTCCTTTATGATGTTTTCAATCACAAAATCAATTTTTAACAGAGCTTACCTCATTAATTGGATCCTCACATTGACAAGTCACCACTACGATTGAATGTAAGTTTGCGATGCACCAGAAAATCAGGGTTAATACTTCGCATATTGCCATTTTAACATCTCCTACGGCAAGGCTGAAGACTATGAAAGATTCTCCTGTAACAGTATTCACGGCATAGATTAAACCTAGCAAAATTACTAAACCATGCAACTCGTTGATTTCTTCAATAACGCCTAGAATTTCTTCATAGAAGGAGACGGCACACACAAGTTCTCTTAATTTTCGGTAGTCAAGAATTGTTGACAGGTGATTATTGAGTCGTTTCAAAGTATATTCAATCACTCTCGCAAGTTTTCCGGCAAACGCTAAACACGAAGGATAAATGCATATTGCAATGTAATTCTGCACCATGTGTGTCACATCTTCGAATCCCCATACGAAGTATTCTGCCACCAAATCTGATATAACATATAAAGCGAAGAAAATGAAAGTCACTCTTCCTGCCAGGATGTTGAACTTCGGAGGTTCAGCCCTTTGCCCAAATTTTTTGGATTGCACTTCTAGGTGTTTGATTCTTCGCATTAATTTTAGATGTCTTCCGCTCCGAGGCGCAGAACAAGCAAAAATTCCAAAGTACACAACCACAGAAAACACTAGATCAACAGTTTGGTTGACAGTTTCAGTTCGGAAGTCGCTTTTGATGTAGAGGTATTCACGTTGTTGAAAAATAACTTGGTAAAAGAAATACACAACATTGCCGACAAGAAAAGTTCCAACTAACATTTGATAAAAATACCAGTATCTCCGAATTTTAAAATCTTTGCTGCGCAATGGAATGATTGCAAAAAGTTTGAGAAAAAACATTTAGCAACAATAGAAAGACTTACAGGTTCACAATCTAAGCAGTGTACATGTAAGTAACAGAGCCAAGTTGTTGTTGAAAAAACAATGAAAATTTAATAATCCATTATCTCGTTCATCAATTAGTAAAATTGGCTGCTATTCAATTACATTAAAAGCTTCTCATATTTGGCTAAAAATTAAACGATTGGCTTTCGGTTTTGATTTCATTTCATCAAATGCTAACAAAATTCGTTTCGAGGTCTAAAGGCCGAAACAGCTTCATTAACTGATTACTTAGGAGTCCTTCTTCAGACTGCATGAGAAAATTACTTCATATAATGAAAACCTGGATATGGGAAAATTTGTGCTAAGAAAATAGCATTCGAAAAAAAGCAGCGACGCTCTCGCTTCTGCACTAAAATTTTTATTAACGGCAGAGAATGTTCGGATAATCTATTCTCATTTTTTTAACAAATAGAGCAGGAGACTGACTTCTAAAAAAGAGAATGTTGCCATTTTTTTTCTATACATTTTCATCATTGCATCTTAGTTAAATTTTGGAGAGAAATTCACCTATATTTGCCTTTAAGGTTTGGAAAACTTGAAAATATTGCAATTTTGCACCTTAACCCTCTAATTTTCTTACGTCTGCCTCAACCTGATATTGCCCCTACAGCCAAATATTTTACCCATTAAGCATTACGGCGGTGTCATGTTACCTCAGCAAATCAAGGATTATTTTGTAGTTGGGAGATGAATGTCATTTATGCAATTATTATGGGGCTCCCATGTTCCTGAGCAACTGGACTACCCACTAAACGCCTCACCTGTCAATCTGAGAACGTAGCCTGACTCCATTTAAGACATTACTTCGGGGCAGGTCTCATTTTGTTATGCTGTGAGGTGTCTTCAAGCTGGGGATCCCTCCTCTAGCGGAAGGGGAGGGAGCAAGAGGAACTTCCAGACAAGCGATCCCCCTGCCTTGACTGCTGTGAGTTTCTTGTATCTTTCAGAATTACCTGAACATAATGTGCAACATGGTTCCATTTGTCAACTAACCCAAGCATCACCGCTACTATACTATCCGGGGCATGCTCCCTCGTCTCCCTGTAGAGGTTCTGTTACTGTTTTTCACATTTTTGAATGCAAAAAATATGTGACAGGCATGGTTTTCTTCTCCTGAGCAAAACTGGTAGTCGGCGAATCGTGATTTACCAATCTTGTGCAGGTAAGACTTAAAGCACCCAGACCCGCTCAAAAGCTTGGTTAAATAGAAGTTATTCTCACCATGCCTTAGGCTTAGCTATATTTTTAGAGCCCGTGCAATTCACCTTACCTTCATACAATTCACCTTACCTTCATACAATTCACCCAAGACTGCTACCAATCATTGAGTGAGTGCTGTCTCTCCTCGCGAGTAATCGTCTCCCTCTCGTGCTCACTACGACGTACGTCGATAGCGTGGCGCTGTTCAGCAACCAGAGCAACAGGTTTCATTGCTGCAATAATTCTCACTCTCATCAAGATGCGTCCTGTTGTTGGGTAGGGACCCCTACGTTAGCTTTTAGTCAACTCAGATCTGATACGCCCAAAGCAGCGTTGTCAGCTGTTGCCATGATTTGCTTAGAGAAACACCTCTTCAACGCTGGCTTTGATTCGATTAGTATGTTTCTAATATTGATCATCCTTACTATAGGGATTCTCTTCTGATGATGACTTGGTAATACTCTCCAACTGTGTATCCTCCGTACTAAGGACTCCAAGGTGAATATCACGGCCGGTATGGTTGTTACGGATAAAACAGAAGGGCACCAGTATTACCTCATCCCGAACACTATCGTAGCATTCGCGTGACTCGGTATATTCAGAGAGCTACGCCGCACTCGATTAGGGTTTGTTTGACACTCCAAATTGTAATCATAATAGTAGTTTAAGTACGATTACTTGTAGTTTTAAGCAAACATAATTGTCATCGAGCGAAGGGCAGAATCAACGCATGTTTGGAATTGGAATGTTTCCCAGAAATATTTCGGAAAAAGCAAAACCTAACAGTAATATTAGTCGCCCAGTACATGACTCATTCCGACATACAGGACACGGAAGCCCGTTTGTTCCTTCATGGGGTAGTCCCACATTCATTGACCCTGCTCATTTGGATGCGAATATTGAATTGAAAAGGAAATCATTTCAACTTCTAACGATATCAAAAGATTTGTAGGTGATTGTGAACGCGTGTCAGAGGTCCTTTCTGAGCATGACCGCACGAAAAATCGGAAAACTTATCATTTAAATCGTGTCCCCAATGGAACTCCGGACAAACAAGATCTATCCTCACTCGAAGGCAATTTGAGCCTAGTTTCCAATCAGACTTTCGAGGAGTCCCATCCTGCTGAGGAGTATTTCAGTTCATCTTCAAGTGCAGAAACAATTGAACACTGTGTTAGCGACCTTTTGGATCAAGCTGCTGAAAAGTTTGATAAAAAGCAAAAAACCAAAAGTCCTCTTCCTGAAAAGCTTAAAACTGTCTCAAAGGATAGTAAGAAGATTAAAAAGACAACCGATAAAAAGCGAGCTAGTTGCATTTCAAAGGTATCAACAGATAGCAACGGAAGTGCAATCACACTCGATCGTAGTCTGAATGAAGTTATGGGTATTTCCGATTCAAACTACTCAAACAGCGACAATGAAAGTGAAGCGTTCGATGAAAAGCAGAAAAATGAAGAAACAATTAGTAATAGGGAAGATATTGAAGCCCGAAAAAAATCATTGAGTTTGACGAATAAATTAAATTGGGATTTGAATAAGGAAACGGTGGAGAAAAGCAAGCAAAATGTGGAGATTCTTCGACAAACGGTTTCTATTGATGGTAGTGGCAGAAAATATGTGAAGCGAAAAACATACGAAGAGAGGAAATGTTATCATGATAAGCTACATCCATTCCATACGCATATGCTTTTATACTTCGGGTTTTACGATACAAAACAAACACTCTATGCATTCCAAACACTGCGTAATATTATTGCGATACTAGAACATTTCTTTGTTTATCGACAACAACATCAATTCCAAATGGGCTCTTTCACACGGAAATGGTAAAAACCTATATTCAAACAGGTTTCGCGCTTACGCCCTTATCATTACACGTTGCATAGTTCAGCCAACCTATTTTTGTATACGATACACGTCTTGCGAGTGTATATGTCAAAAGGGTCATTTGATCGTTAAACATCGCGCGAACACCATGAGAGCGAATACAGAGGGATAAGCGATTGAGAATTTGTTTTAGCCTTGAATTGTGCACGAGGTAATAATAACTGGAATGAAAAATGTATTTTATGATTGTTAAAGTTTGTCGATTCAAATTTATCTCTTGGATTTATTTGGATTCTCCGTGTTTTTCGGCTTTCTGAAAATACATTCCAAATTTGAATTCCTTTTTTAGTCGCCTAACTTGCTTATCATAATGTGATTCTATGAAGATTATGCGTACTGTTAATTGTCTATGGATTCACAATAGGCAATTTAACTTTATTGAAATCGTGATATTCGTCTTGTTGTTTCCTGAAACTGAATATGGCCTCCGCTTTTATAAATTTATTAAATAACGCGCAGCTTCTCGCGTCCACGCATCCATTTTTACACGCAAAATAAAGAAAGGCATGACGACTACCTTCTTCACCGAATGTTCAATTCGGAATGATTACCGGCGTTTGTATAAAATTTCCCCCACCAAATGATCAACAAAATGCGTTTGTATATGTGCGTTACGCTCGTGCACCCTAAAAAATGTTGGCATGTTTTTACCATCAGGCCCCCTCAATGCCTCTCACTCTTCTTGCCCATATAACCTGTTCAACGCTCACTTTTAACGCTGCGTCTGAAAAAGCCCAATGATACTCTGAAACATCTCCTAATTCATCATTGCAAGAGTATTTTTGGTAAACGCTTAGCTGGTAGTAATTTAAATACAGAATTTAGTCAAAACTATCATGGATGTACATACCTAGAAGCTTTAGTTACAATTTGTTTGTACTACTGTACTGTTCCAGAAGGAATCAAATGAGCTAAATAAACTATCAAATTCCGAGGATGTTGATGGAAATTGCCAAGTGCAATTGGCCAGAATTGAACTGCTGACTTTAATTTGTAACAAATTAATTGAAATTGTACGTGGAATGGGAAAAGGATTAGCTTGTTATATTGCCGATTTAATGGCACGATTTAAACTACAAAAGATTATTTTACATTGCGTTAAGTCATCCGTTTTGTCGTTTTCGCCGAATAAAAGTAAACAAACACCACTGACAGGCCAAACTGTCAGTGAATTATGTTCAGCAAATTCAGCCGCACTTGGAGTGATCACCACCGGAGGGGAGCGGAAACCAAGTGGCGGCAGAAAGAAATTACCACGCTGAAGAGGTGGATGACCGGAGACAATGACTTTCGGTCGAAGAGCGGAACATTAGCTGTTAGGAGGAGGCTATAAAAGTGCGCGAAGAATGACGCGCCTCTTCTTTTTCCTTTCCTATCGTGTGCGACAAAGCAGCAGCTGAGAAATAGCAACATGTGCGGAGGTAATTTGAAGTGCAGCGGAAATCATAAGTGTACGACAGCGAGAGTCAGCAGTTGCGGAAGAAAAGGGAGATTAAGATCGAAGCGAAAGGAGATTAAGATCGAAGCGACGAGCAAAGCCCAGACGTTGGAGGAAAGATTACAAAGTGCACCAACGAATACAACCATCGAAGGGGCCCCTTGTAGGTACACAGTAGAAGTAAGTTTTCTTGTTGTTTTCAGTGTCTCAGATGTTAAATTATATTGAATTTACGAATTGGATTACATGTTTTGTAAATTTTAACTAGTCGTATTTTCATTGAAACGAATTAACGCTTTTTGGAAGAAATTTACGTCTTTAGGACAAGAACGGTGAAGATCTTTTTTTCAGATTACGGATTGTAACGAGTGCGACTTGAAAGGCAAGTCGAAGTAAAAGTGTAATATAACTGAGTGAGACTAGTGATATCGAAAATCAGAGAGTTCGGGGGTGGTGTAGTGGTCCCGGCGAAGGTTAGTGCTAGGAAGAAGTATAGGAGTACGTTTGTGCAGGTGTAGAGTTGGAGTGAAAGTCAGTGTGTGCTTGATAGATAGGGTTTCGGCCGAATAGCGTCGTGATTAATCCGGCTAGCTGCATTCTCGCTTGGCGGCTAATAGGGGCCTTGAGGGACAAGCAAGTGGCGCCCCACGCCCGTCTCCGGACGAGCTACCCGGGTCCATAAGCCCCGCCGGAGCACCCGAATTTCCCTGAGGGCCATAGTGGCTCTCGTGGAGTAAAAAGTGGGTGTAACATGGTTCCTTTAAAGTCAAAATGGTAAAAAATCAGGGTATTTTTGGTGCTTAGTATGACAAACGCCATCCTGGACACCATTTCTAAGATCCGGTTTCCCCACGGATCTATTAAAGGCATGCTCCATTCAATTGCTTTAGCGTTGAAGTCTGCGTTCAAGAGAGCGCCCTCCAAAGCATTAAGCTTGGCTTTTTTTATGGTAGGGAGGTAAATGCCATTTATGCACAGAGTGTGGGACTGGACTACCCCCTAAGGAACTCCCCTGTCAACCTAAGAAGCTTGGCTTGGAAAGATTATATGGGTCCGTTTGGCCTTAGGTACACACTTTAGAAGGCGATCCCTAAGCGCCGGACCTACACGAAGTCATCTCCACATCCACAGCTCTCCGCGTGGAAACCACTGTTCCAAACCCAGATGATGGTAGTACCATTTTTGTCAGGATGCCATGATGCAGATGTTTTATCGCGGGATTGCCGACTCGGCAGCAAAAAGTCAGCTACATGTCATTCGTCAACTGTTCGAACAGATTTGGGACTATTAAACTGTGTTATGCAAAGGCAATAGTTTTTGTAATAACGTTTACTTGCACTGCATAAGAACACGCAATAATAATATACACAGGAAAATCTTTGGTTCGCAGTTGTGATACTTTAATGCTTCGCATGTGTCTCTGCTCTCTCAACTACTATCTTAACTCGAATGCTTGGGGGTGAACAAAATAACTATCTGTCATATGGGAAACGCTATACTGCTCCCTCTTGAGTGACATTCCCACTGCCACGATGGCGCTTTGCAGGTGGATACGTTCTGACAGCCGAATGACGTCGTGCTATGATCGGTTCCCATGCAATTTCTTTTTTTTCGGGTGTAGAAACTATTTGCTTCGTTACGGAGTCTGACGGAGTTTCCGTTTGCTGAGTAGTCGCAACAGTAATGAAGGTCGTTCCATGGAGACGTTGATTTGTCTACCTTCGATGTCAATCGTCCTGAATACGGTTGGTATAGCGATTTCCTTACGGCGTCAACTCTTAAGAAGACGTGTGTACATCAATTTAATTGATGATCTACGAAGGTCGTTCGATCATTGCGGTGCTCAATTGGAACAGGTTGCAATTGACGCATCTGCTGTTTTAGCATGGTTCCAAAAGCATGTAGATCGAACAGATTGTCATCGCTCACAAAGAATTCCCCAGGAAGTGTTGAAGTTGTTGCGTAAACGAGCTCCGCGCAACTTGCGCCGAAATCTTCCTTGTATGAGTTTCGGAGTCCTAGGAGAACGGTCGGCAGGATGCGAGGCCAGTTGGAATTCTGCTTCTGGCACATGATGGCCACTTTTAATGTGCGATGCCATCGCTCTACCAATCCAATAGATGCTGGGTGATATGGCGATGTTCGCGTATGTTTACATCCCAAAAGTTTGGACAGAGAAGAGAAAAGCGCGGACTCAGATTGAGTTTCTTGGTCAGTTGTGATTATGTGCGGCGCTCCAAATCTCGATACCCAGTTAGTGTAAAATGCACATGCAACAGTTTCAGCTGTTTCGTCACAAAGAAGAACTGCTTCTGCCCAGCGTGTAAATCGGTCAACTATCGTTGTGCAGTAGCGATAACCGTTGGATGTTATCAATGGTCCGATGATATCAAGGTGCACTTGCTGGAATCGTTTGTGCGGTATCGAAAACTGCTGGATACTGTTTCTGGTATGCCTTCCAATCTTTGATTTTTGACATGGTATACAAGTGCGTGTGTGGGCTCGAATATCTTTCTTCATGTCAGGCGAAACAAACTTTCTTTGTACAGCTCAAATCATCGTGTGGGCTCCAGGGTGCGAGCATTTGTGGAAGGTGTTCATAACTCGATTACGTAGAGTTGATGGTACGTATGGCCAAAATTATTTGTCGACGTATCACAATATAAACTTCCACATTTCTCTATAGGTAGTGGATGCAGCTAAAGTGATAAATTGTTGTGTTGTTTGAAGTGCAGTGTCGTTACATTGTTCATCTATCAGCTCATGGGTGGTCAATGGAGATGGCAGGTTGGTCGCTTCGATTCTTGATACCGTATCTGCTACAATATTTTCCTCTCCATTGACGTGAACGATTTGGGTACAAAATTTCGATATAAAACTTAAGTTCCTAATTTGTCTCGGTTTGTGGTCCGTTTTGATAACAAACTGGGTACCTTCGAGCCAGTGTCGAAAGTGTTTTAAACTGCTGTAAATAGTCAACAGCTCTCGGTCGTAAACGCTGTACTTTGATTCAGCGTGATTCAGTTTTCGTTGAAAGTAAGATAATGGTAGCCAACTGCCATTTACTCTTTGCTCTAAGATGCGTCGGTAACAAGTTGTGATGGCATCGATGTAAAAAAAAATGTACTGGCAATGTCCCCTTCGCAAGGGTTTCCTTACAATCGTTAAAGGCTTTTATGGTTTCGGGTGACCATTGAATAACGCATTTGTTGCCTTTTTTTTCGTTGCGGAGATATTGGGGGAGCGGTGCTTGTAGGTTGGCAGCATTACGGATGAATCTCCTGTAAAAATTTAATATGCCCAGGAAACGCCGTAGTTGTTTGACTTTTGTTGGTAATTGAAAATCACGTACGGCTTGAGTTCGTGAATCAGGTGGCGAAATACCATGTTTATTTATTTTGTGTTCCAGGTACTCAATTTCTTCAACGCCAAAGACTCATTTTGCAACGTTGATTATCACTCTGTAAGTTTTTAATCGTTCAAATACGATACGAAGATGATCCATATATTTTTCGATTGAGTTAGATGATACAAGAATGTCATCTAGATAACAGACACAAAAGTCCAATCCGGGCAACACTTCGCGATCAAACCGTTGAAAAGTGTGGGCGGCATTCCGGAGGCCAAGGGTCATTACCATATATTCAAATAGGCCAAACGGTGTTGTTGAGATATCCTCATCCGCAACTGGGATCTGATAGTATGCTCGAAGCAAGTCTATTTAAGAAAATATACATTTGCCTGTGAGATCTGATGTAATACCCTGAATGCGCCGCATGGATCGCGTTTAGTTTACGATAATCTCCACATGGGTGCCAGGAGCCTTTCTTCTTGGGCACAAGATGCAAAGGGCTCGCCCATGGGCTGTTCAATGGGCGGCAGTAGTTCTTATCCATCATGTCCTGGAACTCTGTTTCAGCTATTTTCTGCTTGTCTGGTGGTAGTCGTCTCGGCGTTCCGGGGCTGGTAGTGATAATATGGTGTCGTACAGAGTGCTGTGTAGTGTTCGCTAGTGCAGAACTCGTTACTTCTGGGAATTATTTCAGTAATGGATGGACCTGCGATTCTTCGATCAATGTAGAGATAGATCCTGTGGGTAGAGTGGATACGGTTCCTGCTGTTGTAAGTTTCATTTTCGAGTCTACAAGACGTCTGTTAGAGAAGCTGTGTGCTTTCAGAAAATCAGCACCTATAATTGGCTGTGCAACGTCTGCTATTAAAAATGGCCACGTTAATTGTCGACGTAAATTGAGATTTAATGTTAGCAACTTTTCACCATAAGTGTTGATTGGATTTATTGGCCGCGTAAAGCTGAAATTCTGTTTTTGTGTTGTTTTTAAGCGATGGAAGTCGAAGTATGACTGACACGTTTGCACCTATGTCGATTAGAAACTTAAGTTGTGTAAGTTTGTCAGTGACAAAAAGACGGTTTGTTGCGAAGCGACTGCGAGCCGTCTCAACACCCAGGGTGTTTTCAAGGCGTTTCCTGAGATCAACGGGGCCTGAAAGTTAAATAGCTTGGTACAATGACGAGCAGCTATTCCGAATTTTCTATGATAGAAGCAGATTTTGCTTTGATTTTCTCGATTACGAGAACGGCTTTGACTTCTGAAGTGTCGTGGTGATGTGAAGCGTCGAGCAGGTGGTATTCGTAATTGTTGGATTGATGCTTTTAATTCTGCGATCTGTGTAACTAAATCTGCGCTATTGGTCAAAATTCCTTTCGATATTTTGCAATCTGAGACCTTACAAATTTCGTTAGAACTTTTGACATCTAGAATTTTGTCAGCCGCGATGGCGAGAAATGATTGTACATCCGCGGGCAATCGTTGTAGCCAAAGTGATTTCAAAAATGATGCACTTACCTTGCTTTTTGCAGCTAAACTCATGCACCGTAGCAATTGTGACGGCTTACTGTCACCTTATTCCATGCCCGTGAGAAGAGTTCGAGCTTGAGCCTCTTTGGACGGCGCGTAAACGTTGATCAATATTGTTTTCAGCGCTTCATATTTGCCTATTTCCGGCAGTTTCTCCACGATGTCCACTTTAGCGTCCAAGCGGGTACAATCAATCGTCTGAGCTTACTCTACACCCTCGCAACTGCGCCTGAACGCGGGCGAATCACAACGTTGGTCGAGTTGTCCAAAATGGTGGTACGCAAACATTTGCGATGTCGTTGCTGCTAACTGGTGGCTCCTGTATGATTCTGATGTCGGTTGCGGCTCCTGTGGTGGGCTCGGTTCCAGTAACAGTTTTGGCTTTAGTAGCTTTTGTATGCCTGGCTTTTTGGTTATATCACGTGCAGGTTTTCCTTTAGCAGACATCACGTCGGGGTCACCAATTCTATGCAAAGGCAATAATTTTTGTAATAACGTTGACTCGTACTGCATAAAAACACACAATAATAATATACACAGGAAAATCTTTGTTTGGCAGTTGTGACGCTTTGATACTTCGCGTGTATCTCTGTTCTCTCAACTGCCATCTTAACTCGAATAACTGGCCCTGAATAGAATAACTGTGTGTCATATGGGAAATGCTACGACTGAGGCGTAGGTTTGGCTTCAGGGTGCGGCTCATCAAAATTCTAATTTTGTCTTGGCTAGGCTTTCCAAGAAAATTCAACATTTTTCTTATTCCGAGAGAAAGTTCTTGCAAAGGCAAAAAATACAGTGTGTCTCATTCAAACAATCTTTTCTTTAATGTCCCATGTCACTACATTTGTAACATAGGGAATCCCTATCGGGTTCTTTGCACACGTGTGTGCTGAAACCATGGCCGAGGCATTTGAAGCATTGAAGACGCTCTTCACCATATCCTGCACAAAACCCACTCTATTCTTACTTTACCCATCTTCAGAAATTGTTTGGTGCCCAATTTGGTCAAGTCAATAATGGCCGTGCGTTGACCCCTATGGTTTTCTGGTGTCAGCCTCGCTTTGATCCTACCCAGACTGAGAAGCTCCCTTTTGATGGCCTCTTCTACCTCGGTCAGGTCCATGATGCAGTCAATGTTTTTTATTTCGATCGTTTCCACCAGCTCGAGTTGCGCTTTTGCAGAGCGAGTCAAGGATTTGTACTCGCTGGAAATGACCTGTCCTAAAGATGCATGTATGTGCTGAAAGCTTTATCGTCCGCGTTTTCATGGACAGGGTTCTTTTTTCTTGAATACAGTCACACTACAAATTATTTAGCAGACTCGAGTTAGATGGGCTTGTAATGACAAAAGAATGGCCTAGGCAAGAACTAAGGTCATTATTGCCTTTTTACCTACTGAGCTTATTTTCCCGCATGTAAACAGTCAGCCGACACCTCTTAGGCCAAAAAAGTAGCTACCTAAGACAAGAGGTGAGGCATCTTCGTGCCCCCTCGTGGCCATACGTTAGGTCTGCATGCCAAACAACAGCCCAATGGCTAGCTAAGTGAAAGTGTTTCGCCCACAATCGATTTCTGAATTTTAATAATTAATCTCAAATGTTTTATTTGATCCTCTGCTAATGTTCTGTACACACAAATTCTACTCACGAGAAAAAATGTTAAAGTAACTTACATTTAATGAAAGCTGCATAAATAGATATATATATATATACATATATATATATATATATATATATATATATATATATATATATATATGTATATATATATGTGTGTGTGTATATATACGAGGTGTGTTCAAAAAATATCACGATTTTGTTTTTTTTCAAAAATTATTTATTTATTCATGAATATCTATTTTGTCCCCTTCAACGTAATCCCCATGAGATATTATACACTTGTGCCAACGGTTTTTCCAATCTTCGAAGCACTTCAAAAAATCATTTTTTTTAATCTTGTTCAGCTCCTCCTTCGATGCCGTCTTTATCTCGTCAAGCGTAGCGTAACGTCGTCCTTTCATGGGCCTCTTCAGTTTAGGAAACAAGAAAAAGTCACAGGGGGCCAGGTCTGGGGAATACGGTGGCTGCGGCATCATTAGTGTGTTGTTTTTGGCCAAAAAGTCGCGCACAAGCAACGATGTGTGAGCAGGGGCGTTATCGTGGTGCAAAAGCCAATTTTTGTTCTCCCACAAATCCGGGCGTTTCTGGCGAATTGCTTCGCGCAAATTGCGCATAACTTGCAGGTAATATTCCTTATTGACCGTTCTTCCCTGTGGCAAGAACTCATGATGCACCACGCCCCTGCAATCGAAGAAAACTGTCAGCAAAACTTTCACATTCGACCGAACTTGGCGCGCTTTTTTCGGTCTTGGTTCATGCGGCAGCTTCCATTGAGATGATTGAGCTTTGGTTTCCACGTCATAACCATAAACCCACGATTCGTCACCAGTTATGACCCTCTGGAGCAAATTTGGTTCGTCGCAGACAGAGTTTAACATCTCATTAGCAATGTTCATGCGTTGCTGTTTTTGGTCCCAATTGAGCAATTTTGGCACGAATTTCGCGGCGACCCGTCTCATGCCCAAATCGTTGATAAAAATCAAATGGCACGAGCCAATCGATATGTTTAGGTCCTCAGCAACTTCTCTAACGGTGATTCGACGATTGGCCAATACCATTTTCTCCACTTCATTAATTTTTTCGTCTGTTGTTGAAGTGCTCGGGCGTCCGGCACGCTCTTCATCGTTCACATCTTCTCGGCCTTCTAAAAACATTTTGTACCACCAATAAACGTTGCTTCGGTCCAAGGTAGCTTCTCCGTATGCCACAGTCAACATTCGGAATGCATCCGCGCACTTAATTTCGTTTTTCACACAAAATTTGATACACGTTCTTTGATCCATTTTTTTGAATAAGTAAAAATCGAAGACGATTGAAAACACGTGCAAGTAAAGCAGCTATCACCAATTAAGTGAACATTCAAAATGGCCGAGCTTGTCGGCGTAAGTGACAGACATGAGTACCAACATAACGCCACAAAAAAATCGAAATTCGAATATACGTAACCCGCGAAAATTCAAAATTCACGATACTTTTTGAACACACCTCGTATATATATATATATATATATATATATATATATATATATATATATATATATATATATATATATATATATATATATATATATATATATATGCATATACATATATATGCATATATATATATATATATATATATATATATATATATATATATATATATATATATATATATATATATAGTCCGCGTAGTGTAGTGGTTAGAGCACTCCTCGCGTAAGCCGAAGGTCCCGGGTTCGAGTCTCGTTGACGACAACAAGATTTAGTTCGAGTGATTTTTCGGACTAACTATAAACCCGTTCAGTTATGATACGTACTGGTTTAAAATTAGAACGTATCGCAGATGAGTGGACGGACATATGGCCAAAGCGTGATACTAACCATACCACTTTGAGGAATGCCGAGACATTTGATCTAAATAATAGGATACTCTAACTATCTCTAAGTGAAGGTCCAGAAGGGGCTGTGATATAATATATAAAATCTCCTCATCATATCCATATAATAAATACAATATAAAAATAAAATATAATATACATAATAAATAAAATCTCCACATTCTCAATGTATTTAAAAGTATGCATAATTAGGATAAGTTGATGAGTTTTGTGTTTTGTTGCTTTAAAGTGTGTGATACAAATGTCATTTATAACAAAATGTCAGATATTTTCTTCGTAACTCTATTCCACTCAGTGATGCCATAAGCATGCTTTGAATTAAGTTAGATGTTAGACTGTTAAATGTACCGTAAACTGGAGTGATTTTGTGTCACTATGGGTAAGATTGTGTCACTGCCACTTTATTCACACAACTTAGCGCATTTTACTCGCGTGCCGTCAAAATTATCTCATTTTTCCTGAACAGCATACATAGCAATACAATACTTAGCGGGATTCCTACGTCTAGCACTCGTTGCATGTAGACGTGTTTTTAATCGCTCCTGTCATTAATTTTAAAAATTAATTAATTTTTCGCAAAAGTCTGTTTCAAACAATTGAAATATTTTTTACGAGCCAGTCAAAAGCAAATTTTGATTTTATTGGGAAACCCATCACCGTCGAATTATTCGAGCATTCATCGAATACTTGAAATTCATTTCCTGAAGAAATATCAAGTGGAAATACGTTCAAGGGAAGTCCCGGTCTGAGAAAATTCCCTCTAGTCTCGCTGCGAAAGCAACGAGATGGAGGAGCCCGATGGCTTCAGCCATCAATCAGAAGGATCATGCCCATCGCCAATGATGATGGGCGAAAAAAAACTTAAAAGAAAATACGAGAATCAAGAACAAAACCCGACAATCCTATCGGTTATCGAGATCGAACAGCTGATTCAAGAAAAAGAGAAAGCTGAAAAATTCGAAAAAGAAAATGAAGAACTCAAGCTTCTAGTTAAATCGTTAGAAGCACTTGTTGGAACGTTAACGTTCAACAAGGATAATGAAACCAAGAAAGGCCGACAAGCAAACTCAAAAACTGAAGACAAGAAAATTAAAAAGCCACAGGAAGAAGCTAATCAAGAGGATGTCCTCAGCGCAAGAGGCGCAAACGAAAGCAGAAATTATTATGCAGCGCCAGCTGGTCTTGAAGAAACGATGAACATTGAAGAGGATACAGGTGAAACGTCAAAATTAGATAATGGTTTCATTGAATATCTTAAAATTAAAAATCGGGAGAAAAAACCAAAAGGTTTGTCTGCTGGTCCGTCTGCTGGTCCGTCCGTTAAGATTGATGAAAGAAAAGAAAAAGCCCCACCAATCAATGTGTTTGGGCAAACGGGCAAAGATATGGTTCGGCTTTTGGCAGCCGAAAATAAACTTAAAATATTTTCAGATAAAAAGAGTCAATGCCGATAAATTGACAATAAGGACTGAGTCGCTGGTTGATTTCCAGGCAACAAAAAGTGCCTTAAATTCTCGAGATGTTCCACATTTGACGTACACCCCGAAAAGCGAAAAGAACCAAACCTTTTTATTGAAGGGTCTGGACTGTGGTGAGGACACAGTCGATCTCTTTCAGGTGCTCCAAGAAGCTGCACCAGAAATACAATTTATTACAGTCAAAAACTTTGCAACGAGAAGATCGATTGTGGAGTGCAAAAACTTGCCTCACTACTTAGTCCAGATTTCCAGCAAAAGTAGTTCGAGTGTCCTGCAGAAAATACGGTACTTGAACTTCCGCGTGGTGAGGTGGGAACGCCTCCAGAAAAGTGAGGTCAACCAGTGCTACAGGTGTCAAAGATTCGGGCATTCGGCTGCCAATTGCGCCATGAAATATAGGTGTGTTAAATGCAAAGACATACATGCTCCCGGCGAGTGCAAATTGGCTCAAGCAGAGCCAAAAGAAAAACTATATTGTGTGAATTGCGGTGCCTTTGGTCATCCAGCATCATATCGAGGATGCTCCCGGTATCAAGATGCAAAGATCAAAGTCACTCCGAAACAAAGTCAAGCACACCGCAGTGTGATACCTACCAACTTCGTCAAGCCCGGGGTGTCATTTGCACTTGCTGCGAGAGGACCAGCAGACAATGTAAATAAAATAAATAATGTAAGTGGCAATAATGAGCTGCTCCTTAAAATTTATCAGCAACTAAATTCCTTATCGGAGCGAATCGATAAACAAGATTCGAAAATTAACATTGTTTTTCAGCGTTTAGGGCTTTCAAATGCCTCAAAATAATTTGTCATCCAGCCACATTCCCATGGATAGGATTCACATTCCCATGAATTCATTGCCAGACAAAAGCCTGACATCGTGCTTCTCACTGAAACCCACCTCAGTTCATGGCACTCCATGAGATTCAAGGATTTTGAGTTCGTAAGAAACGATAGGGTGACAGGTGATGGGGGAGGTGGCACCGGGATATTGGTTCGAAGACCCTATCGTTTCCAAAATATTGAAAAAGTCGAATTCAAAAGCTTTGAATCTCTTGAAGTGTCCGTTATCAAAATCTCACTGCCAGGTGGGGATAACCTCTTCGTTATCTCTGCCTATGCAACTGGTGGAACTGTTCTCAAGCTCAAGGAGGAGCTCAATTCCTTGTTCGAAATACTCGAACTGAACAGGCTGCATAACTATTATATTCTTGCTGGTGACCTGAACGCCAAGCATACATCATGGCTGAACGCCACCAATAATCCTAGAGGTGTATTCCTGAAATCGTGGATAACAGAGAACCAGGTGCAATCTATATGGGTCGGAGTTCCCAACATACCCTAGGCCAAATTCATATTTTGACCTTTGCATTGCTGACGCAAGACTTGAATTCAGCTTTAATAGTCCTCAACGGAAACCGCAGGTACTTCCTTATAATAGCGACCATAACGCAATCGTAATGGAAATCAATCATCACAGGGATGATTTCTTCCTCGTTCCAGTTCAACATGAAAATCATCGGTTGAATTTCAAAAAAACAGACTGGGGAAAGTTTCAAAAGAAGTTTAATCGCGAGTACCAGAAGCAATGTCCCCTTCTGATGGTGGCAACTCTTGCTAAATGGTTCCTAATGACAGGAATCTAACTAACGATGAAATAGATGTCTATTTGTCGAAGTTAGAGAAGCTGACGTTGGAAACGATTGAGAAAGTAGTTCCAAAGATTAAACATTGAAACAATATGGAAGGATATGAAACACCAACCATCGCAAGGTTGAAAAGATTGAAAAGCCTCCTTCTCACACGCGTCAACAATATTTACCGGCGATTTTTGGACTACAACCATCCCTCATTGTCTTTGTTGAAATTACATCTGAGGAATGTCCGGAACTTAATCCGGTCATACTTCAGGAGTGAGGTCAGCAATCAATGGGCGGAAAAATTGAGGGGTATTAGCCCACAGGACCCAGACGGCGTGTTTGCGAAAGTGAATAGCATATTCCGCAAGAAGTCTCCAGTGAAGGTATCGAATCTTGAAGTCACTAGTGATGAGATAAATCTTCTCGATAGGGCTGGTATCGAAATTGATAGTACGACTCCGGATAGAAATGGAAACAGGATCATTTGTGAAGGATTAGATAAACTTGCCCTGATTGGAACACATTTTGAATTGGTTCATCTACCAAACCCTGAGAGAGGGAATGAAATAGTTTCAGAGATCGTTGTAGCAAAAGTTTCCGACTTCAAGTCAAGCCTGAACGTCCAATCAATTCTTCATTTCAATGAAACATTATCATCTGACCTCATACCGAGCTTGAATCTTATTGATTATTTTGTCAGCTATGAAGACTTGTGTTTCATATTTCGCAAGATAAACAACAAGAAATCATGTGGTACTGATGGTATTCCAAATGTAGTTCTCTGACATTTGCCGGAGGTTGCTATTAGGAATTATTCCATATTGTTCAACAACATGTTGAGCAATTCATATTTCCCAAATTAGTGGAAAAGGGCTAAGGTATTTACAATCTTGAAGAAAGGAAAAGAATCTTCATGCCCCAAAAGCTATCGCCCAATCAGCTTGCTGCCTAACATCAGCAAGGTGTTTGAAGTGATACTCAACAGAGCATTAAACGCCCACATTGAGGAAAATGAGTTGATGCCGAATTGCCAATTTGGTTTTCGTGCCAGGCATTCGACCACACATTCAATAACGAAAGTAACCTCACACATCTGTTGGAAACTAAATGATAGACAATGTGTTGGAGCATGTCTCATTGATATGGAGAAAGTCTTTGATACGGTATGGTTAGATGGACTAATTTTTAAACTCCTTCAGGACAAGTTCCCCAGACGCCTTGTCGCCATGATGTGTAATATGTTATACGAGAAATCGTTTGTTGTAACTGGTGGAAATCTGACAACAATACGCGAGTTCAAGGTCTTGAATGGTCTACAGCAGGGAACAGTTACTGCGCCTCTGCTCTTCTCAATCTTCATTCGCAAGCTATTGAACGGCTTTGATTTTAACGTCTCGCCAACGCGATCATTGCTAGCGTTTGCTGATGATCTGATCATCTATACGGCAGACCGAAAAGCTACAATAGTTCAGAGCAATCTCCAAAAAATGTTCAATGATGTACAGCTGTACACTGACAATTGGCGAATGAAAATCAATGTTCAAAAGTGTGAAACAATCTTGTTTCGGACAACGATGCAGGGGGTCAGTCAAGACCTGAAACGTAATTGGAAAGATTTCCACATCATGGCCGGTGAGGGTAGTTCAGAACGGGTTCCACATAAATCCTGTGTTCAATACCTCGGTGTTTATCTCGATCAGTATCTGTACTATACTGAACATGTGAAAATCATGCTCAGTAAGGCACTTAAAGTAGTCGTGGCCCTTTGAAAGCTCTTTCATTCCAGATACATTGATCAAAAGGTCAAAATTATCTGTTACAAGACACTGGTTAGACAAGTTTTGACATATGGATGTCAGATCTGGTACAACCAGAGTGCTAGTACTATGGAAAAATTAAGAGTTTTCGAATGGAAATGTCTTCGTGCATGTACTGGTTTGTACAGAAAGCCTGAGACGGATTGGAAACATTATATATCGTACAGAAGAATTTATCAAACTGCTGAAGTGACTAGACTCGATATTTTCATATTGAAACTTCTTCGGAATCATATCGCAAGATCTGTGACTGTGAGTGAAAACCCTTGGATTGCACAGCCGTTCCACCCTACAGACGGGTATATAGCGACTTGCCTCGCTACTGGCTTCATTCCTCCAGAAGCATTCGTGTATTTGGACATGAATGGATATGTTTTTGATTCTGACGGCGTCCCAGTCATATATCACATATATCGACGGGCCACCGATAAGAAGATAAAATATCCTCCGAGTTTGAGTTCACGAGACCAACGATTTCAATGGAGATACTCATTTGCTAGATTCGTTGAAGCTGATCGAGTTGAGACGGCGCAATCCAGGTATTGGTGGCTGAATGACAATGTCTAAATTATTCGTGTTTATTTTACAGTTCTGGCGTTTTTCGTTATTTCGTTTTTTTGAGTTTCAGCTCATTATTGCTACATTTAGTGTTGTTGTTTATTTTTGTTGAAAATTAGGTATAAGTTAGGTATATGTAATGTTTACTATATTCCGTTAGAGATAAGATTACACACTTAGATTAGGAACATTGTTACAGATTTTTTTTAGTATAAGATAAAGCTTTTGATTGTATTTTATTAGAAATAAGTTACAACATATTAGGTGTAGGATCAAAGTTTCACTGTTGTGTCTTAATTCTAAATAATTAAAGGATAGTGTTGGTTGGTTTTTTCTCCTTTTTCCAATTAAATTTTAAAAATATGTAATAATCGTAATTAATTGCATTTGCTATAGTTTTTTTTTTTTTTTGATGAAATGAGTTAATGATAACGTATAAATTTAAAGAGCCATTTGGGCCATTAAGTTTTTGATTGTTATTGTTTGGGATTTGCTTTATATTCTTTTAAAATTTATAACGATTAGTAATAAACAAAGCGCTTTTGACTTTGACTTTACAATACTTAGCGCATTTTACTCGCGTGCCGTCAAAATTATCTCATTTGTCCTGAACAGCATACATAGCAATACAATAACGAACAAGAAGAAAAATAAATGTTACGAAAGCTGCCAACCAGAACAATCGTGTGAGCAATAGTTGCGTTTTCTTGTGAACTGTCATTGTCTGTAAAATAAGGGTTGGTGACGAAAATCGATTAAAAACTGGGATTTGTTGGTATTTATTTCAATGGCTAATAAAATCGACTCTTGTACTAAAAAGCATTTTAAACTCAAAATGAACCGGCTTAAGAGTAACGGTCATCTATATATATCCAAGTAAAATCTTGAGGTTAATTTGTCCCACCAAGTAAGCGCGATTGAGTCGCATTTAATTGATCTGTAATAAATGAAGCACTTTTGGTTTAGTACCTATTTTTGTCACTTACAGTATGCTTTGTCAGTAGTAGATTCAAAAACCTGGGACGAGGCCCTACAAAAACAATCAGCCAGAAACTCTAGAACGGATTTCGGAAGATGTTCGAAGTGGGGAAATCGAAATCCCCGCAGCTGGAAGTAAGTAAGTTCACAGAAACACATTCACAAATAAGCTAAAGAAACTACACCCTAAAAACATTAGAGGCCCAACTGTTTTCACTGAAGACGAGGAATCAGCTTTGCTTTCCCATATTATAGTTATATCATCATTCGGATTCCGGGTTAGTGTGCTTGAACTCAGAATTATTTTTAAATCTTACTTAGATAGGCAGGGTAGGATAGTAAGAAAATTTAAGCATAACCTGTCAGAATGTGAGTTGGTAGCCTCTTTTCCCTAAAGACGTAAGGTAAAAATTTCCAATCAAGTGTCCAGAAATATTACTGACGGTCGTGCTAGCGTCAATGAAAAAGTAATAAAAGGATTTTTGACCATCTTGAACGCGAGATCGTAGATATGCCTGCAGGGTATATCTTGAACTTTGATGAAACGTGAATGGTGGATGATCCTGATTCAAGCAAAGTTCTTATTAAAAGGGGGCAGCAAATATTCCGAAAACATGAAAAAATTCATCAAAACCTAACATCTCAATTATAATGTGTGGAAAAGCTGGAGGTAAAATAGCACCAGTTTACGTCATTTAAAAGCAGAAAGAATACGCGAGAGTTGGGTAGAAAATGACCCTGGAAAAGCTCGCTATAATCGAGTCAAGTCTGGTTGGTTTGCCTTCTAATGTTTCGAAGATTGGCTTAAAAGTTTACTGTTCCAAATTTTCAACAAGTTGGGTAGACAGGACTAGGCTCATGTGAAAAGGCTTCTGTACTTAACCTGCAATATGTGGATAAAAAGAATGATTTAATTCAAGAAAAATTTTTATAACAAGCACAACAAATATATTCTTGCTTTAAAAGAACTCCATTTTAACCAGCCAACATTTTGTTCCAATATTACTAAAATCATTGACTGATCTGAATCTCAAATGTATTTTTGTTATTCATTTCATCAGAAAATTTGAAGAAGATTCAATCAAAAGTGTAGTGTCTGGTTCGATGGAAGGCCCATTTAGTAGAGAAATCATATATGATTGTTGTAATCGGAGGAAATTGAAATGGCTATAACGTCGGCGAATTTTATTGAAGCTTATAGAATAACATGATACTTTAAAAAACTACCTGATTGGCTGATTTCATCTAATTTAATGATACTGATACAGTTTTACTGCCAATAATCTTATATCCTATTACTGTTAGCAAAGTTCAACGAATTTCAGTCTCTAAGTTATTTGTTATTGCATCTATCTCTATGACTTTTAGGACTTTCTGAAATTTTGTTTTTGCAAAAACTTACTTGTTTTCCACCCTTTCTGTCCGTCTGTCCGCCCGTCCGTCCATCTATCCATCTTTCCGTTCATCCGTGGGTCTGTCCATCTATCTGTCTATCCGTGGGTCACAAGAAATTTCTTCCAAAACTCAAAAGTGGTGGTCTCTCAAAAGTTTTGGTTTTGGGGGTCTCCCTTATAACGAAGTGGCCCTTAACAAATTTTGTCATTAAATGTGGTCGAGGGGTATCAAATGAAAGGTCTTAGTACTTTCAGAATCTAAAAATTAGCTATTTTTGCATAAGAAGACCAGAGCGGAAATACACGAACAGTATTTGTGTCCTCTCTCTTTACAATTGGACACTTTTGAGCCGAAAACCATCCGAAAAAAATCACGAAAGTAGGACTTTATGAGCCCGTAATGAATCGACCCTATGCCACTGGTGAGTGTTAGTCAGTCGTTGACGTTGGATGAGAAGCCAGATGGTAGCAGACGTCACTACCACACACATGACTACTACATTCGCAATGCGCCACCGTATGACTTCCCATCCTACGTCAGTTTTCTCTGAGAGTGAACGTCAGATAGCGGAAGGTACGGGCGAGATGGCAAGATGGCGTGATGGTTTTGTGACAAAGTTTTTAATTTAGTGAAGTCCTAGTGTTTTAAACCAATCAATAAAATATTTTGGCTATTTTTCATCCATATTACATGAATGAAACTCCGCATGTCGTACGCGATTTTGCGCGGAGACAGTTTTGCAGTTTAGTTGTCGGAGATACCAAGTGTCCATTTCTTTGGCTTTCCACCTGAGGGTATTACATGAGGGCTCAGTTCCTCTACATAATTCGACGTGAAAATCAAATTGGCTGGCGGCGGTCATGGGCAGTTGGACGAAGGTAGTCACGTGGTGTTATAGTAACTCGGAGATAGAAACTCCGCATCAATAGAAGATCTCGACACTTGTAGCGGCGGCCAGGCAAAATTTGTGCAGTTCATTTGGAAGGAAAAAGAATAAATTGGTGAAAAAGACTGGGGAGTGACAGTCCCAGGATAAGGTTTTGAGCTGAACGTGGAGCCCGAAGCCCGTTGCCCGGAAATAAATAGCGAGTGGAAAAGAAAAAACTGGAAGCAATAGTGGGAGCGAATAGAGATCAAACACCAACCATTTGGAGCCAATGAGTCTGACCGTAACCTCTGACGAAGATCCAAGGGATTCTACTGCCATGCAAAGTGAGTAAGGTCAATCTATTTCTCGATGTCATTAGGAATAACACCATTCCAACTAGCATAGTGGTATGAAAACTACAAATGCACTCAGGTAGGGGAAAATTGGTTGCAAGTTGACTTGGATTCTCCCTATTATGACATTGAACATAGTTTCAACCAGCAGGAAAACTGAGTGTTATTGACCTTGAGGTATTTGTTAGTGCAGTGACTGATAATTTACTTTATACATCCATGCAAAGTCTCAGATCTAGTAAATAAACTAAACGTGGCGGAAAAGACTTCTAGCATTTCATCTTTGACGGGACATGCTGTAGTTCGATCCATCCGTGAAGGTACTCGCATTGAGGATCTGTTAAATTTATTGGATGATCTATCAACTAAGGTGTGTTCTTGGATCATCATCCGGCAAATATTTTGTCGGATGAAGTCGTCAAATGTTAGAATTTTCATCTGCAGTTTTGGCTTGTGTATTCATCACTGCACTTGCTCTCTTAACATAAATCATATCAAATCTATGGAGCTCTGTTTAAGATTTAATTTTTCTTCGTACTTTTCTTTTTTTTTTTGAAAAACAAAGTATGCATTTTTACGGATAACGAGTTACGCAGTTTAAAGACTGAGCTATGCAGTTTTTTATTGTGAAGAAACTTCCTATTATCTTTTAAGTTTATAATGTCAGCCTTCGTATTGTTATATTTCATGTTAACATTTCTAGACACCAGATAAATAGTTCGATACAATGACAAGGCATGAATCTCATCTAATCAGTAGAATAGTTTACAATCAGAACTACTCATATTGACAAAAAAAGTATATGCTTGTTTAATGTAAAAAAAACAGATAATCATAGAACACATTCTTACTAAGGAATAACTATGATATTAGGTTCATACGCATTTGATAGGGTTTTCTGTCAGGTGAAGAATGCATATTAGAATATCTGGACTAGTATTTTGAATAAAACACCAAAGTATTGACGCCTTGTACGTTCTTAATGTTTTTATCAGTTTTTTTACTCTTGCATTTTTGCGCTGGACTCGTTGAATACGTCGCGTTCTGTATAATATATTCGTATCAAAAATAATGTACAATACTTTAAGTGCCTTCACAACAATTTGTACTTTTGTCTTCAGTTCTATCACGAAATACACGAAAGTTGATGTAAAATATAGGCGAAATATATTCGTACCGAAGGTTTACAAATAAATAGGGCTATCCATTTTACGCTTGGGAAAGTAAAGCTAAAGAAAACACGTAAATCCTTGCCATTATACGTGAAACACAACATCATTCAAATGTCCTCCACGGGACCTCTTACAGGCCTCAATCCTTTTGAGGTAATTTTCAATGACTTTTCAGCACATTTTCGGCAATATCTCGGCCATAACTTCACGAATATTGGTTTTCAATTGCTCAAGATTTTGAGGATTGTTTGCGTAAGCACGATCTTTTGCATAGCCCCATAAAAAGAAATCCAAAGGTGCTAGGTCGCAGGATCTTGCGGGCCAATTGACATCACTCAATCTCGAAATTACGCGTCCTGGAAATTTCTCTTGCAAAAGTGCTCAATTAGCCTGTGTTGTGTGGCTTATGGCTCCGTCCTGTTAGAATCCCATATTTTCCAGATCATAATCTGCAATTTCTCTCCAAAAATAATCGGTTAACATCCGTCCATAGCGGTCAGAATTGACTGTAATGGCTCTTCCTTCCTCACTGTGTTGGAACTTGTTTGCTGTGTAGGTCGATTATGTCGACCGTAATCGGCTCGTAAAGCCCTCTTCCTTGATCGTTTTCAAAAAATACGCGCCAATAACACCACCAGACCATAATGCACACCAAACGGTCACTTTTTCCGGATGCAAAGGCCTTTCTGCGGTCACCTGAGGATTTTGAGAGCCCCATATGCGGCAATTCTGTTTATTTAAGTAACCACTGAGCGAAAAATGAGCCTCATCACACAAGAAAATTTTCTTCGAAAAATCGTTACCAATGGCTTGTTGCTCAATCACCCGATTCGCATAAATTCTGCGTTGTGTATGGTCTTGAGGCTTAAGTTCTTGAGTGAGTTGGATTTTGTACGGATGGAGATGCAAATCCAAATGCAAAATCCGCCACAATGAGCCGTAAGACAAGTCCAAATGTTGAGCACATCGAGGAATCGACAAATTCGGGTCTTCCTCCACACTTTGAGCAACGATAGTGATATTTTCAGCAGAACGAATGTCGCGACTATGCACAGGGCTTGCGATATCAATAACCAATCCAGTCTCTTCAAATTTTCTCACTGTGTTCGAAATTGTTTGCTGTGTAGGTCGATTATGTCGACCGTAATCGGCTCGTAAAGCCCTAAATGTTGATACAGCAGAATTACAATTTTTATAATAAAATTTAATAATTTTAACGCGTTCTTCGACTGTTAAACGATCCATATTTCTAAATGGCAAACCTTCAACTAAAAAAACACGCTTTGGTTGACATTTAACTTTGACAGATGTCAAACGGCAGGGTTATACTTTCCTACCACGAAATGGATAACCCTGTACATATACTTCCAAAGCAAATCGATTGAAGAGAGACTAAGGGAAATCTATAATATAAAATATTGTAACTAAACATAGATATAAGCCTAGCAAAAAAATAAGGAATGAGGTTATAAATTATAAAGGAATTAAGAAGTTAACATGCAAATACTACTTAAAACCCTAAAGTAAGGGGATGTTTTACGAGAAATATATGTTATATATTAAAAGAAGATTATAAAACAAAAGGGATAAGACAAAAGTTCGACATATGAAGCGAAAGATCTATTGAAATCCAATTTGTATGAACCTTAAAGTTTTTTAAGTAAGTCTTAGTGTTTATATAAACAACTTTTCTTGTTCCAATTTTATGACTTTCTAAATCAAAAGGTTGATTCATACGCTCTAGAATTTTTTTTCTAGCAATAATAATCTATTTTATTATGTTTGTAATTTTCATGATAAAAGAATAAAGTAAAGTCGAAACGAATTGCTAAATTATTACGACGTCTTTCCTTTCCAGCATGCCTTTCTCTTCCAGCAGGAGTGGTAGCGAATGGAATGCCACGACGATAGTAGGGTTGTAGTAATCCGCGGATGACCGGTTTCGCGTCGCGTGCGGTACGCGGTGCCATAATTTGTTTCGCGTTTTCCGTTTTTCATTAGAGTAGGTTGTGTCGAAGTTTGCGTTGGAGTAGGATATTTTTCGATACCGCGTCGGTGATATTCGGGAACGCGAAATTGTTGCTAGTTTTTGTTGTTGTCTGAAAGAATGAAAGAAATACGGAAACAAGCATGTTTGTATTTTTGACGCGTTTGAAACGGGCATGTGAACCGGTGACTGAGTTGTTGTATTTCGGACTAAGTCTACTCGCGTAAGACCTGCGACCGAGCTCCTAGCTAGCTAGCCAGCAGCCATCTCGGAGTGGACTAAGTGGGGCCGGACTTGTTGACCTGAAGGATACAGTCCGTTGTCACGCCCAAAGACTTCACGTCTAGAACCGATGAGAGGTCGCTTCCGATTTCGATCGAGCGGTTTTGAACAGCAAATCATTACAAATCCAAGGGCAACAAATACCTCAGATACTAAAATTCACTCAACTCCGTGAATAATGGTATGATTTGTACATTTTAACATTAACCCCCAAAAATCGCTACGGTGCCCTTAAACTTCTTAAAGCCTTACATTTATGTATGCTGATATAAGACCTTTATGCCATGGAAATCAAATCATCAGAGTTATCGCCATTTCAATTGTATGGAATGACAAAAACAATAGCACATGTTGATAGTTAATATATATTTCAAAGCAACTAAAGCACTTTTATTGTCTTCGTATTTTCATCAAAACTTAAGGAATAGTGGTTTACTTGAATATGTTCAATAAGCCGAGCGTTCAGAAAAATTATTTAACATGGAACTAAATCGTGGCTGTGATGTGCTGATGAACGAAACTATGCATCTTTTGGATGAATTTGAACGATCTTTTAAACAAGTAGTGGGTGAATAATTCAAATCATCGATGCATGGCATCAGAAAATTTTTTCGAACCCTAGAATGATTACAAAGCCCTTCTGTTAGGAGCTTTCTCCTACCTCCTCGTCTTGTTTCAACTATGAGTATTGATTGTAGGTACTTATCTTCAGTCATTCATTAAATTGAATCAAGTGTTAAAAGCTTCTACCTTAAACGTTAATGTTGGGGAAAAATAACTCAAAATTCAAATCTCCGCATTTAAAACAGCCACTATTTCGTTTTACGATTACTGATACCACTAGCTGAACCAGTTCTTAAGGATATCCATGATAGCATAGCTATTGTTTCTGAAACTTTCATGCAAATCCTAGCAAACCTGTAGTGGTTGAGTGGGTAAACAGGGCATATTGTTCCCTAGCCGTATGTTTCTTTAGTAATACAGCGCATTTTGTTCCATAGTAATACAGGAAAATTCAAACCGCTTTAACTTCGTTATATGCCATGTGATCTTTGTATAACTTTCAGGAGAGATCAACTTTATAAACTTCAATTTGTGTGCTGACTTTTGTTGAAGTTAGAGGAACTGTTAAGATTTTATTCAAGAAAATGTAAAATCAATAAATTATACTATTACTAACGAAATTGAGTGAATTTCGCCTGTTGTTATTGTACTCATAAAGGCCTACATTCATATTTTTTTTTGGATTTTTCGGATGAAGGGTGTCCAATCACGAGGGGGGTTTCGCGAAAAGTTGCCCCCTACAGTACTGATAAGGCAATTTTAAGACTTGTTTTGAAAAGATCTCATTAAGACCTTTCCAATGACACCCTACTCGGGTGAACTTTTTTTTTTTTGAAGTGTCACCTCCCTGTATGAGGAGAACCCCCTTAAACCCCTTTGAACAATTTTTCCGCCCAAAAACTTTCAACATATCACCACTTCTGACCTTTTCACAAAGTTTCATGGCTGTAGCTTCTATAGTTTCGGAGAAAAAGTGCTGTGACATACACACGGACGGACACAGGTCGTGATTGCAATAAGGTTTAGTATTTTAGTACAAAACCCTAAAAAGAGCAAGTGAGGAAAAACAATGGTAATAGGTGACAATCTCAACTCTTACATTAAAATTGAAGTGATACAGCTTTGCCAAGAAAATCCATCTCCTGCAACCTCTTAACGTTACATATTTCCGACCAATGAAAAAGGCATAGCAAAAGGTACTTAGTACTTGGAAGGAGAAGGTGCGCAGCAGTCGATGCTCATCAATCCGAAGGACGAATTTCCAGGTACAAGAAAGTTCATTAGACAATATAAAAGCCTACGAGTACTACCAATTCTCTAGCTGCCCCACCGTTATATTGGGGCAGCTCCGGCTGAGGCTCCACCGACCCAAACTAACTCACCCAAAGACGGACGCGGGTGCCACTCGTTCGATCCTCCGAGCCTCTCGAAGGGTCGTCCGAACGATAAGACGACCGTCCTGAGCGAAACTACCGATTATACAAATATTGGCGCTAGCCACCACTTAGCTGCTGAAATCACCTTCAAAAAGAAACTCTGCCACGGAGAACGAGTTAAAGTGTTTCACCTTCACACAAAACTCGTAGTTTCCAACGCCAGGGTAACCAAATTTAATTGGAACACTAACGTCCACTGCACCCGCCAAACACTACCACCTCACTTAACTTTTCCAGGTCTGCCTGCCTGATCAACGTCCCGGGAAAAGAATTCCCAAGCCACACCTTTCACAGCTGAAGACGAACGTATTTATGTTGTTTGGAAAGAAAAAAATCTAAAATTACCTTTACTCAACTTGAGTAATATTCTTTATTTGTTACAACTCAACCAATATAAAATAAAATTTAAGCCGCTTACATTAATTCCCTACTCTAGTAAGGGGCCCCCTTTCTTCCGTTTTCCTGATTATCGCCACCGCACAGTTGTCTCCTCCCAATTTAATGCCCCGGTATCCAGTGTTCTTCTCCAATTCCTCATCAATGTTGTCGCTGAGTTTCGCTCTGTTATACCTCCGCCGGTTGCTCGAAAACTCCCAAAGATAAAGAAAGCGCACCAATCTTCCCGGATTTAAATAACCTCCGGGGTAATGTTTTTTTCCTCTCGTCCACCGGGAAAAACATGTTTTTGAGTGCTTTTTTCCGTTTCTTCGAGTAATTCCCCTCACTTGATTTCACTCATAACAAGTTCCACTCCGTGGCGATCCTAGTGGAAATAAAGTGTATTACGCGCGGAACACATTTGACTGACAGTTCGAACTGTCAGTAATGTTTACTTACATCACGACTCGAGATGAGGATTTCGTAATTATCCTTGCTTTTCCCTTTTTCCCTTGAGCCGACGCTAATATTCGCCGTCGGTAGTTTAATCGCCATACCAATGCGTGGTGTGTCGTGTGTCTGTATATATCCACCAGTTTTTATTAATTTCGGTCGTCGAATCTCTCTCGAGAATGTCGCAATTTTCTTCATTTAGATTTCCGTGTTGAATTATAGTGAATTTGGTGCAAATGAGCGAATAGTACGCTTCGGCACGATGTCAATAGCCAGTTAGGAGAGGAGGTAAGATATTCAACAGTTGTATCCGTGTTTCTTTCTTGCAGTTTGGTGGATTTATCAGCTTCCTCTTGTTTGAGCTTATGGTAACGGGTGGTTATTTTGGTTGAGATTTTTAAAGTCATTCATAGCCTCTTGTTTGGTTGAGAACTCATCACGAAGCTCTGCCAATTGTTTTGTGTGGGCATCACGTAGTTCATCTATTTGATATCGAACATTGCGCGTAACGCTTCAGCATTAATTGTTGAAACATGCTCAGCTGCTTTCCATTTCGCACATTCTTACCGAAGACCATCGATTTGTTCTTCAAGAGTTCGCTTCTTGTTCTCGGACTTTTGCGTTGATTCCTGCAATGACTTCATGTTGTGAGCTCAACAAACGGCATTCGCCTAAATTCTTTTTATATTCAGAAACCTTTTTATTTGAATCTCCTTGTAACGCCTCCGGATTCTGACATCATTGTGCGACATTTTCAGCTTCCAATTTAATTTTATTAATATGTAGTCGAGCCACTTTGAATTCCTCTTCAACATTACCACCTGGATCAGGTGTATTCATTTCCATATCCCTAGTACTATCCATGCATAAGGCTTGTCCAATTTTGACAGATCACGTAAAAGATTTGAGAGCATTACATAAATTCGTTTCTTATGATGCGCTGACATACGAGTATCTTTCAATTGTTGCAACTCCAATGTAACGACATTCAGTGTGGCATGTGGTCATTTTTAATCGTAGCTCACAGTCAATTCTTCTAGAGCTTGAAGTACTTCTTTCACCTCCTCCTTAGCACTTCCGTTTTCTTATTGCTGCTATTTTTAATTTACGATATGCCTCGTGTTCACGCTAAACTCGTCCTTTGCTTGCCACCAATGAAGTGTTAAATTCGCGAGTGTCTTCCTCCAGTATGCGTGCCATTGCTACCTCCGTGGCATCTCTGGCTTCGTTACTCGGCTCGTTCCTTTTTGGTGGTATGTATGCATCTCTGCTGGATCTGCGTGAGTTTGAAGATGTTTGCGGCGGGATCGTTAAGTTTGTGTCCTTGGCCGGAAGCTCAGTGGCTGCACACCTGATAGGAATGTCGATTTTAACGACAGCCCTACATTTAGATCCGCAGTCAAAATCATTTCCCTGTAAATTTCGACAGCACTCAGGTTCGACTTGGAACTAGTCGAATTATATACTGCATAAAAATTCATTGGAAGTCTATGTCGGAAAGTGGAATCAATGAAAACACAGGCAGTATGAAACCTTGATTTGAGGAAATGATGTAAATGTCCGCAAATTATCGCGCATATCACGAGCACCTTTTGTCACATGACAGGAGCAACGATTCAAATTCGGATTACCTCCCAGTGTAGCATGTTATGTTGTTAGGGGCTATAAGTTAACATCACATTCCCGAAAACGTGAGTAACAACACGCACCAGGTCAACATTGCTAAAATTGCATCGAACATCTATCGAATTCCGGCCAGGTAGACGATACATCAGCAAAACATCATAATAAATGGCATTATCGATACTTTAAGTTTTTCAGTTGTACTTTCAAATTATTGGAATAATTATCAATAAAGCTCATAGAGCAGTATTTTTTTGAATATTTAAAAAAAGCGTTTTATTAACTGGTGTCCGAGCAGGGACCACTCTTCGCGATCTCCACTACCGCCAAAATGCAATAATGCATATCAGCAACCCATGCAAAAACACATTCAAAGAAGGAACTTTAATCCTGAACTGCTTCACAAACTGAGTGTCCCGCGGCCACCACAATTTCGCCATTATGCTCCTCAACCAAATGCATTTTACCAAAACAATAGACCATTTAAACCCAACCAAAATTGTAGATAACTGCCTCCAAAGCCTAGACAGTATGAACCGATGGATGTAGACCAATCCATTCGGTCGAGAGCGGTAATCTATCAAAATCGTCCCCAAATGCAACACAATAACTTCGCTCAAAAACGTCCAAATTCACAAATGATTCATACACCAAATACGCAACAAAGAGTATTTCATTTAGAGGATGGTAATGTAGACTGCGACAAAACCTACGACAACGAGATATACTACCAATATTATGAACAGGATCAGCTGATTAATTACGAGGAAACCCCGACTGGACACGACACTACCCCCGCAGATAAGCCTGAAAATACGCAGGAAAAACATCGAAACGAGGTCCATTTTTTAGACTCTTGAGATCCTCGCTTCCTTACATGGAGCACATAGCGAAGAGCAGAGAAAAAGTGAAATTTCTTATCGACACTTGATCTAATAAGAATTACATCCAACCAAAATTCATAAAAAATCCAAAAAAATGAAGATCAATTTAATGTAAATTCTGTGGGAGTACCGATTAGAATTACCCACCATTCTTTTATTGATTCATTTGGTCCAAATATCGAAAAACTAAAATTTTATATCCTTCCTTCACTAAATACATTTGCAGGAATAATTGGGAATGATAGCTTGAAAGCACTTCAAGCAGTCATTCATATCGGTAATAATTTCATGACTGTTAAAGGAAACATTCAAATCCCATTAAAACAACATACTATAAATCATCTAATTCAAAGAACTGAACATATGACTAACTCCCAAATAAAGAATCTCAAAACAATCTTAGAAAAATACCCAAACCCATCCGCGGAACCTAATAGACGTTATGAATGTTAAAGGGGAGATCCGCACAACAACTAATGATCCTGTTTACGCAAGATCTTATGGGTACCCGATGGCCCTTAAGTGCGAAGTCGAAAAGGAAATACAGCAACTCTTGAAGACAACATCATTCGCCCTTCCAAATCACCTTACAATGCACCTGTTTGGATCGTGCGAAAGAAACAGGATGCATCAGGTGTTCAAAAATATCAGAAACTAAACTACATCACGGTAGCTTTCGCTTATCCGATACCTGACATCAACGATGTTCTTGCCAACCTGGGTGAAAATGAATACTTTTCGATAATCGATCTCAAAAGTGGACTTCACCAGATTCCTTTGAGAAAACAAGAAAACCGCATTTTCCATTAATAACGGAAAATATGAGTCTGTATGGCTTCCATTCGGGTTAAAGAATGGTTCAGCTATTTTTCAAAGAACCCTAGATGACATCCTCTGGGAACACATAGCTAAACGATGTCGAATTTACATTGATGACATAATAGCCTTCGGGAAAAACGAAAAACAACATTTTGAAAACCTAGACATAGTCTTAGGAACTCTCAGTAACGCCAATATGAAAATAAATTTGGACAAATGTGAATTTCTAAAAAGAAAGGTTGAGTTTCTAGGTTTCGTCATCAGCATAGACGGCATTAAAACGAACCCTAAGAAGGTTGAAGCGATCGCTTCTTTCCCACTCCCCAAGGCACTTAAACACATGCGCTCTTTCCTTGGCATGTCAAGTTATTACCGCAGGTTCATTACAGACTATGCAAAAATAGCAAAACCCCTGATGTCCCTTTTAAGAGGGGAGGATGGATGAATATCAAAGAATGCGTCCAAGAACAAAAAAATTTCACTCGATAAAGAAGCAACGGACGCATACAACGAACTAAAAAATATCCTTATATCTCAAGATGTGGTGCTTTCACATCCAAACTTCAAGAAACCTTTCGAATTAACAACCAACGTATCCAATTACGCAATAGATGCTGTGTTGTCCCAAGAAAATAAACTCATTTCATTTCTGTCAAGGACCCTGAGAATTACGCCACAAATGAAAAAGAAATGTTGGCGATTATTTGGTGAATCAACTCTCTTAGAAACTATCTCTATGTTTCCAAAAAAGTGCAAATATTTACGGATCACCAACCGCTTACATATGCTTTCAGTTCCAAGAGTACCAACACTAAACTAAAGCGTTGGAAAGGTATTCTTCAAGAATAAAACTATGAGTTACGGTACAAACCGGGAAAGGCGAATGTAGCAAGTAGTCATTAATGAAATGCATAATCAACAACTAAATAAAATAACAAAAATTACAAACGAACTTCAAAAAATGTTAAGAGATGAAAAAAATTCTGATAATCATATGATATTCGAAATACAATGTAAAATCGGAATAATAAAGGAAGAAATAAAAAATATTAACTATGCTTACATTGGGCAAAAACTGGAGTGATAAATTCCCTTACACTTTCAAAAAAAAAACAAATTAACCTAGCAACTGAAACATTTAATAAAGAATTATTACCTTTTTCCACAGTCGAAGAAGCACCTGAGCTTGCAGATATAACAAGTTGGGTAAACAGACTTACGCTCATGTCAGAAGGATTTTGTACTCAACTTCTCAGAACTGCAGTCACCAGCAATCAATAACGTCAAGAAATACAGTGAGCGTCAAAAGAAAGTAAACACCTTAGATTCTTGTATTAAGAATTTTTTTAAAACAAGGTAATTAACACAAAGTCAAAAATGTGTATAAGGAATCAAAAACTTATTTAATAAGAACTGAACACAACATAAACATTAAAAAAAATAATACACAACAAAGATAAATTCACTTTAACCAAAAAGGCCAAATTTCACGCGTCAAAAAAAGGTAAACAGCAAACAGAACTTCAATAGAAAAAGTCGATTTTTTTTAATTTTTCAATATTTCTTTTGTTTTCCTTTGGACTTAAGCACCTCGTTTAGTCTTCTAGGCATCGACGCGAAAATTTTTTTGTAACACCGGGAGAGATTTGGCTCCATTCTTCCTTTATAACCTTCTTTAAGTTGGGTTTGCTTGAAATTACCCTTTGTCTCACTTTTCTGTCAAGGTGTTCCCACAGATGTGTAATGAATCATTCGACGCCGCGGCGACCACTACCAATACACCTTGCTGCCATGTGGCTTGCTATCTCATGTTGGTTGTGACGGCTTCACATCCCACGTCAGCTTTGTCGTGGGATGTCAAAGTGAATTGACAGCCACATGGTAGTAGAGTGTGGGAGTAGTGAGTGCCATTCAACTATAGCACCGAAGTCATAAGTCTGGTTGCTGAAATAGCAGAACAAGCTATCCCGTTAACGGAACACCCCAGTGAATCATTTTTAGCTGATCTAGGAGAACACTTAGTGGTGCTTGTTGTTTCGCTTAATCAGACTGTGGTCCTTAGCTGTTTATCGTGTTTAGGAGCTGGGGTAAATAAATCACTAAAAGTTACAAATTAATAAGAGATTGTTTTCTAGGGTTTATAAAACGTTAGCCAATAGTAGAGCTCATTTGGTGAATAATCCAAATACACCAGTCAATGGAACTACAATAGAGAGCCGATAGTGCTTTGCAATTGGGGGTCACGCACCAAGCACTTTCATCACGTGGCACTTTGCCTACTGTTTTTGTATCATGAGCTTTCTTATCACAAATGTCGCCCTATTTGTACGGGGGATTTCAAGGATTAAAGTTACCCAGCAGTTAGGAAAAACAGTGGAAAATCGCGACATAATGTTCATGCAGAACTTGCAAATAAAATGCAACAGATACTTACTAACCCTCCAACGCGTCTTCAAGTTTTCGAAGCTTCGCACCACTCATAAGAGGCCACGCACGTCTTGAGGAAAAATTCAAGTCTAATTGTAGGTAACAATTGTATTCGTGTACGACGGAAAGTTGGTTAGCATGCCTGTCTTTATCAGAATCCGCGGATGTACAGCAAGTCAGATACTCGTACAAATTAAATAAGTTCTTATCGAAGAATGAAAGATACGGAGATTGAAATACCAATATCGTTGAATTATTTATTTTCTACCAGAATCATTGTCATTAGTAATAATTTTGTTTTGAAATTTTGAATTTGCTGCAAAAATCATCCTTACAACTTTAAATTCATTTTTACTGACTTTAAATGTATTCTTGCTAACTTAAATATATATTAGTTTCGAAGATAAAATTTTGAACTACAATAGCTTTAACCACTAGTACTCCGTTAGAGTACTCAAATTCTCTTGAGAAATTTAAAAGGAAAAAAAGGTTTAGCGAAGCTACACTAAAGCTAGGACCTGTCTGTCCATCTGTGTAAGTTTTCTCGGCTTGAGAAATTTTATGTAGTCTCGATAACTAACTCTACACTTCCAGTCATTGAGGTCAGCAAATAAAATCGTGGTAGCATTTAATGCATGACAACCCTATTATATTCCTTTGAGGTTTAATATTCGGAGAACCTTGGTTGATGTGATTATTTATAGAAAACATATCTCTGAAGAAAATATGTAAAATTCGAACTGACTTACACACATTCAACAAAGAATACAAATAATAATGATTATCAACATGTTATTTCTGTAAGCAAATCCCATCTATAATAATATATTGACATCTATTCCCTTTTGTAAACAGTAACTCATAAGGTTAAGCACGTCACATGACATAACCAGTTCACAATTTTAAAATAAATTTGTATAAATGTGGATTTGCTAAAGCTTTCTTTTAACTTCTTAGAAACGAAGACATTTTAATATAATACCACAAACAACCAGTAATCATATTCATAGAATACTTTCCCCGTTTTAAGTAAACAAATTGTTTCAATATAAAAATTTCATATTCTACTTACTAGTCTTGCCAATGGATAGCATTATTTAACATTTTAATTAAATTCGATGCATGAAATTAGTGAAACGAAAATGAATATCAAACCATGGTCTTAAGAATAAAATATAAAAAAAAATAATAATATTTAAGAAAATCATCATTGAAAATAATATGAATTATAAGTATTCTTTTTGGTATTTGTACAAAAATAATATGAATTGCTAAAAAGAACTACAGACTTTCCTTTCCGGTGGTCCTTCGTTTCTTTCCAGCGGGAAGTAGAGTGCATGGTAAATATGCCGTCGCGAGGGTAGGGTTTGAAAAGATCCGCTGAGGCCGGTTTCGCGTCACGCGCGGTACGTGGTACCTTTGTTAGTTTGCCTTTTTTTTCTTTAGCGTAGCTTTCTTCAAATTCACGTTAACGTAGTATATTTTCCGGTACTGCGTCGGTAAAATTCGGGAACGCGAAATGGAGGTTAGATTTTTGTTCTTTGACTGGATTGCTGAAGAAATACGGAGTAACGTAAAGTAGGTTTCTTCTCCGTATGATTGTGTTTTCGACGCGTTTGAAACGGGCTGAAAATTGTAAATGAGCGTAATCCATTTTAAGACCCGCGACCGAAGCCTCTCCGATCTAGCTGGTCGACAAGCAGCCACCGCGAAAATGGATTACGGTGCACGGATTGGTTGACCGGTTGGTACCATTCGTTGGCACGACTCAGACTTAACGTCTAGAACCGATGAGAGGTCGGTTCCTCGTTCGTGACTTAGACGGAAAAATCATTACAGATGCTCGATCGGGCTAAGATCTGGGGACTGCGGCGGATAATCAAGTGTCTTAGGAGTCCGGTACAGTAGCCACTCTTTCACAATTTCGGACGTATGCTTTGGACCATTGTCCTGTTGAAAGATCCAATTTGCGGACAAGCCTAATTTTTCGACGCTAGGGGCAACATTGTCCCTCAAAATGGTTAAATAATCCATTTTGCCGATTGTTGAGTTAACAAAAAAAAGATTACCAACACCAGTTGCCACCACACACCCCATATCATAACTGAACCGCCAACGTGCTTAACAGTGTAGGTAACACACTCTTCTTTGAAGGCTTCATTCTTAGCACGCCATATTTTTGGGGGCCTTTTCGCGCCGATTATTTCGAATTTGCTCTCATCTGTATATAATACGTTTTCCCGAAAAGATGGAGCCTCGTTTTTGTACTTTTTAGCGAAGTCCGTACGCATCATCTGATTCGCCTTGGATATGTATGGCTTTTTCCGTGGTATTCTTCCATGTAGACCATTTTTATGAAGCGCTCTCCTGACTGTACTCGCACTTACCGGTTGATGCCTGCATTATTTCGTCTGACAATTTAACTGCACTTGAGCTGAATATGCCCTTACTTCCTTTACTACAGCTCTAACTTCAGTACCACTAAGCCACTTTGGGCATCCAGATCTCGGTAAATCTTCAACGAGATGATGTTTGGCATACTTATCAATATTTTTTTTGCTGTGCAGTGGTTTCTGCCCACGACTTCGCCAATTTCACGCAAGGATTTACCTTTTTCTCTTAAGTCTATTATAATTTTCCGAGAATCAGCCGGTGTTTGCTTTCCCATAGTGAAACTATTCTCTTTTACGTCTTTATTTTTAATATTAATTAGAAAAAATGAACTTAAAACGACATTTGGTGAAGTAAAGCACGCGAAGAGCACAAATTTGTCACCAAAAGTTACGGTTCTTCCCCGAAATATAAAAGAAGCGAAGTGAGTGTTACCACTGTTTATTTTTTTTTTGACGCGTTAAATCTGATGCATTTCCACTTTGGTGAGGTTTGTGCAATGTTGCCACTTGTTTTGATTTTCTGTTTAGTAGTAATCAATCTCTAAATGGTTTAGTAGTTAACTCATTAATATTACTTTCTATCGCAAGTCAATAATAGCTTTGTAATGTAACAATTTAAAGACGAAAAGTTGGTGTTTACTTTCTTTTGACGCTCAAAGTATGTCAAAGAGATGTGCACGTTCAAAGGAAAATCCGTTGGTTATCTACTTTCAACGTTTTGTTTATACCCCTCCCTGCGCATCCCTTGAAGCAAAAAGTATCTTTTTTTCGAGGGCCACTCCCCTACATGGGGAGACCCCCCCTTAAATACCTTATAATTTTTTTTGTAGTTGAACTTTGAAGAGAGCACCACTTAGCACCTGCGTACAAAATTTTATGTTTCTAGCTTAAGTAGTTTGCGAGAGAAAGTGCTGTGACACACGGACGGACGGACAGGCATGTCGGGAAGCTAGTAGGGTTTTGTAAAATTATTTTACAAAACCCTAAAAATTATAACAAATCATGAATAAATACTTTACATTTTTAATGTTCCCATAACTAGAAACGAAGTGTACGAAACATTGCTAGTAAAACCTATAAAGAAACGATTTATAATTCCACAATTGTCATTTGAAAAAGTTCTTAAAAATAATAATAGTAAATTTTTTGAAGTAAAGAAAAATTTGTAAGCAATATAACAGTATATTTATATGTAAAGAATCCGACATTATAGAAATAAGCGACACAAATTGTATCCCAAAATTGCTACAAAGTACAAATGCTATATGCAACAAGGTTAGCGGCGTCCCAACGTCGAGGAAATATCATCTGGAAACCTGCTATTAAATGGATTTTGCGGCCAACTTGATACCAAAAATGCAACACAACCACTCGACGGAACCTTCCTAGTAAAATTCCATAATTCTTCAATAAGAATAGACGGCGAAAATTATGAGGCACATGAAATGTCAACCATCCATACAATACCGGCAATACTCCAGCATACGCCAGATGGCGAAATTCATGGGCAACATTTCACTTTCAAAATGCTAGATGAAATTCACATTAACAATACAGTAAAGATTGAAATGCTGGAGGCATCAATGCACCACTTATGGTCGAATCACTGTCGTAACCATCGCAGCAGCAATATTTGTAATCCTGAAACCCTACCTGAAGAGGAATAATCCGAAACCACATAATGACGTTATTGCGGAGACCACATCTACATCAAACATGCCTCAAGTAGTCACCTATCTAACGATACCAAATCAAGTTTCGCCTAGATTCAACAATATTCCGTACTTTTAACGATGGCGGGCCACCGTCCTAGAGGGGAAAGAGTTAACATCACATTCCCGAAAACGTGAGTAACAACACGCGCCAGGTCAACATTGGTTAAAATTGCATCGAACATCGATCGAATTCCGGCCAGCTAGACACTGCATCAGCAAAATATCATAGTAAATGGCATTATCGATACTTTAAGTTTTTCAGTTTTACTTTCAAATTATTGGAATAATTATCAATAAAGCTCATAGAGCAGTATTTTTTTAAGGTATTTGAACAAAGCGTTTTATTAACTTATATGTTTTATGCTCCCGCATATGTTGATTGGATGACGAAAGTGTCCGCTACCGTGTCACCTAGTCGTAGCGCCGGGAATTTGCGTTTCGATTCGAGCTCGCGTTGGTTCTTGATGTTTTCGGCACTTGTTACTGCTTGCGTTGTCCATAATGTGGCGTATAAATCAGATGCGACCTAGCTTCTTAAGTTTAATTACATGAAGTTAAAATGCAAAACATATTATGTGGCTTTCTTTCCGTAATCTCACAATTAGTCATTTTATGAATGAAAATTTAAATTACTTGCTGTTGGTTACGTTATTAGGTTATCAAAAAAGTTAATAAAGTGCGGCTTGGTATTGCGTAGGTTTAAATCTTACAAAATTGTTGGTAGTGTTCGGGGTGAGCAACACTATGGAATCTCAATGTTCACCCGTAACAAGCCAAATAAAGTTTAATTAGTACTTGTACAGGGTTATCGATTTCGTGGTTGGGAAAGTTTAACCCTGCCATTTGACATCTGTCAAAAATAAATGTCATTCAAAGCGTGTTTTTTTAGTTGAAGGTTTGCCATTCAGAAATATGGATCGTCTAACAGTCGAAAAATGCATTAAGATTATTAAATTTTATTATAACAAGTTGGGTAAACAGACCTACGCTCATGTCAGAAGGGTTTTGTATTCAATTTTCAAAATGCAGTCACCAGATTGAATAAAGTCAAGAAGCATATCAATGACGATTTTATTGGAGAAACTATGAAATTCGAAGACCATACTATTATTAACAAAGTTGAAAGAATTTCGACTTCTGAGGTTTTTGTTATTGTTCTACTCATAAATATCTCCCTTGATAATTATTTCAGATGTCCATTCGCGACGGAGGAAACACATTTTTCATGTATTTCCCCCCTGTGCCCCCACTGAAGCAAAAACTGACAGTTTAAGAACTGTTTTGAAAAGCTCCCATGAAAGCTATCATTTCATACTCATATCGGCTACGTTTGATGAATTTTTTTTCAGGGGCCACTCTCCTGTACTGTTATCATCGATTAATAGCCAATTTTTTCGAATCCTAGAGTTGTTACAAAGCTCTTTTGTTAGAAGCTCCCTCCCGCCTCCTTGACTTGTTTCACTTATGAGTATTAATTGTAGGTACTCAGCTTCAGTCATTCATTAAATTGAATCAAGTGTTCAAAGCATGCGCCTCAAACGTTGAAGTTGGGAAAAAATAACTCAAAGTTATTCAATCTTCGCATTTAAAACAGCCACTATTTTGTTTTATGATTACTGATACCACTAGCTGAACTGATTCTCAAAGTTATTCATGACACCTATCATTCCTGAAATTTTCATGCAAATCCTAGCAAAACTGTAGTGTCTGAGTCGGTAAAAAGTGCATGTTGTTCCATAGCCATATGTTGCCATAGTAATACATGCAGCGCATATTGTTCCATAGTAATACAGGAAAATTCAAACCGCTGTAACTTCGCTAAATATGATGCAATCTTTATGAAACTTGCAGGGTTGATCAATCTTATAAATAGACATCTGTGTACTGAACTTCATTGAATTGAAGGGTACCGTTAAGATTTTATTCAAGAAAACATAAAATCGATAAATCATACTATTACTAACAAAGTTAAGTGAATTGCGACTTCTCACGTATTTGTTGTTGTTGTACTCATAAAGGCCTACATTCGTGATTATTTTTCAGATTTTTCGGATCACAGGTGTCCAATCGCGAGGGGGGGGGACACAAATTTTTCGTGTATTTCCCCTCCCTGTGCGCCCCTCGAAGCAAATTTTGCCAAACTAAGACCTGTTTTGAAAAGTTCTCATCAAGACCTTTCATTTGATACCCATATCGGCTACCTTTAATGAAATTTTTTTTTTGGGGGGTCACTCCCCTACATGGGGAGACCCCCCTTAAATACCTTATAAAATTTTTTAGTAGTTGAATTTTAAAGAGATCACCACTTTACACCTATATACAAAATTTGATGCTTCTAGCTTAAGTAGTTTCCGAGAAAAACTGCTGTGACACACGGACGGACGGACAGACAGACGGACAGACAGGACGCGATTTTAGAAGGGTTTTGTAAAATTATTTTACAAAACTCTAAAAATGGCGATTCTGCTGCATCAACATTTAGGGCTTTACGAGCCGATTACGGTCGGCATAATCGACCTACACAGCAAACAATTTCGAACACAGTGAGAAAATTTGAAGAGACTGGATCGATTATTGATGTTGAAAGGTCTGTGCATCATCGCAACATTCGTTCTGCTGAAAATATCGCTGTCGTTGCTCAAAGCGTGGAGGAAGACCCGAATTTGTCGATTCCCCGACGTGCTCAACATTTGGGCTTGTCTTACGGCTCATTGTGGCGGACTTTGCATTTAGATTTGCATCTCCATCCGTACAAAATCCAACTCACTCAAGAACTTAAGCCTCAAGACCATACACAACGCAAAATGTATGCGAATTGGGTGATTGAACAACAAGCCATTGATAACGATTTTTTGAACAAAATTTTCTTTAGTGATGAAGCTCATTTTTTGCTCAGTGGTTACGTAAATAAACAGAATTGCTGCATATGGGGCTCTCAAAATCCTCAGGTGATTGCAGAAAGACCTTTGCATCCGGAAAAAGTGACCGTTTGGTGTGCATTATGGTCTGGTGGTGTTATTGGCCCGTATTTTTTTGAAAACGATCAAGAAAGAGCCATTACAGTCAATTCTGACCGCTATGGATAGATGTTAGCCGATTATTTTTGGAGAGAAATTGAAGACTATGATCTGGAGAACATGTGGTTCCAACAGGACGGAGCCACAAGCCACACAACTCAGGCTAATCGAGCACTTTTGCAAGAGAAATTTCCAGGACGCGTAATTTCGAGATTGAGTGATGTCAATTGGTCCGCAAGACCCTGCGACCTAACACCTTTGGATTTCTTTTTATGGGGCTATGCGAAAGAAAGATCGTGTTTACACGAATAATCCTTAAAATCTTGAGCAATTGAAAACCAATATTCGTGAAGTTATGGTCGAGATATTGCCGGAAATGTGCTGAAAAGTCATTGAAAATTACCTCAAAAGGATTTAGGCCTGTAAGAGGTCCCGTGGAGGACATTTGAATGATGTTGTGTTTCACGTATAATGGCAAGGTTCAATCTTTATACTGAATAAAAAATGTTGTTTCCATCTGAATATTTTAATGTTTCCTTTAGCTTTACTTTCCCAAGCGTAAAATGGATAACCCTATATATAATGTGGATTGCGAATAAAGTCTTCTTTCCATCGACGTCTAAAGTTTCATTGGTTAATTCCCACAGCAAAGGCGCTTGCGCTTGCGTGGGTATATAAAATAACAAAGAAATTATTAAATAATAATAATGTATTTTTTGTCACAGCGAAGATGTCTGACGCTAGCGTGGTAAAATTTAATGAATTAAAATCGTGAAAGAAAAGGGTAAAATAATACAACATTCTTGGATTAGACTGAATAGCGAAGACGTTTGACGCTGGCGTTCATGTCTACAAATCAAAGCCCCCACGCAATTGCAAGCACCCTTGGCTTTTTTAAAAAATCAATATGATACACTATGAGCAAAATAGTATAGTTAACACCATGACATTTCCTTAGGAGATGTCCACAATCAATAACAGTATTGAAGTTGAAAACTCATCACATGCGTCCGGAAAAGAGTGTTTAAATTCAAATTAACAGAGCTTACCTCATTACTTGAACCCTCACACTGACAAGTCACCACTATGATAGAATGTAAGTTTGCGATCCACCAGAAAAACGATGCAAACCGGGCATATATTGTCATCTTTGCATCTCCTTTGAAAATATTGAAAAGTATGAGCGATACACCTGTAACCGTATTCACTCCATAGCTTAATCCCAGCAAAATACCTAAACCATACAATTTATTGATTTCCTTCATTACGTCGATAATTTCTTCATAGAGTGAAATTCCACAAACAAAATCTGCTAATTTATGACTTTTAACAATTATTAATAAATGATTATTCAGTCGTTTCAAAACACATTCAATCACTACGGCAAGGTGTCCGCTAAAGGTTAAAATCGAAGGATAAATGCATATCGCAATGTATTTCTGCACAAAAGGGGCCACGTCATCGAATCGCCAAACAAAGTATGCCGATAGTAAATCCGATAATACATAGCAAGCGAAAAAAATAAAAGTCACCCTTCCTGACAGGATGGGAAATTTCTGAGGCTCCGCACAAGTATGTTGTGTGAGTTTCTTGGATTTTACTTCTATGTTTTTGATCCTTTGCACTAATTTTAGATGTCTTCCGCTGCGGGCCGCAGAATAAGCAAAAATCAAAATGTACACAATAATTGAAAATACTTGGTCAAAATGTTGATTAAAATGTTCTGTTCTATAGTCAGTTGCTACGTCAAGGTACTCCCGCTCTTGAAATATGACTTGGTAAAAGAACCACACAATATTGCCAACGAGAAAGATCGCTGTTAACATTTGGTACACAACCCAGTTTCTTCGTATTTTATACTCGTATACATTCGTTGTTTTAACTCTTTCGTAAAATGGAATGATTGCAAAAACTTTAAGTAAAAACATTTAGAAGTACTAAAAATCCATTATGTCCACAATCTGAAAACTTAAGCAGAACTGACTGAGTAAATATTTTATCATAAATTAATCAATAAAAAATCACAAACTCATTAATTCATTTCTGTGTTAAGCAAGGTTTCTAGTCTGTAATTATATTAAAAGCAACTCATATTTCATAAATTTCGATGAGAATAAAACAATTATGTCATAACCAATTTTCGTATAGCTAATGATTTTCAGCATATTAATGCAGGACCTAATTTATTACATAATTAATGTTTAGACCCAAAGATTCAAACAATTTCATTCAAAGAACTGTTACATATGAATTAGTGGTTGATTCAATAATGCTTTCCAGACGCTATTTTTAATCAGCTTCCTAAGAAAGAAGGTTGTCCGTTTTATAAGTAAATTTTTTTGGTTTTTTTTTGGCAACCTCTTTGTCCATCTGCCCACCCTTCTGTCCTAGAAATTTGCCAGAACTGTAGCAACTAGAAACACCAAAGTTGCTAGGCTTATTAGAAGTAATGGTATTCTACCTCTAATATTCGTTGTGCACAGACGTACTTTTAGGGAATCGCTAATGTCATTAATTTTAAAAATTAATTAATTTTTCACAAGTCAGTTGAAAACAATTTTTTGTAATTGAAAACCATCACCGTCGAATTATTCGAGCATTTATCGAATACCTGAAATTCATTTCCTGAAGAAAAATCAAAAGTGGAAATACGTTCAAGGGAAGTCCCGGCCTGAGAACATTCCCTCTTGTCTCGCTGCAAAAGCAACGAGATGGAGGAGCCCGATGGCTTAAGCCATCAATCAGAAGGATCATGTCCATCGCCAATGATGACGGGCGAAAAAAAGCTTCAAAGAAGTTACGAGAATAAAGAAGAAAAACCGACAATTCTGTCAGTAATCGAAATCGAGCAACTGATCAAAGAAAAAGAGAAAGCTGACAAAATTGAAAAAGAAAATGAAGAACTCAAGCTTCGAGTCAAATCATTAGAAGCACTCGTTGCAACTTTAACTTTCAACAAAGTTAAAGAAACCAAGAAAGGCCAACAAGCAAATTCAAAAACCGAAGACAAGAAAACTTAATAGCCAAAGGAAGAAGCTGATCAAGAGGATGTCCTCAGTGCAGGCGGCGCAAACGACAGCAGAAATTACTATGCAGCGCTAGCTGGACTTGAAGACCCGATGAGCATTGAAGAGGATTCAGGTAAAACTTCTAAGCTAGATAATGAGTTCATAGAGTACCTTAAAATTAAAAATCGGGAGAAAAAACCAAAAGTTTTGTCTGCTGGTCCGTCCGTTAAGATTAATGAAAAAGAAGAAAAAGTCCCACCAATCAATGTATTTGGGCATACGGGCAAAGATATGGTTCGGCTTTTGGCAGCCGAAAATAAGCTAAAAGATTTTGAGATAAAAAGAGTCAATGCCGATAAATTGACAACTAGGACTAAGTCGTTGGTTGATTTCCAGGCAACAAAAAGTGCATTAAATTCTGGAGATGTTCCGCATTTTACGTACATCCCGAAATGCGAAAGAAACCAAACCTTTTTATTGAAGGGTCTGGACTGTGGTGAGGACACAGTCGAACTCCTTCAGGTGCTCCAAAAAGTTGCACCAGAAATACAATTTATTTCAGTTAAAAACTTTGCAACAAGGAAATCGATTGTGGAGCGCAAAAACTTGCCTCACTACTTAGTCCAGATTTCCAGCAAAAGTAGTTCAAGTGCCCTGCAAAAAATACGGTACTCGAACTTCCGCGTGGTGAGGTGGGAACGCCTCCAGAAAAGTGAGGTCAACCAATGCTACAGGTGTCAAAGATTCGGGCATTCGGCTGCGAATTGCGCCATGAAATATAGGTGTGTTAAATGCAAAGACATTCATCCTCCCGGCGAGTGCAAATTGGCTCGGGCGGAGCCAAAAGAAAAACTATATTGTGTGAACTGCGGTGCCTTTGGTCATCCAGCATCGTATCGAGGATGCTCCCGGTATCAAAATGCAAAGGTTAAAGTCACTCTGAAACAATTTCAAGCACACCGCAGTTTGATACCTACCAACTTCGTCAAGCCCGCGGTGTCATTTGCACTTGCTGCGAGAGGACCAGCAGACAATGTAAATAAAATAAATATTGTAAGTGGCAATAATGAGCTGCTCCTTAAAATTTATCAGCAACTAAATTCCTTATCGGAGAGAATCGATAAACAAGATTCGAAACTCAACATTGTTTTTCAGCGTTTAGGGCTTCCAAATGCCTCAAAATAAGTTGTCATCCAGTCACATTCCCATGGATGGGATTTGTCTCTTCTCGATCAACGTCAACTCCATTGTTACTTTACACCGGCGTGATTATCTCCTTGAATTCATTGCCAGACAAAAGCCTGACATCGTGCTTCTCACCGAAACCCACCTCAGTTCATGGCATTCCATGAGGTTTAAGGATTTTGAGTTCATAAGAAACGATAGGGTAACAGGTGATGGAGGAGGTGGCACCGGGATATTGATTCGAAGACCCTATTGTTTCCAAAATATTGAAAAAGTCAAATTCAAAAGCTTTGAATCTCTTGAAGTGTCCGTTATCAAAATCTCACTTCCAGGTGGAGATAACCTCTTCGTTATCTCTGCCTATGCAACTGGTGGAACTGTTCTCAAGGTCAAGGAGGAACTCAATTCCTTGTTTGAAATACTCGAATTGAACAGGCTGCATAACTATTATATTCTTGCTGGTGACCTGAACGCCAAGCATCCATCATGGCTGAACGCCACCAATAATCCAAGAGGTGTTTTCCTGAAATCGTGGATAACAGAGAACCAAATTGAATACAGGTGCAATCTATATATGGGTCGGAGTTTCAAACATACCCTAGGACAAATTCATATTTGGACCTTCGCATTGCTGACGCAAGGCTTGAATTCAGCTTTAATAGTCCACAACGGGAACTGCAGGTGCTTCCTTATGATAGTGACCATAACGCAATCGTAATAGAAATCAATCATCACAGGGATGATTTCTTCCTCATTCCAGTTCAACATGAAAATCATCGGTTGAATTTCAAAAATACAGACTGGGGAATGTTTCAAGAGAAGTTTAATCGGGAGTACCAGAAGCAATGTCCCCTTTCTGATGGTGGCAACTCTTGTTTAATGGTTCCTAATGACAGGTGTTAAGGCTAAATCAAATATTAAATCATTTTTGATATTGTAAATTTCAAAGTCTAATTATAAATTCTAATGTCATTTGTTTAATTCAATTCATTCATTTAATTTTCTACTTGCAAAAATGCCAAACAATCAAATTCACATTCTTCACAAAATTGTAATTTTAGATGCCAGACGAAAAGTCCATGAAATTGTAACGCTAGATGCTAAAATTCAAAAGTCCAAAAGTATTTGCTTACACGTTAAAGTTCTTTTCACTTCAAATATTTTTGCTTACACCAAGATAATTGTACACGCATGAAATGTACATAATGAAATTTACTATGAGAAAATGTTATTGCTTAGTTCACATTATTTAGGTATAAATTTAATTGTTATTTTAGAAATAAACGGAGTTGATATTCAGAACTCAAGCTGTCTAGTTGTGGTTTTATTTATCGACTCTCTGAAAAGTGAAATTGCAAAGTGGAATATAGGTAACCTGTTTTCTTCTTCACAACTTCCTAAGTCCTTTGCTTGGAAGCAGTGTAATATTGCTGTTCAGGCATTGAACTATTCAAATAAAACCAACTAAGTCTTTTCTTGGAAGTAGTGTAACACTGCTTTTCAAGTATTGAACTTAGACATTTTCTTTTCAGGTATTCATATAGATCCACTTGGAAGTAGAGTAACCTACTCTCCATTTAAATCTTTATTTTTCTGTTCATTGTTGAGTGATCAAACTATTTCATAATTATAGATTGAGCACAAGCGTGAACATTTTTGGTGACCCCATATAAAAAAGAATACGTATTGGAAAACAAGTCTTGGAAGACTAATTAAAATATGGAGGGTTTAGCTTCTGAACTTCAATATCTCGGCAAGGAGATAGAGAAGATAATGAAACTTTATAATGAAGAATCCCCCGATAAAAAGAATATCAAATATTTGGAAGAAAAATTAAGCAAAATTAATGAGCTTTGGGAAGGGTTCGAGAAAAAAGATGATCGCATCAGGCAAATGACTGGCACGTCTTTTGATCATCCTTATTTTGTAAAGAAGTACTATCATATCGTGAAAACAGGATATGAAAAAGTAAAAGCTGAGATTGAATCATTAATTCAATATGCAAAAAGACAATCATTTGACGAAAGTCATTACGAACAGGGTGACATTTCACCAATTAAAAATGATCGAAAATCTCTTGAAATTCAAGGCAATGATCAACTTATTCGATTGACCAGACGTCAAGATGGGGTGATGGGTGCAATTAAAAACCTAATGAAGGGCATATCCTGTGAAGAAAGTCAGTCACGAGAATATTTTGAAATTAAAAAAGCAAAACTCAAACAATATTGGGCAGAAATCGAGCTGAATAATAGTGCGATTTGGGAATGTGCTGAAGATATTAACACCTCAGGCTATGACGTTGAAAATTTTTACTCATGACAAAGTAAAGTTGAGGATTTACGCCAAAGGAGCGATCGACCGAAGAGGGAAATGATCATAATACTCAAGCACATATGAAGCTTCTGAAAATAAAGCTACCGAAATTTGATGGCGATTATTTAAAATGGCAGTTTACGGATCTATTCAAGCAAATGATCCATACTCAATCAATGGGATTATGCCAAAAGTTTTGGTATCTCAAAATGAATCTTGTTGGTGAAGCCGCTAAACTAATAATGCACTTACCAATAACAGATGATAATTATTCAATTGCATGGGATATGCTTAATAATCGTTATGAGAATAAAAGACTCTTGGTAACAGCTATCTTGGACAAACTTATTGCACAGCCCGCAATAAGCACTGAATCATCTTCACAGCTTAAGATGTTACACGATACGACCAAAGAGTGCCTATCAAGTCTACAAAACATGGGAATTGCCGTGAAACAACACTGGGATCCCATCATAATACATATCATAATGAAGAAACTTGATAAAACTTCCCATGCATTATATGAACAAACGATACAAACACCACGTGAACTGCAATCGTTAGACAAACTGTTGCAGTTCATTGAAATGCGATTCCAAGCATTAGAAACCATTGGGCAGAAGCAAACGACTACCATAAAACAGCAAAAAATAAGCAAACAATCCACGCTACTTACTAGCAAGGTCGGACAGGTAGAATGCATAAATTGCAAAAAAAGCCATGCAGTTTACTACTGCGAAGATTTCTTAAATCTGACACCCCCAAAACGAATGGAAAAAGCAAAACAGTTGAATTTATCCTTAGTTGGGGCACAATTACAATAAGTGCCAGTCACGAGGATGCCAGAAATGCAACAAAAAACACAATACACTGTTGCACATGCAATCAGCTTCGCCAAAGTCAAATTCAGCTGTAAATACAGTGTCAGGCACTAATTTGGCAGCACAATGTCCAAATAATAAAAATGATTACGTTTTTTTGGGGACCGCTTGGGCTAAAATAATAAATGATGTGGGTAAACCAATGAATGCACGAATTTTACTCAACTCCGGGTCGCAATTAAACTTCATTACGGAGAAATTGCAAAGAAAATTAGGATTCGCTGCACAAAGCGCAAAATTCAATGTGGCTGGAATCGGAAATGCCATGGTCAAGGTCAATGACAAAATAAGTATATCATTGAAATCAAAAATTTCTGCCTACTCTACTCAGCTAGAAGTTTACACAATAAGGGAAATTGCGGGAAATCAGCCACAACATTTTGTCAACATTGATGATTGGCAAATTCCCAATGATTTACCATTAGCCGATAAAAGTTTCAATAAACCTCAAATGATCGACATTCTTTTGGGGGCGGAGGTGTATGGAGAAATTCTGCGCAATGGGCAAATCAAGTTGAAAGAACATTTGCCTATGTTTCAAAATACAGCATTAGGATGGATTGTACTTGGAAAAGTATCCAGTGCTGATTACAATTTACCATTTTGTGGTATAACGAATGTTGACTTAGAAAACCAGTTGCAACAATTTTGGGAAATTGAAGATTGTCCAGATCAAAAGATATTGTCAACAACTGATAAAAGGTGTGCAGAATATTTTGAAGCCACTACTACGCGTGACGACACCGGCCGCTTTATCGTCAATTTACCTATGCTGAGTGACCCTCAACTATTAGGGGAATCAAAGGATCGGGCTTTCAAACGTCTGCTTGCAATAGAAAAAAGGCTATCAAAAGATACTGACCTTAAAAACCAGTACCATGACTTTCTGGACGAATATGAACATCTAGGTCACATGAAAGAAGTCTCAAGCAAAGAAGTAACTAAGCCGCATTATTTCCTTCCACACCATTTTGTATTGAAGCCAACAAGCAGTACAACAAATCTACGAGTAGTCTTCAATGCGTCAGCGAAGACATCAAACAATTTATCACTAAACGACTTACTGCTTAAAGGCCCGAAAATTCAAGAGGATATCAGCACAATAATTGCCAGGTTTCGGTTTAAAAGATATGTGTTCACAGCAGACATTACCAAAATGTATCGGCAAATTTTAGTAGCTGAAGAAGATCAACACCTACAATTAATCCTATGGCGGAAAAATCCTGCAGAGCCGGAAAAGTGTTACAAGTTATGTACCGTAACGTATGGCACCAAATCAGCACCATATTTGGCCATAAAATGTCTAAGACAATTAGCAGATCATGGCGGCCCTCTTGGCCTAGTGAATCCAGTCATCGTTACAGGGAAGCTCTTTATGCAGCAGCTTTGGAAATTGAACGTGGATTGGGATGAAAATATTCCAGAAGAACTAAAAATCACATGGTTGAAGTATAAAAGTGAGTTACAAGAATTGAACAACGTACGAGTTCCCAGGTATATATTCAGTGAGAACAAAACAATCAGCATACAAATTCATGCCTTCGCGGATGCCAGTGAGAAGGCCTATGGAGCAGCAATTTATGTTAGATCAAAGGATAGTTGAGGCAAAGTTACAGTGAAATTGATGTGTGCCAAGTCCAGAGTTGCACCTATAAAACCCACTACAATTCCCAGACTTGAGCTTTGCGCAGCAAAATTAGCCGCTCAGCTAATGAAGCAACTAAAAAACATGATACACTTTAAGGTTGAGGAGACATTCTACTGGTCCGACTCCATGATTGTAATCAATTGGATTCGAGGTGACCCATCAATTCGCAAAACCTTCATTGCCAACCGTGTTGCAGCTATTCAAGATATGACCTCAAAGCAGGAGTGGAGGTATGTCTCCGCAAAGGACAACCCTGCTGATTTGGTATCACGTGGTATGTTTCCAAGCCAACTTAAAGCATCAAAACTATGGTTCAATGGTCCAGACTTTTTACAACATCCTAAGACTCATTGGCCTGAAGAACCAAATGTTGAATACAACCTGGACGAAGAAAACAAGACGATTAAGCTAGCACTTGTTGCTACATCATCTGAAAATAACCACCCTCTATATAGAATTCAGCATGGCAACTCATTTCAAAAGTTGCTTCGCATCATGGCTTACATTCAAAGGGGCATAATTCAATTCAAATATGGAAATAGAAGACAATCAACTTCAACACCTTTAACAGTTGCAGAGTCGCAAGGTGCATTAAAACTCATACTCAAGGAAGTCCAACGCACAGGTTTTCAAGCCGAGCTAGAATCATTAAGCCATAACAATGAAGTTCCCAAGGGAAGTAAGCTGAAAACTTTGGCACCTTTTATTGATTCTGATGGCCTCATTCGAGTTGGAGGTAGACTGGATGCTGCTGATTTAAGCTATGATGCTAAACATCCCATTGTTTTACCAGTGGATAATTTTGTCACAAAATTATTGATGACGCATTTACATCGAAAACATTTGCACGCTGGACCACAAGCCCTGCAATCAATTGCTCGACAAAATTATTGGATTTTACAGGGACGCAATTTGGCCAGATCAGTAGTAACAAATTGTGTTCTTTGCACGAAGTTTCGTCCAAAACTTTGCTCTCAACAAATGGGTAACTTGCCTAAAGACCGTGTGCGACAGGCACGTCCCTTCTTAAACATCGGAGTAGACTTTTGCGGTCCCATCTATACACATTTCAAAATACGTGGTAAACGTCCCCAGAAGTCATATATTGCCGTATTTTGCTGCTTCTCAACAAAGGCTATCCATCTTGAAGTTGTGTCAGACTTATCGACAGAAGGGTTTCTTGGCGCACTTAAACGCTTTGTATCAAGGAGAGGTAAATGTGAAAACCTATATTGTGATAATGCTCGAAACTTTGTTGGTGCAAACAACCAATTACAAGAGCTCAAATCAACGTTAACCGAAACCAAATCAACCGAGCATATCATCAAAACGTGCATAAACGACAACATCCAGTTCCATTTTATACCTCCTCGAACACCGCATTTTGGAGGGCTTTGGGAGGCAGCTGTAAAATCAACAAAATATCATCTACGACGCACCGTAACTTCAGCCTCATTAACTTACGAAGAGCTGTGCACAGTCACTGCCGAAATCGAAGCCATGTTGAATTCAAGGCCGCTTACACCATTATCAGCCGACCCAAACGACTTAACACCTTTAACTCCAGCTCACTTTCTGATTGGTGAACCAATGACTTCGAATACTCCATCAGCTAATCATCCAGAGAAGATGTCATTGTCATCTAGATGGCAGTTAGTCAATCAAATCAAAAATGAATTTTGGAGCAGGTGGTATAAAGAATACTTGAACGAGCTTCAAAAGCGTTTGCGATGGGCTAATGAACAAGCTAACATTCAAACGGGAGCGTTAGTGACGATTAAGGAAGATAATATCCCACCTTACCAATGGAAATTAGGTCGCGTGGTTGAAGCAATTCCTGGTCGAGATGGTAAGGTAAGAGTTGCAGACGTAAAAACTGCAACCCGTATATGCCGAATAGCAATTCATAATCTGGCTCCACTTCCTATCAACATTGACGACGCATTGGAAGAAGATATGGAAGATAACATTGAAGATGTCGACATGCAAGACACTGGCGCAACAGCTCCAAATAGGGATTCACATAATGGGAGAAAGCGGCAACGCCAGTCACCTGGCAGGCTACACGCTCTTAAAACCTGCTTGCTGACACTTTTGATTCTGCCACTAGGTACGTGGTCAATGCCGTCAGAAAAGTCACCCATCGAGGTAACTAAATTGGAGGATAGTGCGAGTATATATGCTGAACACATCGGGACTGCAAGACTCTCGCCCACCAGTTGGAAGATTATTACATATTATGACCTAACATGTTATTGGGAAACGTTATATACAATCCGCGCTGGAATGCAACAACTACAACGGCTTAACAATGATATAGAAAACAATACAAATCAGCAAGCGATTTTAAAACAGTATCAACATCAACTCGATCAGTTGAATAGGAACACGATGTTCCTGCAGGAAACACCACGACTAAGAAAGACACGATCACCACTAGATATAGTCGGCTCCATAGCTCATAACTTATTCGGCGTGTTGGACAACGACTATGCGACGTCAATGAGTAAAGTCATAGATAAAATTAATAGCAACGAAAATCACTTAAACAAATTATTAAAATCTCAAACTTCAGTTTTGGAAACAACAGTCAACATTTTAGCAAAGAGCGAAGTTGAAAGAGTCAATCAAACCCAGCATATTGAGAAAGCATTTGATTTCGTTTACGAGAACATACGCCACTTCAATAATGAAGGTAAACAGCAACGATTAATTGAAGCATTCAATCGTTATCGTGTTCGCGTCTCAAGATATTCAAGGTCAAAGGTCACAAAAATCGGTTTTTCGCGAATATCTGGCTTCCTATCGGTTAAATGAGATTTGCATTTATTATAAAAGTTGTAGGCTATAAAATTCCCTACAACTTTTGTTTAAACTTTTTTTTCATACGACCAACCGTTTTGAAGGTAGAGCGCGAAGAGTGCACATCGTACAGTCATATACGGCCTAATGCAAGGTCAAGCGTGAGTTATGGTTATCAGTACGTTATAAAGTCAATTATTTACTTGGAAATTATAATTATTAAACAATGCCTATTATTTATGTACTAACTATTAATTATTTATATTTAATTAAAGTAAGTAACTTGATTATTTATATATAATTATTATTTGTTTTATTTTAATTCATTTGTAGCCCTACTATTTTTGCTTCGCTGTCGAGTTTCAGGAAAAGTTCTTTGGCGGTTGTTAATGACTGTGACTACTACTTGGCTCGACTTGTATAGTCATGTACCTCGCGAATCGACAGGTAGCTTTCTTATGACATATTCCAGAGCCAAATTGAATAGCAATGGGGCCAGCCCATCTCCCTACTTTAGTCCGATATTTGTATCAAAGGCATTGGTTAGTTGGTTATTAATGCGGACTTGCGAGGTTGTCGACGTCATTGTCATTTTAGTAAGACTGGGATGCCAAAGCAAAGCGTTGTTTGGCACAGTGTGCTACGATCAGTACCGTCGTATGCTTGCTTAAAGTCAACGAAAAGTTGGTGTACGTCTATATTCAACTCTGTTAAAATATATATTCAACTTTTTCACTCCGCTCTCATCTTTTCATTCACATACATAAAGACATGAACTGTCCCCTTTTTGTTTTATAAACTTTTCCACAGTAGTAAACCTGAATTTAAACACATCGGACGTGTATAATTTTACTTGGCAAATTTTTTCGCTCGGGTCGTTTAGTCTACCCCTTAATGTTTTGGGCCCCTGCGTTAACAGGTTATGGGTCCAAGCACAACAAATGCCAGCGCGTGGAATAGTAAAAAGAATATTTAATACCACGGGAGTAGATTCTTGATTCCGTCGCGTTGAGGTGATTCTGTCGAAATGGCGCAATATTTAGTCAACTGCGCTCGTCTGGAAATGCTATCGCGTTATAACTACGATACCTGGAAAATCCAGGCAGAGGTCATTCTGGTGAAAAACGACACCTTGGGCTACGTAAGTGGCAAAATCCCGGAACCACCAACACAAGGCACCGGCAGTGAATTAATAATATTTTATACTTAAATAGTTAAATATGAATAATTATATATAAATAATCAAGTTACTTACTTTAATTAAATATAAATAATTAATAGTTAGTACATAAATAATAGGCATTGTTTAATAATTATAATTTCCAAGTAAATAATTGACTTTATAACGTACTGATAACCATAACTCACGCTTGACCTTGCATTAGGCCGTATATGACTGTACGATGTGCACTCTTCGCGCTCTACCTTCAAAACGGTTGGTCGTATGAAAAAAAAGTTTAAACAAAAGTTGTAGGGAATTTTATAGCCTACAACTTTTATAATAAATGCAAATCTCATTTAACCGATAGGAAGCCAGATATTCGCGAAAAACCGATTTTTGTGACCTTTGACCTTGAATATCTTGAGACGCGAACACGATAACGATTGTGACTTTTGAGACAACATTTAGAATGACAAAACAAAGGTTCATACCAATTTGCAGCTTATTATCTTTCATTCCGAGGTTGACCCCTTATTTTACCTAATATGACTGGGCTATAAATAGTCTAGAGATATATAGGACTATAAACGTTAATTATCAAATTGAAGGTGAATTATGTCGTATTTGCACTCAACATTCCCTTGGTACTGACTACAAAATTCGATCTATTCAGACTAATTCCATGCCCCAAATTGGTGAATAATACATTCTTTTCAATTTCGATCAAGACAGAATTGATGATAACAACCCTATATAAAGATCGCTTCTACCCCTTAACAATACCTGAATTGACGCAATGCCTAGCACCTGAAGAAAATTACTACTTGTGTATTCAACAAAGGCCTATAATCAAAAAGGGAAACGCCATCGCCACTTGTGAAATAGAGGTCTTTTTGCAAAGAAACGTACCAAACGATTGCATCTGGAATGTGTATGCTCAAGACACAATGTGGGTTCAATTAAGAACTATTAATCATTGGCTATTTTCTCTGGATAAGGAATTCGATTTCTATTTTGTTTGCGACGCTGATGTCATTCAACAACGGCTTCCTAAGAAGGGGATACTAGCGATGTACGATGGTTGCATTTTGAAGGACGACCTAATAACCTTGAGAGCTTTCGACAATAAACAGTCTACGCTGACTTGTAAATTGCAACCAAATATTAATTTATCCTTTGTAAATTCTGCAGATGCGCCCAGTATACCATTTCAGCGACAATCATGGGAAAACAAGGAAGCAACACACAATTTGGACGTGACAAACTTGAAGGATCAACTGGAGGTGATGAAATCTCAGCAGCAGGAGTTAGAACAGCTACAACCACACGACATCCATACGCTATCTGTGGGATACATTGCATTAGTAGTTGCGATCATCATCGTAGCATTCTGGACAACTAAATTCCTAAGAAGAAGAGGTGAAGTCAAAATAACGCAAATACCGGTTCCAGCCCCAAGACACTCATTGAGCGATCATCAATTTAGTTTTGAAGTATAAGACTTCAACAGGCGGCAGTATGTTAAGGCTAAATCAAATATTAAATCATTTTTGATATTGTAAATTTTAAATTTCAAAGTCTAATTATAAATTCTAATGTAATTTGTTTAATTCTATTCATTCATTTAATTTTCTACTTGCAAAAATGCCAAACAATCAAATTCACATTCTTCACAAAATTGTAATTTTAGATGCCAGACGAAAAGTCCATGATATTGTAACGTTAGATGCTAAAATTCAAAAGTCCAAAAGTATTTGCTTACACGTTAAAGTTCTTTTCAATTCAAATATTTTTGCTTACACCAAGATAATTGTACACGCATGAAATGTACATAATGAAATTTACTATGAGAAAATGTTATTGCTTAGTTCACATTATTTAGGTATAAATTTAATTGTTATTTTAGAAATAAACGGAGTTGATATTCAGAACTCAAGCTGTCTAGTTGTGGTTTTATTTATCGACTCTCTGAAAAGTGGAATTGCAAAGTGGAATATAGGTAACCTGTTTTCTTCTTCACAACTTCCTAAGTCCTTTGCTTGGAAGCAGTGTAGTATTGCTGTTCAGGCATTGAACTATTCAAATAAAACCAACTAAGTCTTTTCTCGGAAGTAGTGTAACACTGCTTTTCAAGTATTGAACTTAGACATTTTCTTTTCAGGTATTCATATAGATCCACTTGGAAGTAGAGTAACCTACTCTCCATTTAAATCTTTATTTTTCTGTTCATTGTTGAGTGATCAAACTATTTCATAATTATAGATTGAGCACAAGCGTGAACAACAGGAATCTAATGATGAAATAGATCTCTATTTGTCGACGTTAGAGAAGCTGACGTTGCAAACGATTGATTAAGATTAAGCATCGGAACAATATGGAAGGATATGAAACACCAGCCATCGCAAGGTTGAAAAGATTGAAAAGCCTTCTTCTCACACGCGTCAACAATATTTATCGACGATTTTTGGACTACAACCATCCCTCGTTGTCTTTGTTGAAATTACACCTGAAGAATGTCCGGAACTTAATCCGCTCATACTTAAGGAGTGAGGTCAGCAATCAATGGGCGGAAAAATTAAGGGATATTAGCCCACAGGACCCAGACGGCGTTTTCGCGAAGGTGAGTAGCATATTCCATAAGAAGTGTCGAGTGAAGGTATCGAATCTTGAAGTCACTAGTGATGAGATAAATCTTCTCGATAGGGCTGGTATCGAAACTGATAATACGACTCCGGATGGAAATGGATACAGGATTATTTGTGAAGGGTTGGATAAACTTGCCCTGATTGGAACACATTTTGAATTGATTCATCTACCAAACCCTGAGGGAGGTAATGAAATATTTTCTGAGGTCGTTGAAGCAAAATTTTCCGACTTCAAATCAAGCCTGAACGGCCAATCAATTCTTCATTTCAATGAAACATTAACATCTGACCTCATACCGAGCTTGAATCTTATTGATTATTTTGTCAGCTATGAAGACTTGTGTTTCATATTTCGCAGCATAAACAACAAGAAATCATGTGGTACTGATGGTATTCCAAATGTAGTTCTCCGACATTTGCCTGAGGTTGCTATTAGGAATTATTGCATATTGTTCAATAACATGTTGAACAATTCATATTTCCCAAATGAGTGGAAAAAGGCTAAGGTATTTCCGATCTTGAAGAAAGGATGAGAATTTTCATGCTCCAAAAGCTATCGCCCAATCAGTTTGCTGCCTAACATCAGCAAGATGTTTGAAGTGATACTCAACAGAGCATTCAACGCCCACATTGAGGAAAATGAGTTGATGCCGAATTACCAATTTGGTTTTCGTGCCAGGCATTTGACCACACATGCAATAACGAAAGTAATCTCAGACATTCGTTGGAAACGAAATGATAGACAATGCGTTGGAGTATGTCTCATTGATATGGAGAAAGCGTTCGATACGGTGTGGTAAGATGGACTAGTTTTTAAACTCCTTCAGGACAAGTTCCCCAGACACCTTATCGCCATGATGTGTAATATGTTGTACGGGAAATCGTTTGTTGTAACTGATGGAAATCTGACAACAATGCGCGAGTTCAAGGTCTTGAATGGTCTACAGCAGGGAACAGTTACAGCGCCTCTGCTCTTCTCAATTTTCATTTTCAAGCTATTGAACGGCTTTGATTTTAACGACTCGCCAACGCGATCATTGGTAGCGTTTGCTGATGATCTGATCATCTATATGGCAGACCGAAAAGCTACAATAGTTCAGAGCAGTCTCCAAAAAATGTTCAATGATGTACAGCTGTACACTGACAATTGGCGAATGAAAATCAATGCGCAAAAATGTGAAACAATCTTGTTTCGGACAATTCTGCAGGGGGTCAGTTAAGACCTGAAACGTAATTGGAAAAATTTCCACATCATGGCTGGCAAGGGTAGTTTAGAACGGGTTCCACATAAATCCTGTGTTCGATACCTCAGTGTTTATCTCGATCAGTATCTGTACTATACTGAACATGTCAAAATCATGCTCAGTAAGGCACTAAAAGTAGTCATGGCCCTACGAAAACTCTTTCATTCCAAATACATTGATCAAACGGTCAAAATTATCTGTTACAAGACCCTGGTTAGACCCGTTTTGACATATGGATGTCAGATCTGGTACAACCAGAGTGCTAGTACTATGGAAAAATTAAGAGTTCTCGAAAGGAAATGTCTTCATGCATGTACTGGTTTGTACAGAAAGCATGAGACGGATTGGAAACATTCTATATCGAATAGAAGAATTTATCAAACTGCTGAAGTGACGAGAGTCGATATCTTCATATTGACACTTCTTCGGAATCATATCGCAAGATCTGTGACTGTGAGTGAAAACCCTTGGATTTCACAGCCATTCCACCCTACAGATGGGTATATTGCGACTTGCCTCGCTACTGGCTTCATTCCTCCAGAATCATTCGTGTATTTGGACATGAATCGATATGATTTTTGATTCTGACGGCGTCCCAGTCATATATCACATATACAGGCCACCAATAAGAAGATAAAATATCCTCCGAATTTGAGTTCACGAGACCAACAATTCCAATGGAGATACTCATTTGCTAGATTTGTTGAAGCTGATCGAGCTGAGACGGGGCAATCTAGGTATTGGTGGCTGAATGACAATGTCTAAATTATTCGTGTTTATTTTCAGTTTTTGTGGTTTTCGTTAGTTAGTTTTTGCGTTTCAGCGCATTATTGCTACATTTAGTGTCGTTGTTTTTTAATATTTAAAATTAGGGATAGGTTAGGTATGTGTAATGGTTATTATATCAGTTTAGAGATAAGGTTAAACGCTTAGGTTAGGAATATTCTGATAGAATTTATTGGTATAAGATAAAGTTTTTTTGATTGAACTTTTATTAGAATTAGGTTATAACAAATTAGGTGTAGGTTCAAAGTTCACTACTGTGTTTAAAATTATAAATAATTTTAGGATAGTGTTGGTTGGTTTTTTCTCCTTTTTCCAATCAAATCATAAAATATGTAATAATCTTAATTAATTTGAATTTGCTATAGTTTTTTTGATGAAATGTGTTCAACTAATAACATATAAATTTAGAGAGCCATTTGGGCCATTAAGTTTTTGTATTGATTTAATTTGGAATTTGCTTTATATTCTTTTAAAATTTATAACGGTTAGTATTGAATAAAGTGCTTTTGACTTTGACTTTGATGTACCCGTCTGTTCATCGGTCCGTCTGTATGACAAAGCAGTTTTCCTCCGAAACTATAGAAGCATACGGCCATGAAATTTTGTAGAAAGGCCAAGTTTTGATGTAAAAAATTTTTTTAGAGAGTTTTAAGAGGGGTCTCACCATATAGGAAGGTGACCTATGAAAAACATTTTTCACCATTGGTAGTCGACTAGGGTGTCATTGGAAAGGACTTAATGAGATTTTTTTTAAAATATCTCTTAAAACTACCTTAACAGTACCGAGGGAAGCAGGGGAAGGGGAAGTGCACGAAATTTTCAACATTCATGATGCAATTTAATAAACGGCTGAAGATAAGTACCGAATTTATAGGTGAAACAAACCGAGGAGGCAGGTGAGAGCTACTAGCAGGAGGGCTTTTTAATGATCCTAGGGTTTTTCTGATACCACGAATCGATGGCTTGAATTATTCATCCATTACTTTTGTAAAAAAAATCTTTCAATTTTATCGAAAAGATGTAGAGTTCCTTCCATAAGGGCATAACAGCTGTTAAGCACAACTCGTATACAATGTCACCCGCAAATTTATTTGCTTCAAGCGACAACATAGTGTGGTTCCGATGAGCATATCCAAGTAGATGCTTATTGGATGGCATGTCAAATATTTTCAAGCTCGAGAGCTTGTTTTCCCTGACAAACGCACGATCAGGAATTTTTTTGGGAGGGTAAGCTGCTCGTTTGCTCATTCTAGCATTATTTGCGCGTGAAATGTATCCAATATTTGGATGCGGATCCATTTCGTGTGAGTTAAGTTATTGAACGTTACAATTATTAAAAATATATATGTTGGAAATTCCTTCCCACGGAATATCTTCAATAAAAACACTTTGGTTTTCACTTTCACTTATTTTATTTAATTAACACTTTTTAGTTAACAACAACAACAACAACACTTCTTAGCTTTAAACTTAACAATTCAAACTATTCAATTTCAACTTTGATAATAACTCGAATGAATGCTCAACTTGAACTTTATAATAGTTCGATTCAACTTCAACAAATACTTCACTTCAACTAAATCGAATACTCAGTTTCAATTAACTAATTCTCAAAGGGCTGCTTCTATAATGATAAGAATGCTGATGAAGCATTCTCTTTGTTACTTTGACTCAAGCTAAGAATTGGACTTTAATATGCTGATGTCAGCAATGCAAGTAAGCAAAATTTGATATTGCAATAACAAGATGTTTATATTAGATACATCAAGTTACTGGATGACGGGATATGGAAGACTATGATAAAGGTTTAGTTAATTGTGTGGTAATATGCTGATGTATGGATTTGGGATTATGTGTAACCCACGCAGTCATTGTTTTCGGGAGCGAGGAAGGTCTTAATGTTGCATCATAAGTAGTCATGTGCGCATGGGGTGTTTCCGAATGTTTGGATTTGGCTTCATTTCGTGGGCACATGAATATTAGTTTTGCATCGTATGCACATGAGATGTATCTGAATGTTTGGATTCGGATCCATTTCATGGGTACATGAACGTTCCCACAATGTGTTGTTTTGATGCATGGTAGAAAGTTGGATATTTTACACCGTGTGCACATGAAATGTATTCGAATGTTTGGATTCGCATACATTTCATAAGCACACAAATTAATCATTGCCTTTTGGGGAGTTTCGGCGTGGTGTAATTTTAATTTTTAGTCATCAGTCAGTCAGCCGCATCGCAACGAACAAGTTTTATTTATATATTCAAAAGTAAACTGCCAGGGTACAAGAGCCCTAACATCAACATTTCGAGGCCCTAGTGAGATCTTAAGTTAGATTTTGAACCGTTCTATAATTTTTTGGGATGCCGGAGTTCTTTCAATTGGCACGATTACGATTCCGGGCAATATTTGGACAGCGGTCGGACTGGAGTTACGGTTGCAGAATATGGATACCAGTGTTACGTGAGTATAGTGTTTGTTTAGTATCAGTGCCGGTGAAGATCTGTGCTGTGCCATTTTTTGAGCTTTAAAAAGCCCTATTACACAACCATGGAACGTTTGGCGGAGTGTTAAAAAGGATTGGCAACCAACTACAGAACGGATTACGCTGCCCGAAAACAAGATGCCGGGTATTACGAAGCAAAGCTTAAGCACCCCGAGTCTGCGTGGGATACCTTCGAAAAAGGGGATTCAGAGATCTGAAGGCTATCGGAAGTGCCAGTGCCCTATGAATATTTCCCCAGTGCCTTGTACGAGACAACGCAAGCAAATTATTTGCTGTTTCAACAGCACTTCAAGGATCGGATGTTGGCCTTGAAGGAAGCTGCTTACAAACTGGTGGCCAGTTGACGCAGAGGGAATTGCCCACTGAAAATACAAGCGAAAGGCTGGTAGATACACCATCACCAAGTGCTAACAGCATTACAAGGATGTTGTGACGATACAATGTGATGGCAGATTCCTTGCTGAGAACGATCACCCGTTTGGATCATCCGGAGCTGTCAAGATCGTGGTAAATGGCAAAAATCACTTTGGTGCAAAGATACTGGTCGCAGTTAGAGGAGTGTCATCACGTTATTTCCGAACATTGTGACGATCCTGGCGGACAAGATTTTCATGTCACTCGACACGTAAAGCTCAAGGAAGTACCGCAGGACTGGCTGATCTGGTTAGAAACAAGGCTGCAAGAATTTGAAGCAGCCTCAGTGACATCAACTCCAACAACAGTGGGCCCCAGTTTCCGTCTACCTAAGATAACGCTTCCAACCTTTGACAGAGAATACTTGCGTTGGGAACAATTTTGTGACTTGTTCTTGGAAGTGGTGCACAGCCAACCAATGTCGAATTACCAAAAGCTAGTACCTTAAGGCCAACCTTGTAGAAGAAGCTAAAAGACTAATTCAAAATTTTGCGCTCTCTGAAAATAATTACGAGGCAGCGTGGGACACCTTAAAGGAGCGGTACGATAATCGACGGCTATTGGCCACAGCACTCATCAATTCATGACTGGGTCAACCATCCCACGCGGGTCAGAAATCTTAAGCAACTGCCGTGAAACCTCTACATGACACTACCCAGGAGTGCATCATTGGCCTCGAGAACATGGACGTAGCCACTGCTGATTGGGACCCACCACTCTTGCACCTATTTACCAGGAAGCTTGATTCAGACACTCACGCACTGTACGAACAATCATTGACCAGCCCACGAGAACTACCACCTTTGAAAGGCTTTTTGAAATTTTTGGAGACTCGTTTTCAGGCTCTCGAGGCGCTCGGCAATGTATCGAAGGGACCATCGTAGAGCTGGACCAAGGGTACCAACGCTGCAATAGCTACCGTGGCGACTTATCAGTGCCTGATGTGCAAGGCAACGCACCCACTGTACTAATGCCCAGATTCCCTTAAGCTCACCATCGCAGAAAGACTAAAATTTGTCCAGTCGAAGAAACTTTGGGTCAACTGTCTCCGAGAAGGACAAAAGGCTGCTAACTGCTCGTCCAGAAGTTGCAAGGAATGTGCCAAAAACCACAATAGCCTACTGCATTTGAGTGGAGATGCCAAATCAAATTCAGCCAAGGTGATCCCCCCGCGCTTGAAACCGTCTAAACAGGAGGCAAAGTAGCAGTCCGACGCACCATCGCTCGCTCTAACTACTCTGACGACAACACGGTCCAAGGGGTATGTGCTTCTGAGCACGGTCCTGGTAAAGCTGACTGGCAGCAATGGAGTGCCGAGCTGTATTAGATCCGGGCTCACAATCAATTTGATTACGGAGCGGATTGACCTACGAGCTTTTGGCTATCGTGCAGATAAAACTAGGCCCCAAGCTCCCCGTGCTTCAAAATACGCTCCTTAGCTGGATAGTCGCTGGAAGAGCAGTCCAACCTTAAGCTTCGTCATGGATGCTTTTGGTCTTACCTGCACAAGATTGGTAAGTCACGGTCTATTGACTGCATATTCTGTGTTGGAGAGGTCGATGATGCCTACCATACATTTTTTGTATGCGAGAGGTGGGAAAGGCAGCGCGTGACCTCATTGAAGAAATGGGAGATCTCTCTCCGGAGGAACTCACTGGAGAGATGCTCACATCCGTTGACAAATGGAACTGTGTGGCACATTATGCTCGGGCAGTCCTTAAGATAAAAAGGAACATATTTGAGCACCTGGAGGCGTCCAGGGCGGAGGGGTCTCTTTTCTAGAAATCCCTCTCCCTTCCCCTCCTTCCGCTGGAAAAGTGATCCCTGTAGCCCGGTGGCGCCGAAACGCGTAGAGAAATGAGGCTTAGCCCGAAGTAATGTGTCAAACGGTTCCAGGCTAGGTTCTCAGATTGACAGGGGAGGTGTTTAGTGGGTAGTCCAAGGGTATCCTCCATGGGAGTCCCACACTGCCAGACTTGGCGGGCGTAAATGCCTTCACCTCCCTACCACAAAAAAAAAAAACCTCAAGCTTCCTCAGTGACTTGCGGGGTTCTAGCAGATGACGTCAAACTAAACAAGACCATCAAAAAATTCAGGGAAGTGACTTCCTCTACTTCCCAGAATTTTTTGATGGTCTTGTTTAGTTTGAGGTCTTCTGCTAGAAATTCGCAAATCACAGCTTTTTGAACATGAAACCACAGTTTACTTTGACTGAAAAGGTATGTGAAATACATTTTTGTCAAACGATGCGAAGACACCCTGACGGTCACTTCCTGGTGAGACTTCTCTTTTGCGATGACCTCGAGAGGCTGGGCGACTCAAAAGCTAATGCCACATGCAGATTTTGGCCATGGAACGGAGGCTGGAGAAAAACGCCGAGCTGACACGTAAGTACATGGAATTCATGGACCGTCGTAGTCATATGGAGGAAATGGCTCTTTAGATGGACAAGAAGTGGCAGTGTTTCCTACCACACCATTGCGTATTGAAGCCAAATAGTAGTTCCACCAACCTGAGAGTGGTCTTTGATGCCTCCATGAAAACGCCAACAAACATCTGATTAAACAACATTCTATACACCGGACGTACCATTCAGCACGACTGGTTTGCAATCTTGCTACGTTTCCAAAAGCCCTGCTTTGTTTTCACCGCCGAAATCGAGAAGATGTACCGTCGGATAGTGCTTCATCCCGATGATCGCAATTATCATATTCTGGTCTGGAGAAATAGTTCAACTGAGCCATTATGGTACTATCGATTAAATATCGTCACCTACGGCACGACGTGTGCTCCATACTTAGCGTCCAAATGTCTTCAGGTGTGAGCATGGGATGTACAGCACAGGCACCCCCTGGGTAGCAGCGTATTGCAAAACGACTTCTACATCAACAACGCTATGACTGGGATGGACAGCTTGGCGAAAGCAATTCAGAAGCAGGAGGAGTTGATCAAAATGCTCGGTAGTGCAGGCATGCCTCTGCGCAAATACTGTGCCAATCATCCTCAACTGTTGCAGAGGATAAAACTTGAGAACCAGCAGGTACAACTGGACTTCAGCAACCTATCAGAGGACTACATCAAAACCCTTGGCGTAATCTGGCTCCCGAAGGCGGACGAGTTCCAAGTTCACATCAATCTGGAGTCAAGTGATCCAAAAATCACCAAAAGGACGATAGTATCTGACATTGCCAGGATGTTTGACCCGATGCGCCCACTGGCACCGATCATCGTAACTACCAACCTTTTCCTACAGCAGATTTGGCACTTGCAGTTGGAATAGGATGCCGCCTTGCCTGCGGGAATACACACTCACTGGTCCAAATTTCACAGCAGTTTGCCATCGTTGCTGAAGGTTTGCTTTCCCCGACAGGTTCACGCTTGAGAGAAGCCCGTGCAGGTTCAGCTGCATACCTTCTGTGATGCCTCAGAGAAGGCATATGAGGCGGCTTCTACCCTGAGAAGCGATCGACTTGTCATCGGATTGTTATGCAAGTGTGGTCCCGATCAAAACGGTGACTATCTTACGCCTTGAGTTATGTGCTGCCAAACTAGAAGCTGAGCTAACCGAGTGAGACAAAACTGCGCTAAATCTGCAAAATGTTTGCTAGATCTTCTGGACTGATGCTGAAATCGTCCTCGCTTGGGTCAATTCAACCGCATCGTCTTACAACACATTCGTTGCTAATCGGGTTTCAGCTATTCAAACGCTCTCGAGACCAAACCAATGGCGCCATGTTAGTTTCGGAAACAGTCCAGCTGACATTCTATCACGGGGTATAGCGCGCATTGAACTGAGTAGCTGTGACATGTGGTTACAAGGACAACCCTTTTTGAGTGGAGCTGAATCAACCTGCCCTAACGAATACAAGATCCCGCGATTTGAAGAAGAGGCGATCCAAAGTGACTATACTGGCAACAGCAAAGGTGGACATGCATTTTATTCATGGTTGCAACGAATAGTAGCCTACGTGTTATGGCTTATCAGTTATTGTAAACCAGTTTCTCAGAACCTCTACCCGCGGAGCAGGGCCCTCATGAGACGTGAGTTTTCCAGCGCCCTAGAGGTCATCATCAAGTACATCAAGCAAGATGCCTTCCGCGAAGAAATACGGGACATTCGTTTAGTGAAGCAGATCAACAAAAACAGCCCTTCGTGGAGCTGGCTCCCTTCCTAGACTCGGAAGGAATCTTGCGCGTTGGTGGGAGGCTGGAATTGTCCAGGCTTTCTTTCGAAGTCAAGCTCTCGATGCTGCTTCTATTCCAACGCCCATTCACCAAGCTATTGATAATGGACATTCACCGCGTCAACTGCCATATTGCAGGAGTCTACCACCAACTATCGGAATTTTCATTATCGCTCTACTCAAACGACGCGCAACACATGGTGGCGGCTTCATGCAGTGCCCGAGGAATCGGCTTCCACTTTATCCCACCGCGCGCACCCCACTTTGGTGGATTTATTTATTTATTTAATTATTTATTTAGCCGTTAAATCAGCCGAAATTTTACGCCGCCGAAGCACTTCGTCGGCAACTCTCACATATGAAGAGCTGCATATGCTGGTGGTTGAGGTGGAGGCCATTTTTAATTGGAGAACGCTGTTTCCGATGTCAGACGACCCTAACAATTTGGCAGCCTTGACCTCAGGGTATTTTCTCATCGGAGAACCCCTGACGGCCATGGTAGGCGCTCGCGTGAAACGAGTCGCTAACGGCCTTCACACTCGGGGGAAGCTGATAAACCACCTCAAGCTCGAATTCTGGAGACAATGGTCACGTGAATACATTCATCAGCTGCAATATCGCATCAAGTGGAGACAGATCCACCAAACCATCTTCCCAGGGGAAATTGTCATCATAAAGGAACACAACGTGCCGACAATGAAGTGTCCTCTAGGCCGAATTGTGAAGACCTACGAGGGCAGTGACGGTTGCGTAAGGGTCACAGACGTAATGACCACATCTAGAATACTGAAGAGACCGATCCACAAACTTGCCCCTTTACCAGTGCACGACGACATACCGTCTGATGGAGGGACACGAAAAGCGAGTAATCAACCATCGGCAGGAGACTAAGATCAAGGCAGCATCGACGGCAATCCGGCGATGAGGCAGAGATTGGGGTAAATGAGAACATCAATTGTGACCTTCCCCTTGGCGTGCCTGCTAATTTATACGGTGAACATGGCTCCAGCACAGGTTCCACTGACTGGCCTACCTCCTGGTCATTTTCAATTACTGGGAAATGCGTACCTATCTTCGAGCGAATGGAGGCTGGTAATATATTACGATTTGGGACCATATTGGACTGAATTGGCCGTGCTATAGAATGTGAGCGAATGTGACGTGAGAATGGAACTCCATCAACAAATTCCATGCATCTCATAGATCATTTCCAGCATTTCCATCAAGAGTTCTCCAACATCAACCAAATCCTGCGAGTCAGAGCTGAGAGGGGCACTATAAATACAGTAGATGGTCTCGCCCGGTCGTTGTTTGGTATTCTGGATGATAATTACGCCAATCAGATGGCCCAAACCATCAAAACAATGCAAGAAAGGCAAGACAATTTGCATTCACTACTGAAGAATCATACCTCAATCATAGATTTTGAACATTCTTGGTAAAAGCAAGAAGATGATGCACAAAAGGTTTATGGCAATAGAGCAGGAGCTGGATTGATTGTCCAATGACGTCAAGGCTCCCCACATGGAAGGAATCAGAATCAGGTGCTGGATCTGTCACAATATTGGCATTTCAAATGACACTCATCACCATCAACCTGCAGAGAATTCAATCTTCTTTAACAAATGTTGTAGCAGATACCCAGCACGGGCAATTCAGCGCGTTGCTTTTATCGCAACAATGACTAAGCGTGGGGGCGACCAACCTCAGGTAACACTTGCTGTCTTTGAGCTGAAATCCCCACTGGTAGCTGCAGTAACGATCGCGCTCTACAGGCTTCTTCCGATACCAATGGTGAAGCACAACCACCTGACCGCCATACTATCAACATCGCGATATTTGATCGTTACTCCGCATCATGACCTGTATCACCCGCTACCCTAATAGAAATACGCTTTCTGCATACTGATACAACCGAACATTCATCCGGCAGTCTCATCCTTTGTATAGCAAAGAATCTATTGCTGAAGGGAATTCCATCTGCAACCGGGTGCAGCGTAGTTCATCTGCCCACTTCATTCGCCTCCGCACTGACGCTGCAGGAGTCCGGCATACTCAAGTTGGAACCGGACTGCATTCTCAAGTCCAATGCTGTAACCATCCAGAGTCATCGCGTATACGAAAGCCAGGTAGGCGTGTCACATACTGCGATCCACTCTGGTCTAGAACTTAGAGGACCAGAAGCCGTCCATGGGCTCAACACCTCCAGTCAGTTCAACAAATCTGACATCGATGAGTTACGAAAGCAAGTGCAGGCACAAGATCTTTCCTGGACCAATCATCCATCAATATACCATCGGCTAGCCTCCAAGAGTGCTCTTGTCGACCGGCATTCCCCCTGCGAGAATTTCCTCAGGTACGTGGGGGTGGAACTCCCCAAAGAATGCTAGCCTCCAAGAGTATTCCTGTCGGCCAGTATTCCCCCTGCGCAACAACCTTAACGCGCAGCTCAATTGTGCACCTCTCCATGGTTGAATTTGTCAAGCACTGAAACAAAGAAATGTCAAATTAAATTGGGCGTAAAACTTGACGTTAAAGTTTGACTCACAATTAATATCGTGCATTATGATTGGACCACCCTTTATGTAGAATCTAAAAAGAAACCTCTGCACTTATGGGAATTGAACCTAAATCAATGCGATTAAGAGTCAAAATCACTGCTTACTGAGGTATTGAGACATATAAACCTGAAAGACTAAAAGAGTATATATGCAATAATATCGTATACAATACTCCTTTTATTCACTTTGGGTTTTGGGTTTCATCATATTTTTTTTCATTCACAGCGTGTACCTAAAAGTTTCAATTATAAAATTGATAATTTTTTTACAACATTTAAATATCCAAATTTAATACATACCTCCAAAGTGACTTTACTTTCTGTCAATAAACTTGGGATGATATGAAAAGAAACTATCCCAGTGAATGGGAAAAGAAGAAAAAGCAAAAAATTAAGTGGGAGAAATTCATCGCTTGTCAGATTCACTGCTGAAATTTACTCACAGGACGTCATCCCAACCAATCAATAATGCACAAAAGTGGTAGGAAGAACGGAAAAACGGAAGAAGACAAAATTGCTTTGCTGCACTCTGAAAGAGAGTTGGATCTATCAGAAGAATTGGAAGATTCCTCATTGAATTTCGATATTGCAAATTGGCCGTTTGCAGTGCCAATGGAACATTTGAGTCAGTTCAAAAGCCTGGAGAAAACCTAAAAGGTCTAACTTGGCAGTTGACTAAAAATTTGTTTTATAGGCAACTTCCTAGTGGAGAAATGATTTTGAGAAAATGGATAGTTTACTTTCATGAAAAGAAATCGCTATTTTGCTTTTGTTGCAAGCTCTTTGATGTCAAAGATAAGCACGCAATGACATCCAGTTTCATCACAGGCGTCAACAATTGATGATAACTGTATCCTAAAGTGACTGATCACAAAAGCTCAGATATTCATATTACTAACTTAGAGAAATGGAAAACGCTGAAGCAGGCTTATTCAAAACAAAACCACAGATGCTGCTCATAAAGTTACCATGGAAATAGAGGAGATGAATTGGAGGGACATTTTACATTGCCCCTTGGAAATTACACTTTTTTGGCTAAGCAGAATTTGCCTTTAGAGGTCACAGAGAAGACATCGACTCTAGAAATCGTGGTAATTTCTTAAAACTAGTGAATCTTCTGTCACGTTATGATCCTGTTTTAAAAGAGTACAGCGTTCAACTTCGACAATCTTTGCAAGCAGGAATAATTCCAGTTACGTACTTGTTGCCAGCAGTGTAAAATGAATTTGTTTTTCTCTTGAGTTACGCGGTAAAGAAAGATATAATTTCTGAAATCAAGAAAGCAAAGTACTATGGAACACTGTTCGACAGCATACCTGACATATCTCACATCGAACACGGGAGTCAAGTCATGAGATATGTTAAAATGACAACCGGAAAGTAGAGGTAAAGGAATCATTTCTGGATTTCATTCCTCTTAGTGGAAAAAAAGCAAACGACATTACAGAAGAAATATTTCAATCACTAAAGAATGACGAATTGGATTTAAGACTTTGTCGAAGTCAAGCTTATGACAATGCTACAACCATGGCAGGCATTCACACCGGAGTGTAGACGAGGATTGAAGAATTGAATCCAAAGCGATTTTTGTCCCCTCTGCCAACCACTCTCTAAATTTATGTGGGGCTCAAACTTTTGGAAACGATTCTAGTTGTATTACATTTTTTGGCACTTTGGAATGTGTGTACAAATTTTTTTCATGTTAAACCATAGATAGAACATTCTATAAGAAATCGTAGGAGTACCTGTGAAAAGACTTAGTGGCATGATATGGAGTGCTCATCATGATGCAATGCAGTCAAGCCTATCTTTAAAAATTTCGAAAAATTGGTTGATGCTGTAAAAAAGTTGTGTGATGTTTCTGAAAATATAGACACGAAAGGAGCTGCGCAGATTTTAATGACAAACATTTGCTATCTCCATTTTTTTGCTTCTTGCATTTATGGTATCATATTTTATCTGAAATAAGCCATTTCCAAAAATATTTCCAAATCGAAGATATTAGTTTGAAAAAGTGCGTATTTGAGCTGAGAAGTTTCAAACTTTTTTTAGAATAGAGTCGGGAAGAATTGGTTCATAAAGTCTTACAATATGCAACTTGCATTAAGTTAGACATTGATCTCGAAAGTCGAAATTGCAGGCGAGTTAGAAAGCTGATGCCAGGGGGAAAAACAAAGATGCAGGTTTAACTCCGCAGCAAGAAGTAACGCGTGCTAGTTTAGAGTGCATTGACGACTTTTATGTAGAGCTAGAAAAAAGACTAACGCCAACAACGTATATATGCACTCAAAAAATTTCTTAAACGCAAGTCATAAAAAAATAGGAACATATACTCGTATACATCAATTTACAGAAACTTTCAATGATTTAGAGGCCGAAGAAATGCTACCAGAAGTGAAGAGGCTTAGAAGGCATCTGAAGGCTTCAGCGACCAAAATTAATGATGCAGCCTAATGGACGTCATTGCGAGTGCTTGAGGTAATTATTGAAATGGACTTTCGTGAATCACTACCAAACATAACTGAGGTAATGCTAAAGCATTACCGTAGTAATTAGCTCATTTGTAATTAATTTGATTGATTTTTAACCCAATTCGCCGATCGATTAATCAATCATTCATTGCTTCCTTTAAGAACAATTGAATTTGCATTTCGCCGGCATGTCATCCAAATTCAATAATTTTATCAATGCAACTATTTTCATTAAATTCAATATTCATGAATACTAAATTTTGCCATACACTGTAATTCCATTTGCTATTTTTCATTCCCAGCCCAATTGCTGACCATGCACATTCATCTAGTGCATTTGTTCATAAAATGGATGCGTAATCGAAGAGATTGGATTACATTTCATGGACAAAGGCAGACGTGCCAGCGAAAAAACGCAAACTCAGCGTTCTTTCTCTGGCGCGTTTGTCTGGTCAGCAAATTGCGTTAGAAATTGAACGTGGGCGAAGGAAGGCGAACGATCGCGGATAAAGTAAACAAAAGTAAAATCAAGTAATCTTGCCAAAGTTTATACAACTCGCCTAGTATTTTCTTTGTATAGATTCGAAAAATAGTTACTTGCATTTGATATCTATTTTCTATATTTACGAGAAATAATTTTATCTTTTGCCAAAGCTGTTAAATTAGTCAAAAATAAAGAAGTGAAATAATAATTGCTATTGCTGTCGACGATTTTCAAAAAGGATAATAAATTCAATGGTCGGGACAAAAGAGTTACGACGCAACATTTGGAGCCCCCGGCCTGGAGAAGCTGCGAGTGTCCACAAGGAACTGGGATCCGTTGCTGCTACATGTGCTAATCCGAAAATAGGATCCAGTGACTTACACATCATACGAAAAATCTTTATCCAACCGGCGCGAGCCACCACTCTTGATGAGTTTGTTGGACTTCTTGGAAACACATTTCGAGGCCCTCGAGACACTCGGCCATAAAACAAAGGAACCGGGGATCAATTGTAGGAAAGCCATCAAGTTGACCATGGCCACTACGACAGCTTCTCGGTCTTAATGTGTAAGCAGGATCACCTGCTTTACTACTGTCCGTGTTTCCTCAGGATCACTGCTGCAAAGAGACTAAGTTTTGTGCGCGCTAAGAAGCTGTGCGTGAATTGCCTTCGAGAAGGACATTAGGCTTCCAGCTGCATGGTCAGAAGTTCCAAGCAGTGTTCCAAGAATCACAACACCCTATTGCATCTGCCTGGAGACAACAAGCCCAAACAGACCAAGACGATATCCTCGAACACGATAACGCCGAAACAAGATTCGAAACCGCAAACAAATGCTGAACCGCCATCGCTCGCCTAAATAACTCCTATGAAACCCCGTCCCCAAGGACAGGTACTTCTGGGCACAGCCGTCATCATGCTGGTCACTAACAATGGAAAGACAACGAATTGTCGAGCTGTGCTGGGTACGAGCTCACAAATAAACCTAGTCACCAAAAGAATCATAAAAAAAATTAGGTTTAGCATCGGCATCACACCTTGCCCTTATTGAACGGGTAGGCGGTAGTACGGAGAAGGCATATCACAAGGTGAACCTCGGCCTAAGATCCAGATTATCAGGATATGCCACGCAGTTGGAAACCTACGTCATGGACAAGATCATATCACTGCAACCGTCTCAGAACTTGAACACAACGGGATGGAACATTCCCAAAAACATAAGGCTGGCAGATCCAGACTTTGCCGTACGTATTTAAATAATTATTCTTTCCAGGGTGAACAAGTCATGAAGTGCTGTGTGGTGTTTTGGTGTAGTATTGTGGGTTACCAGCACTTTCTGTTTCCGTCCGTTGCCCGACTTTCTACGCGATAGTGAATGTGGATCGCCTAATCGAGGACCTAAAAGGTTTGGCTCGAATCGTCGAAGGTGTCATTTTTATTTATAAAGGAAGCAGGAAGCCGGGTATTATGCGGAACAACTGCGGGGACTGGAGGCCGCGTGAGAAGATTTTGAACTAGGCGATAGTCACATCCGATCCCTACCGGAGATTGCTCCGTCGCACGAGTTTTTTGCCCTATATACGACACTACCAAAGGCAACTACCTTCGTTACCAGTAGCACTTCCACGATCAAATACGTGCCAAAAAACACGTGGATAAACCCACCGGGGAACAGTCACCAAAAGGGCTCAAAAATCAGGATAGCGAGAGGAAAGACTACACTGCAGAAGCCTCAGCACCAAGCGATGCCAGTGTGGTCAGGATGCTGCGTCGCTACAAGCTCATGGCAGGCTCGTTGAGGAGGATCATCGACCATTTGAACCAGAAAGAGATCAGTCGGACCTGGTGCAGGAGTAAACTCATGACCCTCCAACGAGGTTGGCAACAGCTGGATGAATATCACCAGCAGATTTTGGAGCTCCATGATGATCCTGAAGCGTATGGTTTTAAAGTGCAACAGCACATTCATTTCGAAGAGCTTACCACAGATTGGGTCATATGTCTGGAATCGAAAATGGATGAACTCAGCACCACACTTGCCTCAACGACTCTGCCTGGGGCTCCTCTTACCATGCCTTTGCCGAAAATAAAACTCGCCACCTTCAATGGGGACTATTTACATTGACAACAATTCCAATTGATTCATACAAATGGTGCATAGCCAGTCGATATCCAAATGCCAGAAGCTATGGTACTTCAAGGCTACTCTCACCGGAGAAGAGGACCTTTTGATTCGAAATTTTGCATTGCCGGATGACAACTACGAGGCGGCTTGGACAACCTTGAAGGAAAGGTACGACAACCGGCGATTATTGGTAGCGACGGCCATCTCATGCCAATGAAAGGCCATCAGTGGCAGCAATTAAGGCTCTACATGGCACCACACAAGAGTGTCTCAGAGGCTTGGAGAACCTGCAAGTGTCCACAAGGAACTGGGATCCGTTGCTGCTACATGTGCTAATCCGAAAATTGGATCCAGCGACTCACACATCATACGAACAATCTTTATCCAACCCGCGCGAGTTACCACTCTTGAAGAGTTTGTTGGACTTCTTGGAAACACTTTGCGAGGCTCTCGAGACACTCAGCCATAAAACAAAGGAACCGGAGATCAATTGCAGGAAAGCCACCAAGTTGACTGTGGCCACCACGACAGCTTCTCGGTCTTAATGTGTGAGCAGGATCACCCGCTATACTACTGTCCGGATTTCCTCAGGATCACTGCTGCAAAGAGACTAAGTTTCGTGCGCGCTAAGAAGCTGTGCGTGAATCGCCTTCGAGAAGGACATCAGGCTTCCAGCTGCGTGGCCAGAAGTTGCAAGCAGTGTTTCAAGAATCACAACACCCTACTGCATCTGCCTGGAGATAACAAGCCCAAACAGACCAAGACGATACCCTCAAACACGACAACGCCGAAATAAAATTCGAAACCGCCAACAAATGCAGATCCGCTATCGCTCGCTTTAGCGACTCTGATGGAACCCCGTCCCCAAGGATGAGTACTTCTGGGCACAGCCATCGTCAGGCTGGTCACCAACAATGGGAAGACGGTGGATTATCGAGCTGTGCTGGATCCGGGCTCACAAATAAACCTAGTCACCAAAAGAATCATAAAAAAAATTGGGTTTATCATCGACACCACACCTTGCGCTCATTGAACGGGTAGGCGGTAGTACGGAGAAGGCATACCACAAGGTGAACCTTGGTCTAAGATCCAGATTATCAGGATATGCCACGCAGTTGGAAACCTACGTTATGGACAAAATTATATTACCGCAACCGCCTCAGAACTTGAACATAACGGGATGGAACATTCCCAAAAACATAAGGCTGGCAGATCCAGACTTCCACCGAATGGAGCGCATCGACATTTTGCTGAGTGCTGAACATTTCTACGAGGTCCTAGCCATTGGATAAATAGAGTTGGACCCACAGGTCCCAGTGCTCCAGAACACGCTCCTCAGCTGGATTGTAGCCGGAAGAGTGATCACACCTCAAGTGTCTTCCGTGACATGTGGCATCCTGGCAGAAGATAAACAGCTTAATCAGCTCATCAAGCGATTTTGGGAGGTCGACGAAGTACAGAATCTGCAGCACAAGCTTACGTTAACTGAAAACGCTTGCGAAGAACATTTCTATCAGACAATGACAAGACGTCCCGACGGCCGTTTCCTGGTTAAACTCCCATTCAGCAAGGATCCTGAGACGTTAGGTGATTTCCAAGCGGTGGCCACTCACAGATTCACTGCCTTAGAGCGTCGACTGGAGAGGAACCTTGATCTAAGACTTCCATACGAGGACTTCATTGGAAGGGAATGTTCAGTATGCGGGGTACCATAGCTTGGAAAGGTGCCATCTTCTATGCGAAAGAATGAGAAGAAGTAATAGATATCGTCCTTGGTGTTTGCATGAATTCATCTCCATACGTGTAAATCAGTAAATCCAGAAATGCTAACACGTTGTCCTTTTCCACCTCCATAGCAAATTTGATTTGTTTGATGTTCCTTAGCGTTTCATCTAGCTTGCTTTCTGGGACTATCGCCAGAACATCGTCGACATACCGTAATCCAGTATCATGGTAGTAGTCCTAGTCCTTCCAGTGTCATTTCAACATTGTTCATAAATAGATCACTTATGAACGGTTAGAGCGGGTTACCCATTGCCATTCCGCTTGTTCCTTTGAAGTATCGACATGCAGATGGTAGTCAACTTTGTTAAAGATCAAACTTCTGAGTTTTTATTTAAGGGTCTCTCTTGCAGGAATGCTGCACCTTGAATGTTCGAGTGTGACTACTTCATACTGATAAGGTTATTTAATTTCTTTGTAAGAAGTTTGCGCTTGCGATTTTTTATACATTCTAGTGCTTTGTCAGTTTTTTCTAACATTCCTTAGATATCTCCCTTTCCTACCGTTGCGCCTACTTTTTTGAGGTGAGCTGAATAAATGTTTAATGTTATATTGTTTTGTTTGCTGTAAAGTCCTTTTATGATGTTTTTTTATGATCGTTCGTTCAAGGTTGTATTGTTGTATACTAGCGGAAATTAAAGACTTGCTCATTTTGATAATATGGCTTTTTGGCGTCACTTTGAATTTTAGACATAACTTCAGGAACCGAATATCTTATTTGACTATTCCAAGTTGTAATTTACACTTTAATAAATGATTAAAATCCGATTGGGGGTTGGTGGCCATCTCAATGTTAGAGCTTACGGATGATTTTGCTATGGTGTATGTACTTAATAAAACTGAATTTATGTTCTCCTTTCACCACAGAATTTATTTTCAATTGTACGTATACTAGTATTTTGAAACTTAGTTAGTTTCTTCTTCAGTTTATTTTTATTATGGCTTCTATTTTCTCAAAACAGGCAGCAATCCGGCATACAAATACATCAGAAACAATAAAGAAAATAATGAAAGCTGAACGAATTCAAATGGTTCCCACCAACAAAAAGTCAAAACTGCGAAACTGGCTGAAATCAGTTAAGGACCCACTAGAAACAGACGAAAAGCGGCGTAAACGAGTTCACCTGCTCCACATGCGACAAATGCTACATCGGACAGACACGAATATCAGTTATGACCCGAAACGGAAGAAACACGCAGGTATCCGATCAACAGTGGCAAAGCACATCGCCGAAACAGGTCACAAAATCAACACCGACAACTTGAAGGTCATCACCCAGGTAAACTAAATTCGAAAATTGGATGCAATTGAAAGCCTACAGATTCACAGGATACCTGAACACAGGAGACTTAATTATAATCTATGTAACGCGTCGTCTTCATTGTTTAAATTTTTATGACTCTAGATATAAATGTTTTGCCTTTTTTCATTCTTAAAATACTTTACTTGTTTGAATGAAATGTTAACTCTCCATGATATATAAATGTAGGAAAAATGAATTGTAAGCCATAATAAAAAACCACTGAAAATGAAAGTAACTAATATATACCTACATATAATGTGTACAATTGAAAATAAATTCTGTGGTGAAAGGAGAACATAAACTTGCTTTTAATAACTGGGGCACTTTAATTGTTTCTGTACGGACGAGCGTATGAAATAATACTCAGCGTTAATTTAATTACACAATTAAGTTTATTTAGATGATAATCTTACACTTCAAGTTTTGCTCGATCTGTACGCGTCGACGTATCGTAGTCGAATGCTCCAGAACTTTTCTTTGTGCGTCGCAGTGAGAGAGAATTTACATTTGTACATTGCGGTTGCAAATTTGCGGCGCTACACCACTCCCTCCCAAGTGACATTACTTATGGATGGAATGTCACGATCAGCTGACATTATTTACAAGTAGGAGTGCCGTCTCACACAAACCTAACTGAGTTAGATTCGGGAGGCCTCTTGTCGTTTACCGCTGCGAAAGGAGCTACTATTCCGGTTTCAGCCAAAAGCGAATGTAGCTCCCTGCTAGGTGGATATGTTTTCAAACCTGCTGGAAAAGTATTTATCGGCGGTATGACTCTTGGATTTGCTGTTCGTGGAGTTGGCGTCTGTGTTTCGGCTGGTGTTGATTGTGGTGTCATGGTATCAGCTGCTGTTGACAATGGTGATTTTGTGGGCAACATGTTATCCGCTGTTGTCCTTTGCGGCGCTTCTCTGTTTGAAACCTTCTCTTTGTGGTGCGAAGTGTGTTCACGTACGTCTTCGATAAAGGCAGGGTTAAGCTGTTCGAAGCTAGTGTTGGCAATGCACCCATTGATGTCGATTGCGTAGAGGACGTCACTAACTCTTTTTAAAACTTTGTGTGGTCCTGAATACGGCTGATTCAAAGGTCTCTTAACTGCGTCGATTTTCATGAAGACGTGTGAGCAAGTTTTAAGACCTTAGTTTATAAATAACGTTTGAGTATTGCGTTGCCCTGTAGCTGAAGGACGCATCTGCATCATGGTCTCTCGCAGCTTACGTAAGAATTCGTGTGGCTCGATGGTTGTCTACTGTGGTATGATTAATTCTCCGGGAAAATCGAGTGCAGTTCCGTATAGCATCTCAGCACATGATGCTTCGAGGTCTTCTTTGACCGTTACACGTAATCCAAGCAATACCGTGGGGAGTATCTGCGTCCAAGCTGGATTCTGCTCGTGACCCATAATTGCTGCTTTGAGCGTGCGGTGCCATCGCTCGATGAGTCCGTTAGAAGCGGGGTGATAGGGTAATGTCCTGGTACGATTGCATCCCATAAAGCGCCTTAAACAGCGAGGACTCAAACTGAGTGCCTTGATCTGTTGTTATTGTTTGCGGCACATCAAAACGAGCAACCCAGCTGTTGTAAAATGTTTTACGCGACCGTCTCGGCGGTTTGGTTGGTCAGCGGTATTGCCTCGGGCTACCTTGAGAATCGGTCGATTGCTGTAAGGCAGTATTTATATCCTTGAGACTGGATTAATGTTCCAATAATGTCTAAATCGTTCCTCGGGCATTGGAAACTCCTGCAACGGATTTTTCGGTGGAGGCCAACTTTCGATCACTGACATGGTATACAGCTACGTGCCCATATTCGAATGTCCCTTCTCATCTTTGTCCAGACGAATTTTTTTGCAATGGATCTGCACGTTGCTCGATCACTTGAATGTGATGGATGATGAAAGATGTCAAAGACTTTTCTACGCAATCCTGCTGGAACAAACGGCCGAAAGTTCGCTTGTGTTGTTTCGACTATTACTTGTAGATTATCACCCATGCTAACACGTTGTAAGATGAGCGACGTGGTATTGCTTTGTAGTAATTCCTGTAGCACATTATCCATCTGTTGTTCACGTGCCAATTCTTCCAAGTCTACTGCAGTTGGTACGGTAATCTCCTCGGTTCGCGATAATGCATCTGCGACGTTGTTAGCAGTTCCGGCTATGCATCGTATGTCTGTGGAGAACTGCGATATAAAGTTTAAATGTCGGAGTTGTCGAGGCGAAGCCTTGTCTGACAGCTGCGTGAATGCGTAGCTAAGCGGTTTGTGGTCTGAGAGGATGTGGAATGGTGCACCTACTTCGTAGTGGCGAAAATGGCGGACGCTGCTGTATATGGCCAGCAGTTCGCGATCATAAACGTTATGTTTTGTCTCCGCTTTGGATAATTTCCTTTGGAAGAAAGCCAGTGGTAGCCATTTGTTTGCTTGCAGTTGCTCTAGAACCGCACCCACCACTATGTCTGACGTATCTGTAGCCAATCTGAGTGGTTTATTTGCCTGAAAGGGAATAAGTAACACAGCGTGGGCCAGGCTCTCTTTGCAATTCTGTCCACGTGATGGGTGTCTTATCGTTTTTCTTTGATGATGAGAAAAAATTATTTAACGGCGCTTGTAAGCTCACAGCATTTCGGATGAAGCATCGATAATAATTGGTGCATCCCAGGAAACGACGGAGTTCTGCGATTATCTTGGGTTTCCATAGTCTCGGATTAATTGAACGCGAGAAGGTGGTGGCGAAATGCCTTGCGCATTGATCAGATGGCCTAGATGCTCGATATCTGCTACACCCCACGAGCATTTTGGAACATTAATTCTCAGACCGTTTTCGGTGAGGCGTTCAAAGACCAAGCGAAGGCGCCTCTTGTGTTGTTCTTCTGACCTGGAAGCGACCAGGATGCCGTCGAAGTAACAAATACAAAAGTCCAGGCCTTGAAGGACTTGGTCCATGAATCTCTGGAAATATTGCGCTGCGTTCCGTAGGCTGAACGTCATTGCAGTGAATTTGAATAGGCCGAACGAAAAATCTTTGAGTATATCGTCGTACTGCAAGTTTCTTCTGATACTCAATATAGGCTCGTCTTGCACCGCGCTGATCCGACCCGTCACTGCACTTTTTATAACAGGACCGCGTAGCCGTTTGTTTCTTATGTCCACTAGTAGTCCGTAGTAGTTTAGGAAGTCGGACCCCAATATAGGGTGTGCTACTTGTGCGGTATGAAACTGCCATGGGTACTGACGCTGAAGGCCGAGTGACACATTTAGCGTTGTCTTTCCAAACGTATCTATTGGCGTGCCGTTTGCGGCGTACAATCTGTACACACCGCGTTTAGGTTTCTTGTGCATTGCGTTAACTGGAAGGACCGAGACATCTGCGCCCGTGTCGATTAAAAATTTAATTTTTGATTTCGATTTCCATATTTCTAGGCGACTCTGACGAGAATCATTAACCGTCGCCTCTTGAGCTAATAATTCGAGTAGTTTTCCGGTGGTGGAACACGAAAACTTCAGGGTGGACGACAGCGCACAGCAGCTGCTCTGAATCTCATATGATAGTAACACCATTTCGTGTCCGGCTTTCTTGTAACTGGTATGGTGTTGGCCTGTCGTGTTCGGTGGTGGCACTAATTACATTGCGGACACGCGTTCTTATCTGCCCGCTGAACTTTATTAACTTCAGCTCTGCCTTCCATCCTTTGTGGGGTAATGGATTCATCGTGGTAGTTTGCGGCGAGATGTGCATTATCGTGATTTATCACTTGCACTACATTATCATTTGCGCAGCTACTAGCAATTTTGTCTGCCGCCGCCATAAGTTTGCTTAACTCTGTCACCTCTGATGCTGCGAGAATCGCTCGTGTTTACGTGGGAAGGCGTTGAAGCCATAACGATTTCAACATGGTGTCGGATATGTTGTTTCCTGCCACTGATTGCAATTGTGATGGACGCTGTTCCTCTAATTCTAAGCCGTGCATCAATTGTCTGATGCGCTCGTGGTCACTAATTACGAGTACGGACAATAACCTTGCCTTTAAGGTCTCGTATTTGCCGGTGGCAGGCGGTGATTCTATTACGCCTGCAACTTGCGTAATTATTGACAATTCCATTTTGGAGACAACTTTGTCAAAACGAGCTGCGTCGCTTGTAATTCTGCATGCTCAGAAAGTCGCTTCCACGCGCGTGAACCACAATTCTGGTTTGCTCTGCCAAAATGGTGGCAACTTACACATGATGGCTTGAATCCCTGTTGCGTCTTGCATGAGGTTTATGCCAGTGCCGCTGACTACATCGTGGAATTCTTCGTTGGCCATATTCACTTGTTATTAACGGGGTCACCAATGTACGGACGAGCGTATGAAATAATACTCCGTGTTAATTTAACTACACAATGAAGTTTATTTAGATGATAATCTTATAAATCAAGTTTTGCTCGATCCATACGCGTCGACGTATCGTAGTCGAATGCAGTGAGAGGCAGTGAGAGAGAATTTACATTTGTACATTGCGGTTGCAAATTCGCGGCGCTACATTTCTTACCGTATGTGTGTCCGTTTCTTCTTGTGATCTCTTCGATCCAAAATGAGCCAGTCTCGTTTGGCAAGTTTGGCTATATTTTCAATTGAAATTGAGGTTGCAAAGCAGGTGCACTTTGATGATTGAACCCAACAATTCTCACAGTTCAAGGCTCATAACAAACATTTTCAACCATCTAGTGCGTTGAATCAGCACACCTCTTGCAGTGTTATAATACGTGTTTCTTTTATTTTGCATTGCTGTACAAGACTGATTTATTTGATTTGCAATAAAGTAATAAGGGTACCTAACAGTTTTCTAACAGATGGCATTACTTGATTTTTATTACAGTGATTCACCTTTCCAAATAAATGTTGGAAAGCTACTGACATATAGTTTCAGAATCAGTATGTGTCATTTAGCTGAAGCGTAAACAACAACACTTTTTATTACTCCGAATATGTCGAATTCTGGGCCGAATAAAGTGTTCTTACGGGGAGTACTTCTTCATTGAAAAAAAAGGCTACCGAAAGCCATCGTATTTTGGTGGAAGTGTATGGTGTGCATGCTTTAGCTAAGCGTACGTGCCAGACAACCAAAAAAGTTTGAAGATCACGAATTGGAGACATTGCTCGACCAAGATCCATCCCGAACTTGCAAAACTTGGCATCGCTCAACAAATCATTTCCGATCGTCTAAAAGCAATTTTTCACAATAAGAAAAAACTGCATGAATTAACCGGTACCCCTATTATAATCAAAACATAACTTTTTCTATTATTATTCCTGTTAGTAATTTATTTACTTATATATTCATTTATTTGCAGCAACATTTATAGACCCCTTACCAAGCGTCGCGCCGCCCACGCCCCCAAGTATGTCGGTACACCATTGATTGTTCTGTGCGATGAACAGTTTACGGAATATGTACAAAAAACTAAAAATAGGACTTGTGTTGCTCCCAAATTCTGTGTTCCTATTAATCCCAAAGACATGGCACTAAGTATTAATGCAAATGCATCATTTTACATGAAATTTTATGGAATTAATTGGGGTCACAATAAAATCGAGATATGCTGCAAAACCTGAAATAGGGCCCTTTGAGCTTTCTGAATTATGTATTTTCACGGACTTATATCTTTGAGAAGAGAGGCGAATGTGAATACATTATCTTGAAAGGAATTTGATAAGTTTCCGGCTTCATCATATAACCTTTCGCCGTCCTCTTCATATGTCTCAATGGCATACAAGTACATATACCAAGTTTCAAGTATGTAGCTGCTGTAGTTTTAAGGAAACATACTACAACAAGCGGATGGGCGGAAAAACAAGTGGACGGACAAACAGACAGACCACAATTTAGGGGTTTGTAAGAATTACAAAATCCTTAAAAAAAAATGAAATTCGGAAAAGTGAAATTTTACATTCTTGGAAAAATTCATTGAATCGAAGAACAAGCAGAGATGACGTCGAAAATTCAAGCGAACAATAAGGGGTGAAAGAAGGATTTTACAGAGGATACTTTCGTTTTGCACCACTTCTATTATTTGCTCAAGTTTTGATGATAACTACCATAGTTTTTACCAAAAAATATTTTGGTCCATATCCTTTTTATTCAGAAAAAGCCGTTGTATAAGCGGTAAGCAATAAAATCACATTAACTTTACGATAGAATATTGAATGATAAAATTCCAAGATAATGAAAAGTATCTTACCTCATTACTTATCTTTCCACATTGCAGCATAAGCGATGCCATCAATTGTGAAATGCCCACAATCCAAACGGGAGCTATGATTGTTTCCAGACCAGGTTCATTTAAGTCGTAGACAAAGGGATCAACCAGTATGAGAGTTCCTCCCACAACGGTTATAATAGCATAAATAGTGCAACAAAACATTACAACTCCGTAAACCTCATTTATCGTCCCAACGAACGTCAGCAGTCTCTCATGAAGCCCTAACAGAAACATTATAAAGTCAGTACTTTCATGCGAACACCTAGAACATTTTTCGTTGAGCATTTTAAAGCATTCTTCTGTGATATTTATGAGATGGGTTGCAAATAAGACGCTAGACGAGATAATAACTACCGACCACGTGTCCATCATCACTGGCGCCAAGTATTCAAAACCCCAAAGAAACAGCAGTCCCGAAAAATGTCCCAGTAAGTAAATAAAAATGACAGCTAATGTAACCCGAGGCAACACGCTTTTGTGGACAGTAGTTCTTCTTTGAGTTATTCTTATCAGGACTTCCTGCAACCCAACAAGTTCATTCAGTATAATTAGCTGTTTATTATGATAAAACGCGGAGTTTGTATATATTAGGGAGTACGTTAAGATTTCAAGACCGGATTCTATGTTTTGATTTATCAAATCAACTTTGAACCGCGTTTCAAACATTTGATAAAGTTCGTATTCCCTTGTCATTTGATACAAGAAGAAGATCGTGGAACTTATAACTGTGAACTTCGCGACAATTTGGTACACAAAATCGAACTTCCACTTAACATATCTTCTTTGCTTTTTATGCAGAAAACAAATTGGAAATGCTCCCATTATTTGTAGAATACGCATTGATACGCCACTCATGCAAGTACGTATTTTTCAATTGCAAATTTTTCTCGACAAACTTATATAAAACATTGACAGAAAGTTTAAGTTATGAACTATGGCTCCATCTAACTCTCATCGAAATTCAATTACGATAATGATCACATGAAGTTTGTCATTAATTTCATCAACTAGCGTTTAATCAATACGTCAATTACTGTGAAAGGATTCTCTTTCTTTATTAATTTGCTCCTTTGGAGGTTGTTATACTTGAGGTACTCATTGAGGATTTTTCCGAGTCAATTTCGCTTATTTTTAAAAAATCTATGCATTGCCTTAAATTATTTACACCTTGCAGTCTCTACTGATTGCATTGGATAACACTAATTTCTGATTCAAATCACTCACTAAAGTCGTTGTAAATTATTTGCTGGTTCTATATTCACGCAAGAGCTAATTATTTAATTTTGAGCAAATTTCGTAATTATATTTATCGAGCTCACAATTATATAATTTTCCCTACAAATTGACGCTTCGGAAACTATTTCAAATCAAATATTTTATCCAGCTATGGCAACTCTGAATTTCAATAAATAGAATCAAATTTATTTACTGTATCATCAGTGCAGTTCCCCGTCGTGATCAAAGGTACCAGATAAAATAGAACTTTACATTAATTTTACAAATGCTTATATCTAATTTTCCTGCAGTTTCCCGGAATGTGTAAAAAAGTTTACTCCCACGAAATAGTAGTCAGACATGCACTGTCAGCCGTTTTAGAGTAGTATCGCTCGTAACCATAGTATACTCAAATAGTAGCCACACCTTTCATTTACCCTGTGTTGCACACTTTTTGAATTTTCCCAGAGGCACGTCAGCTGATCCGGGGCATGACAGCTGATCCCATGTTTCGCGCGCTCAAGAAACAAAGCAAAATGCAAATAAAATTTCCGACGCACGTGTTCTTTTACGCATTTCAGAACATAGGAGTGCTGCCAAATCCTAACAAAAAACTAAAAGATTGCATGGAACGAATTTGTTTTTCTGCAATGTTATTGAGCTAAAAAAGCTCTGGTAGCCCTGAAATCTCTCATCGAAGCATATGTTTATATTCGCGCCATTCCTCGCATCAGCGTTTACCATCTACCTGCTACCGAAGATTTATGGCTCGCTGTTCGGCTTGTGTTCGAATTTTTCCGGAGGGTTGATGGAGTGTGGTTACTAGTTGAGTATACTATGCTCGTAACTCTTCCCTGCTTAAATTTGGATGTCCTCATCCTATTAGAAGTGTAGCGGATTGTAGGGGCTTTGACTTGATTGATGCTGCGATAAGATTGGTTGCATGGCTATTGATTGCGGTACGTATGATGCCAAGTTGATAGGTATTTGATTGGTACCTTCTCGATCTACAGTGGCGTGATGGTCAGTTTCAGGTTTTTAGGGTGTTGTAAAATAATTTTACACAACCCTTCTAAAATCGCGTCCTGTCTGTCCGTCCGTCCGTGTGTCACACCACTTTTTCTGGCAAACTATTTAAACTAGGAATATTAAATTTTGTATGCAGGTGTAAAGTGATGTTCTTTTCAAAGTTCAACTGCAAAAAAAATTTTATAAAGTGTTTAAGGGGGGTCTCCCCATAGAGGGGAGTGATCCCCGAAAAAAAAGTTTCATCAAAGGTAGCCGATATGGGTATCAAATGAAAGGTCTTGAGGTTTTGCTTCGAGGACGCACAGGGAGAGGAAATACATGAAAAATTTGTGTCCCTCCACCTCGCGATTGGACACCTGTGATCTGAAAAATATGAAAAAAAATTATGGTAGTTCGTGTTTATGTGTACAATAACAACAAATACCTTAGAAATCCAAATTCGCTCAAATTTTTTAAATAATAGTATGATATTCGAATTTCATATTTTCCCGAATAAAATCGTATAGGTACGCTTAAACTGATCGAAATTCGAAATTCAAGTAGTCCTACAAAAGGTCCTTAAGGTCCTTAAAATTGAATGATGCACAGGGAAGTTATAGCCATTTAAAATTTTGTTGCGAATTTCAGCGTAGCAGCTTTCTCCCATTCGCAACTTCAAATTGCCGCCGTAACATTTCTACTTTCCTTTGGGCACATATACCCTTTTACTCAGTAAATTTATTTATTTTTGTTATCATTTAATAATTTCCCTATAATTTTTACTACCCCATCATCTCAACCCTACCCTTTTCCCTATTTTCAATTACCAAAAAATAGTAATATAATAATAGTTTAGATTTTCCCACTAACAACACACCATTCATTAATTCCCATTAGCAAAATTTCATTCGATAAATTTTCCCTAACAAAACCTAATTCCTTCCTTCATACTAACAAATTTTATTCATTAGTTCCCACTACCAAATTTTATTTTTCATACTAACAAAAATTCATTCACGTTTCCCTTATAACACATTTCATCTCAATGCCCACTGAGAAAGTAGCATAATTCAAGTACAATGAATGGGAAATCAACAGAACGTGGCTCCGTTGGTAGCGTCGTGGATTCCTGACCGGGGGCCTGCCGGGACCCTGGGTTCAAGTTAATTTTCCACAAAACTTAGTTTCAAAAATTTGAATTAATTTTTTAACGAGCCAGTCAAAGGCATATTTTGATTTTATTGGGAAAGCATTTATCGTCGAAGGCATCCACCCATGGAATCAATAAATCGACAAAAGAAAACAAACCGAAGGCTAACTCGGGACTGCTGTAAGGAGGAGCCCGACGGCTTCCCTCCGTTGAGGGGCCCCGGGGAAAATAACAGTGTGAACAGTGTCAACAAGCGAAGACAAACAAGTACCCAGGACTCCGCAGATGGTGGGCGTAAGACTCAAGTAGCCGAAGATAAGCAAGAAGTGAGTCGACTTCAAGCTGAAATCCAAGAACTAAAAATAAGACTCAAAACGTACGAAGATATGTTCGAGACAGCGAAGAAAGTTCGAGAGACTGAACCGGTACGACAAACAAATACGGAAGCTAAGCAGAAGAAAGCTGTTAAACAAATCATCCCAGAAGAAGAACTGAGTGCTGGAGGCACTAACGACAGCCAGAATCACTATGCAGCGCTGAACGGACTCCAACAAGAAATGGAGGTTGGTCAAAATATTTGAGGTAATGTTAGTCAAGATAATGATAATTTTATACTCCTTTTAAAAAATAAAAATTAGGAGAAGAAACCAGCCCGTAGTTCTGCTGGTCCTCTTCAAAAAGTAGCCAAGAATACAGAGTAAGTTCCGCCAATAAATGTATTCGGTCAAAGCGGAAAGGACATGGTTCGGCTATTGGCAGCCGAAAACAAATTAACAAATTTCGAGATCAAACGAATCAATTCTGAAAAGTTGACTATCAGAACGAAATTACTGGTTGATTTCAAAGCAGCGAGACATGCTCTAAAATCTGGGGAGGTTCCACACGTCACATATACCCCAAAAAGCGAGAAGACCTTCTTGTTGAAGGGCTCCGACTGCGTAGAAGATACCGTCGATCTTCTTCAGGTGCTCAAGGAAGCAGCACCAGAAATCGAATTTATCTCGTTTAAAACATTTGTAACAAGGAAGTCGGCGGTAGAAAAAAAAGTACCACTTTATTTGGTGCAGATATTGAATAAGATTAGTCCGAGTGCTCTTCAACAAATCAGATATTTGAATTTCCGAGTGGTGAGGTGGGAACGCCTCCAGAAACGAGAAATCAACCAATGTTATCGCTGCCAATGATTTGGGCATTCGGCTGCCAACTGAGCCATGTATTACCGATGCGTCAAATGCAAGGACGGGCATGCTCCCGGTGAGTGCAAATTGGCTCAGACGGAGCCAAAAGAGAAGTTATTTTGTGTTAACTGCGGTGTTTTTGGTCACCCGGAATCATATCGAGGATGCTCCCAATATCTAGATGCGAGAGTTAAATTTGTACCAAAGCAAACACAACTAAGCCGCAGTGTCTTAGCTCCGAACTTTGTCAAGCCCGGAGTATCATTTGCACAAACCGCTAGAGGACCAGCAGAAAACGCGGTAAATAGTGTAAATAATGTAAGTGGCAATAATGAGCTGCTTCTCAAAATTTATCAGCAATTAAGTTCACTATCGGGAAGAATCGATAAGCAAGATACGAAAATTAATCTTGTTTCTCATCGTTTAGGGGTTTCAAATGCCTCAAAATAATTTGTCATCCAGTCACATTCCCATGGATAGGATTCGTCTCATCTTGATCAACGTCAACTCCATTGTTACTATACATCGGCGTGATTATCTCCTTGAATTCATTGTTAAGCAAAAGTCTGACATCATGCTTCTCACCGAAATCCACCTTAATTCATGGCACTCCATAACATTCAAGGATTTTGAATTCGTAGGAAACGATAGGGTTATAGGTGATGGGGGAGGTGGAACCGGGATATTGGTTCGAAGACCCTATTGTTTCCAAAATATTGATTGAGTCGAATTCAAAAGCTTTGAATCTCTTGAAGTGTCCGTTATCAAAATCTCACTGCGAGGTGGGGATAACCACTTCGTTATCTCTGCCTATGCAACTGGTGGAACTGTTCTCAAGCTCAAGGGGGAACTCAATTCCTTTTTTAAAATGCTCGAATGGAACAGGCTGCATAGTTATTATATTGTTGCTGGTGACCTGAACGCGGGCATACATCATGCCACTGATAATCCAAGAGGTGTATTCCTGAAATCATTGATAACAGAGAACCAAATTGAAGACAGGTGCAATCTATATGGGTCGGAGTTCCCAACATACCCTAGTATAAATTCATATTTGGACCTCTGCATTGCTGATGCAAGACTTGAATTCAGGTTTAATAGTCCTCAACGGAAACTGCAGGTGCTTCCTTATGATAGCGACCATAACGCAATCGTAATCGAAATCAATCATCAAAGGGATGATTTCCTCCTCATTTCAATTCAACATGAAAATCATGGGTTGAATTAAAAAAAAACAGACTGGGGAAAGTTTGAAAAGAAGTTTGATCGGGAGTACCAGAAGTAATGTCCTCCTTCTGATGGTGGAGACTCTTGTTCAATGGTTCCTAATGACAGGAATCTAACTAACGATGAAACTGATCTCTATTTGGCGAAGTTAGAGAAGCTGACGTTGGAAACGATTGTGAAAGTAGTTCCCAATATTAAACATCGACACAATATGGAAGGATATGAAACACAAACCATCGCAAGGTTTAAAGGGTTGAAAAGATTGAAAAGCCTTCTTTTCACACGTGTCAACAATATTTATCGACGATTTTTGGACTACAACCATCCCTCGTTGGCTTTGTTGAAATTACATCTAAAGAATGTCCGGAATGTAATCCGGTCATACTTCAGGAGTGAGATCAGCAATCAATGGGCGGGAAAATTGAGGGGTAGTAGCCCACAGGACCCAGATGGCGTTTTTGCGAAAGCGAGTAGCATATTCCGCAAAAAGTCTCGAGTGAAGGTATCGAATCTTGGAGTCAATAGTGATGAGATAAATCTTCTCGATAGGGCTGGTATCGAAATTGATAGTACGACTCCGGATGGAAATGGAAACAGGATTTTATGTGAGGGATTGCATAAACTTGCCCTGATTGGAACACATTTTGAATTGGTTCATCTACCAAACCCTGAGAGAGGGAATGAAATATTTTCTGAGGTCGTTGAAGCAAAAGTTTCTGACTTCAAATTAAGCCTGAACGGCCTATCAATTCTTCATTTCAATGAAACATTAACATCTGACCTCAAACCGAGCTTGAATCTTATTGATTATTTTGTCAGCTATGAAGACTTTTGTTTCATATTCCGCAGCATAAACAACAAGAAATCATGTGGTACTGATGGTATTCCAAATGTTGTTCTCCGACATTTGCCTGAGATTGCTATTAGGAATTATTTCATATGGTTCAACAACATGTTGAACAATTCATGTTTCCCAAATGAGTGGAAAAAGGCTAAGGTATTTCCGATCTTGAAGAAAGAAAAAGAATCTTCGAGTCCCAAAAGCTATCGCCCAATCAGCTTGCTGCCTAACATCAGCAAGGTGTTTGAGTGATACTCAACAGAGCATTAAACGCCCACATTGAAGAAAATGAGTTGATGCCGAATTGCCAATTTGGTTTTCGTGCCAGGCATTTGACCACACATGCAATAACGAAAGTAACCTTAGACATCCGTTGGAAACTAAATGATAGACAATGTGTTGGAGTATGTCTCATTGATATGGAGAAAGCCTTCGATACGGTGTGGTTAGATGGACTAGTTTTTAAACTCCTTAAGGACAAGTTCCCCAGACACCTTGACGACATGATGTGCAATATGTTATACGAGAAATCGCTTGTTGTAACTGATGGAAATCTGACAACAATACGCGACTTCAAGGTCTTGAATGGTCTACAGCAGGGAACAGTTACTGCGCCTCTGCTCTTCTCAATCTTCATTCGCAAGCTATTGAACGGCTTTGATTTTAACGTCTCGCCAACGCAACCATTGGTCGCGTTTGCTGATGATCTGATCATACAAACGGCAGACTGAAAAGCTACAATAGTTCAGAGCAATCTTCAATAAATGTTCAATGATGTACAGCTGTACACTGACAATTGGCGAATGGAGATCAATGCGCAGAAGTGTGAAACAATCTTGTTTCGACAACGCTGCAGGGGGTCAGTCAAGACCTGAAACGTAATTGAAAAAATTTCCACATCATAGCTGGTGAGGGTGGTTCAGAGCGAGTTGCACATAAATCCTGTGTTCGATACCTCGGTGTTCATCTCGATCAGTATGTGTACTATACTGAACATGTCAAAATCATGCTCAGTAAGGCACTAAAAGTAGTCATGGCCCTTCGAAAACTCTTTCATTCCAAATACATGGATCAAAAGGTCGAAATTATCTTTTACAAGACCCTGGTTCGACCAGATTTGACATATGGATGTCTGATCTGGTACAACAAGGGTGCTAGTACTATGGAAAAATTAAGAGTTTTCGAAAGAAAATGTCTTCGTGCATGTACTGGTTTGTACTGAAAGCATGAGACGGATTGGAAACATTATATATCGAATAGAAGAATTTATCAAACTGTTGAAATGACGAGAGTCGATATCTTCATATTGAAAGTTCTTCGGAATCATATCGCGAGATCTGTGACTGTGAATGAAAACCCTTGGATTTCACAGCCGTCCCACCCTACAGACGGGTACATTGCGACTTGCCTCGCTACTGGCTTCGTTCCTCCAGGAGCATTCGTGTATTCGGACATGAATCGATATGTTTTTGATTCTGATGGCGTCCCTGTCATATATCACATATATCGACGGGCCATCGATAAGAAGATAAAATATCCTCCGAATTTGAGTTCACGAGACCAACAATTGAAGCTGATCGAATTGAGACGGCGCAATCCAGGTATTGGTGGCTGAATGACAATGTCTAAATTATTCGTGTTCGTTTCCAGTTTTTGTGTTTTCCGTTATTTAGTTTTTTAGTTTCAGCTCATGATTGCTACATTTAGTATTGTTGTTTATTTCGTGTTAAAAATTAAGGATAAGTTAGGTATATGTTATGTTTATTATATTAGGTTAGAGAGAGTAATTTAAAAAGCTATCGGAGCCATCCAAAAGAGTGATCGATATCCGCGCGACGTTAGATAAGCTTCAAATGTAGAGCAAATTTGTCATATAGATTTACATTAAGTTGATGTGAAAAGGGTGAAATGATCCAATTAAAAAGTTTAGCTAATAGAGATGAGATTTAACGCGTAGGTTAGGAATATTGTGATAGAATTTTTTAGTATAAGATAAAGTTGATATTTGTAGGCCGCTGATTATGATGCAAGTTGAGTAGATGCTCTTCAGGATGCTTGGGACACATAACGAACAACTTATTTCTAGTAAGTCAGTTTGTTTACAGATCGTTATTTCATATTATGTTTTACAATCATTTAACATACTGTACATTTTGGTCTGGCTTTTCAAAATATTTTCATGTACTATTTCGACTACTCTGTTGCTCTTTTTTACAGGGTTTAGAAAGATTTATATAAAAGAGTTTTTTTTTATTTGTGGCAGTTTTTACTTCAGTTCACTTCAATGCATCTTTAATTGATGAATATGGAATGTTTTCTTTGTCAAATATTTCTACAGCATTTTCAATCTTTATTTTTCGATAACACCATAGAGCTTACTACACCAGTTTTTGCAAAGTCAAGAGCGTAGTTCAAAGTGACAAGTTCTTCTTTTATCAATCCTAATTTTTATTGCAATCTAGCGGCTGAATCATCTTTGTGTTGTGTTTGTTTTTATGAATTTTTCAATTTGGTTGGAGACTCGTGTTAAATCATTCAATCGATCTGTCAATGCTCTGTTAATGACTACTTGATCGTTGTTGTTTTTCATTACGTTATTTATTTTGCCTTGAATTATATTTAAATCGTCGTGGTCGAGGCTGCCTGCAACCCATTTCCACATGGCGCCGACAAAATCTAAGAGATGTCTGAAGAGTTGTTGGGTTTGTGATAATTTTTGAGTAAGATAAGGTCAAAGTAAAAAGCGCTTTATTCAATTCTAATCGGTATAAATTTTCAAAGAATGTAAAGCAAATTTCAAACAATAAACATACAAAAACTGAATGGCCCAAATGGCTCTCTAAATTTATACATTATCATTAAACATATTTCTTCAAAAAAACTCTAGCAAATTCAATTAATTAAGATTATTACATATTTTAATACTTGATTGGAAAAAGGAGAAAAAACCAACCAACACTATCCTAAAATTATTTATAATTTAAACACAATCGTGAACTTTGATCCTCCACGTGATATGTTTTAACTTAATTCTAAAAAAAATTCAATCAAAAAACTGTATTTTATACTGATAAACTCTATAACAATGTTCCTAACCTAAGCGTTTAACCTTATCTCTAACCTAATATAATAAACATAACATATACCTAACCTATAACTAATTTTTAACAAAAATAAAAAACAATACTAAATGTAGCAATCATGAGCTGAAACTCAAAAACTAAATAACGAAAAACACAAAAACTGGAAATGAACACGAATAATTTAGACATTGTCATTCAGCCACCAATACCTAGATTGCGCCGTCTCAATTCCATCGGCTTCAACATATCTAGCAAATGAGTATCTCCATTGGAATTGTTAGTCTCGTGAACTCAAATTCAGAGGATATTTTATCTTCTTATCGGTGGCCCGTCGATATATGTGATATATGACTGGGACGCCGTCAGAATCAAACACGTATCGATACATGTCCAAATACACGAATTCTTCTGGTGGAGCGAAGCCAGTAGCGAGGCAAGTCGCAATGTACCCGTCTGTAGGGTGGAACGGCTGTGAAATCCAAAGATTTTCACTCACAGTCACAGATCTTGCGATATGATTCCGAAGAAGTTTCAATATGAAGATATCGACTCTCGTCATTTCAACAGTTTGATAAATTCTTCTATTCGATATACAATGTTTCCAATCCGTCTCAGGCTTTCAGTACAAACCAGTACATGCACGAAGACATTCTCTTTCGAAAACTCTTAATTTTTCCATAGTACTAGCACCCTTGTTGTACCAGATCAGACATCCATATGTCAAATCTGGTCGAACCAGGGTCTTGTAAAAGATAATTTTGACCTTTTGATCAATGTATTTGGAATGAAAGAGTTTTCGAAGGGCCATGACTACTTTTAGTGCCTTACTGAGCATGATTTTGACATGTTCAGTGTAGTACAGATACTGATCGAGATGAACACCGAGGTATCGAACACAGGATTTATGTGCAACTCGTTCTGAACCACCCTCACCAGCTATGATGTGGAAATCTTTCCAATTACGTTTCAGGTCTTGACTGACCCCCTGCAGCGTTGTCGAAACAAGATTGTTTCACACTTCTGCCCATTGATTTTCATTCACCAGTTGTCAGTGTACAGCTGCACATCATTGAACATTTGTTGGAGATTGCTCTGAACTATTGTAGCTTTTCGGTCTGCCGTATAGATGATCAGATCATCAGCAAACGCTACCAATGATCGCGTCGGCGAGACGTTAAAATCAAAACCGTTCAATAGCTTGCGAATGAATATTAAGAAGAGCAGAGGCGCAGTAACTGTTCCCTGTTGTAGACCATTCAAGACCTAGAATTCGCGCATTGTTGTCAGATTTCCATCAGTTACAACAAATTATTTCTCGTATAACATATTGCAAATCATGGCGACAAGGTGGCTGGGGAACCTGTCCTTAAGGAGTTTAAAAACTAGTCCATCCAACCATACCGTATCGAACGCTTTCTCCATATCAATGAGACATGCTCCAACGCATTGTCTATCATTTACTTTCCAACGGATGTCTAAGGTTACTTTCGTTATTGCATGTGTGGTCGAATGCCTGGCACGAAAACCAAATAGGTGATTCGGCATCAACTCATATTTTTCAATGTGAGCATTTAATGCTCTGTTGAGTATCACTCAAACACCTTGCTGATGTTAGGCAGCAAGCTGATTGGGCGATAGCTTTTGGGACTCGAAGATTCTTTTCCTTTCTTCAAGATCGGAAATACCTTAGCCTTTTTCCACTCATTTGGAAAATATGAGTTGCTCAGCATGTTGTTCAACAATATACAATAATTCCTAATAGCAACCTCAGGCAAATGTCGGAGTACTACATTTGGAATACCACCAGTACCACATGATTTCTTGTTGTTTATGCTGCGGAATATGAAACAAAAGTCTTCATAGCTGACAAAATAATCAATAAGATTCAAGCTCGGTATGAAGTCAGATTTTAATATTTCATTGAAATGAAGAATTGATAGGCCGTTCAGGCATGATTTGAAGTCGGAAACTTTTGCTTCAACGACCTCAGAAAATAATTCATTCCCTCTCTCAGGGTTTGGTAGATGAACCAATTCAAAATGTGTTTCAATAAGGGAAAGTTCATCCAATCCTTCACAAATAATCCTGTTTCCATTTCTATCCGGAGTCGTACTATCAATTTCGATACCAGCCCTATCGATAAGATTTATCTCATCACTAGTGACTTCAAGATTCGATACCTTCACTCGAGACTTTTTGCGGAATATGCTATTCACTTTCGCGAAAACACCTTCTGGGTCCTGTGGGCTAATACTCCTCAATTTTCCCGCCCATTGATTGCTGACTTCACTCCTGAAGAATAACCAGATTAAGTTCCGGACATTCTTTAGATGTAATTTCAACAAAGCCAACGAGGGATGGTTGTAGTCCAAAAATTGTCGATAAATATTGTTGACGCGTATGAGAAGAAGGCTTTTCAATCTTTTCAACCTTGCGATGGTTGGTGTTTCATATCCTTCCATATTGTTTCGATGTTTAATATTGGGAACTACTTTCTCAATCGTTTCCAACGTCAGCTTATCTAACTCCGACAAATAGACATCTATTTCATCGTTAGTTAGATTCCTGTCATTAGGAACCATTGAGCAAGAGTTGCCATCATCAGAAGGGGGACATTGCTTCTGGTACGCGCGATTAAACTTCTTTTCAAAATTTCCCCAGTCTGTTTTTCTGACGTTCAACCTATGATTTTCGTGTTGAACTGGAATGAGGAGGAAATCATCCCTTTGATGATTGATTTCCATTACGATTGCGTTATGGTCACTATCTTAAGGAAGCACCTGCAGTTTCCATTGAGGACTATTAAAGCTGAATTCAAGTCTTGCGTCAGCAATGCAGAAGTCCAAATATGAATTTATCCTAGGGTATGTTGCGAACTCTGACCCATATAGATTGCACCTGTATTCAATTTGGTTCTCTGTTATCCACGATTTCAAGAATACACCTCTTGGATTATTTGTGGCGTTCAGCCATGATGTATGCTTGGCGTTCAGGTCACCAGCAACAATATAATATTTATGCAGCCTGTTCAATTCGAGTATTTCAAACAAGGAATTGGTTTCCTCCTTGAGCTTGCGAACAGTTCCACCATTTGCATAGGCAGAGATAACGAAAAGGTTATCCCCACCTGGCAGTCAAATTTTGATAACGGACACTTCAAGAGATTCAAAGCTTTTGAATTCGACTTAATCAATATTTTGGAAACAATAGGGTCTTCGAACCAATATCCCGGTGCCACCTGTCCCATCACCTATTACCTTATCGTTTCTTACGAATTCAAAATCCTTGAATGTCGTGTAGTGCCATGAATTGAGGTGGGTTTCAGTGAGAAGCAAGATGTCAGGCTGTTGCTTAACAATGAATTCAAGGAGATAAGCACGCCGATGTATAGTAACAATGGAGTTGACGTTGATCGAGATGAGGTGAATCCTATCCATGGGAATGTGACTGGATGACAAACTATTTTGAAGCATGTTGGCCTAAACGTTGAAAAACGAAATTGATTCTTTGGTCTTGTTTATTAATTCTATCTGAAAGAAATTCAAGCTGTTGGTAGATTTTGAGAAGCAGCTCAATATTGCCGCTTACATTATTTATTTTATTTACATTGTTTTCTGCTGGTCCTCTGGCAGCAAGTGCAAATGATACCCCGGGTTTGACGAAGTTGGGAGGTAACAAATTGTCATTTACTTTGGTTTGTTTTGGGGAAAATTAATTTAACTCTTGCATCTTAATACCGAGGGCATCCTCAATATAATGCTGGATGACCAAATATAGCGCAATTAACACAATACAATTTTTCTTTTGGCTCCATCTGAGCCAATTCGCATTCACCGGGGGGCGTGAATATCTTTGCACTTAACACAGCGATAGTGCATTGCACAACTGGCAGCCAAATGACCGAATGTTAGACACGTGTAACACTGGTTGACCTCAGTTTTTTGGAGGCGTTCGCATTCCCACAACTCTCAAGTTTAAGTACCTTACCTGTTAGAAGGCACTCGTACTGATATCGTTAAAAATTTGGACCAAATAAAATTGTAATATTTTACTTTCGACAGTTGATCTCCCTGTAGCAAATTTTTCACATGTATGGACTTAACAGCTGGTGCTGCTTCCTGCAACATTTCAACGAGATCAACTGTGTGCTCCCCACAGTCCAAGCCCTTCAACAGGAAGGTCTGATTTTTTTCCGCCTTTGGCGTGTATGTGAAGTGGGGATCTTTGACACTATTAAGAGCATCTTTCGCCAGTTTGAAATCAGCCAGTGTCTTTGTCTTGATTGTGAGCTTATCAGCGGTCACTCTCTTAAATTCAAAGTTATCAATTTAATGTTCGGCTGCCAATAAACGAACCAAATCTCCTCCACGCTGCCCAAAAACGTTAATTGGAGGAACTTTCTCATTTACCTTATTAATTTTATTAGGAGAACCAGCAGACACACCGATTGGCTTCTTCTCCTTATCCTTATTTTTTGATTTTAAATATGGAATGAAAATATTACTACTATCAATATTACCTATCCTATCGTTGCACTCCATCTCGATGTCCATTTCTTCGTTCATTGCAGACAGCACCGCATTATAATTGGTGCTGTCGTTCGCTCCTCCTGCGCTTAGGATATTTTCAGCATCGTGGATTGATGTCTTGCTCGTATCTTGCGATTTTGTTCTATATATTTGAGTCTTCTGCGTTGATACTGTTTTTTCATTGGTCTCGCTTGTTGTTGTTTCCTTTTTCTCATTCTTCTTAGTTAATATCGATTCTTCTTTGGCGGACGTATTCTGTGGCTTCATCGCTTTTGGTTTGCTCGCATTTGATAATGTCCGGGCCATATCCTCCAAACTTTGTATACGGAGTTTCAACTCATCGTTTTGTTTCGTTGCCCTTGCGTTTTCCCTGGTTACTTTTTCGTACTCTCCGCTTGAAAGCATAATACGCTTGCCATGCTCACAGTTGTCTTGTTCGTTTTTCTGCTTTATGATTTTATCATTCGTAGTTTTAGAAATGCCTGGCTCTGGGTCCCCCAGCGGTGGGAAGCGGTCGGGCTCCTCCATCCCCGCCGGTAGTTTCTACCGTTTCGATGCACTTTGCGGTAATTTATATGATAAAAGAGAACCGATAAAGAATTCCAATGCTCAGCTGGGAGATAGATTTATCTAATTTTCACGGATAGATGAGTTCTCATGCAAAAACTGCTTGCGTAGACATAGTAAAATGAAAAAAAAAACAAAGCTCCAAGGAAAACGGCAGTGCGTACATCCAAGCAGATGCTGCATCAACCAGAGTCAATGCAATGATAATAGTCCACAGGCAATTGCCGGCTATCAACTAAATCCACGCACTATTGACCATTGGTCCAATGACTTCACTTTTATTAACATCGAATTCATGCGAAAAAGTAAAAATCAAACATTTTTTATTCAAAATAGACGTATGGTTGGCCACACTCGTAATAAGATGCATAGTTTTACTAACAATCCTGTATGCTCATGTCTTTCGTAAGCCACTTTGTCATGCATTTCTTAGGTTTTAAGCAATTGAACGGACGGCACTGCTTACGAATCAACCACTTTTATTTTTTTGCCATTGAAGATGCGACACACATTTACCGACATTTTTCTCTTCAGACAGTGAGCGGTACTCACCAAAACAAGACTCTTATCCATTTGAGCGATTATTCCACCAAATTCACGCCCAAAGAAGAAATTTTAACTCCAGAATTTCGTATGAAAACTAATTGCATCCCGGATAATCGTTCGATGGCTGAAAAGAGTCGCTAATCGTGAAACTGCTCGAATACTTTTTGCACAAAAATCAGACACCGAGAGCCGTTTGAAACCAGACATCCGCTAGTTGCGGTGATCAGAAACAGAATCCCCTTTGGTTGTCCATCGTCAACTTCTCGGTGTCGCAACAATAAGTTCCCAAGCTTCTAGCTCAGCCAAGTTAGATTGAATTCGCAATGCAATCCGTGGATGGCTGTATGATTTCAGCGTTCTCATGTCCGAAATTTAAATTTGCAGATTTGAATTTTAAAATTAACAGAAGTAAAAAATAAAAAAATTTTAAATAGTAACAAGAAGATAAATATCATAAAGAAAATAATTAGAAGAAAAAGTTTAAATTTAATATAGAAGTAAAATGATATAAAATGTACATTTAATAAAAAAAAAAATATTTTATGATTTATAACTATAAATTGAAATAATTTAAATTTTTTTTTGCCAAATCTGCAATTAAACGTTCGGATAAGTATTATGAAGCTTTTCAAGCAGTTTACTTAGGCGAGTGCTCGATTACTACAGTATAAGGGATTACTGCTGTTGATTTCGCACGTAATTGCATCTGATATTCCTAATGTTATATATTTGTATTGCTCAATGTCGAAGTCATGTATGATTTTAAAGCACCCCTTTCTTATTTTCGTTTGCCCAGATTAGATGATTATGATTTGAGAGTTTGTATAGTCGAGGATTTTTATTTTGTACATGGCCATGTGAATGGTGAGTATAGAGTCAGTTGCAAATTTACTTTTATGTGTTATCTTTCTGGGTTCAGTAATTACTGTTGTATTTTTGTTTTCCCTAATTACTTCATGTCTATATCGTGGAGTTAATTTTGAACCTAATCTTTTATTTCTTTACACGAATATTTCTCCAGGTTTGTAATCTTTTAGGGGCTTCCTGATTGTGGTATGTAAGGTCTTTTCCCTGCTTGATATTAAGTTTTTCAATATTTTGCTGCCTTATGCGTTCGAATTCTTCAGGGATTACTCTTGGTATGAAGCCGAGATATAGCTCTACTGGCTTCTTGCCTGTTGTGAAATATATGGTATAGATGTACTCGTTGACTGCCCTCTGCAGCAGTTCTTTAAAAGGTCTGTTTAGATCATCTCATTTTAGACATCGCATAATTTCAGTCAGAGTTAAATGAGGCCGTTCACCTCACTTTTGTTAGTAGGTATTTTGGAGACATTTATTTGTAGGTCATCCTCCATCATGGGGGACAAGGATGCAGATCGTAGTGCACCCTCGTTGTTTACTACAACATTTTCTGGTGTGCAAAAGAAAAACAAGGGTTACTTAACATCCTCTGCTGATTTTGATGAACGGATTCTTGCTTGCTGAAATTTTGTGAAATTATCTATTGCAGTTAAAACTAACTTTTTCTCGATCAGAAATATATCAATATACACCGTGTGCCCTGGAGGATTTGGAATGGGTGTAGCTTGGAAAAGGTGTTTATTTGGATGTATCTCATACTTGTTTCCTTTGCAGGTTATGCACCTGCCAGCAAATCTTTTAATTTTTGCAGACATCTTAGGAAAATAGAAATTCTCCAACAGTTTGGAGCCTGTTTTCTTCCGCGTTCCTATAAGCTTTGCGATGGGTCCTGGGAATTCTCTCTTTCTGTTCTATTTCATTCAGTAGATCCTCTACTATTTTGCATGTAAAGCGGATGTTATAATTTAGGAAGTCTGGGGATAAATTTCTTGGATGAGCCCTAATGTCCTTTTATCGGTCATGAGTCCGTTTACTGTGTGTGGGTTAAGGTAGCGTTTAAAGATATTTATGACGTCCTGCACGGTAAATTCTTGTTGGGTCAAAGTGTATCTGATGTAATTGTCTAAAGGGTTAATTATTTCGTAGCTTGTTCCTTTGCCTGTATTCAAGATGAACTGGTTCCGAAAGACATTGATGGGAATTTCAACTATTGGGATACTATTTTGAGATGAACTATTATCACTATGTTCCGTGGGTGTAAGTGAATTGGCTTTGCAGGACTCGGTGTTCTTGAAAGGAAGTCAGCAATGACATTTGTCCTACCCGGTTTGTATAGGAGTTCATAATTGTACTCCTCGAGTATCGACTTCCAACGTTTCATCTTAGCATTGGTATTTTCATTGCTCAAGGCATATGTGAGGGGTTGATGGTCAGTATAAATTTTCACTTTTCGAGACCCGTAAAGGAAATTTTTAAATTTTTTAGTGCCCATATGATGGCCAACCGCATAGTTTTCCTCAGTTTTACTCAAGATTCGTGACAAAAAGGATATTGGTTTGTCTTCCTGGGAGGAAACTGCATCTGTAGTCAATTCAAACTCCTTTTCAAAGTCAGGATGCAGTAATATAACGTCCTTAGACAAAAGAGTCCTCTTAAACTTCAAGAAAGCATCCATGTCTGGCTTGTCTAAGATAATTTATGCATTTTTTGAGATATATTTGGACATTTGTCCATCCTCCCTTCTTACAAGGGATGTCAGGAGTTTTGCGAACTTTACATAATCGCAGATGAAACGTTGATAGTACCCCAAAATTCCAAGGAACGATGAGAGATCCTTTAAGGTGTTTGCCGGAGGAAAGGAGGCGATGGCTTTGACCTTCTTCGAATTAGTCTTGATGCCGTTAGCACTGACTACAAACCAAAGAAACTCGACATCGTTTCTCAGGAATTTGCACTTGCCTGCACCTTCATGTTCACTCTCTCGATTGTTTTGAGAACTATTTCCAAAATTTGGGGTGTTCTGCTGCGTCTTTGCCAAAGATGATTATATCGACTATGTAGACGTGGCATTGCAAGCCAATGTACTCACGCCAGATATCACCTAATACGGGCTGAAAAACAGTGGACGTATTTTTAAATCCAAATGGTAATTCGAAGAAAACAAATTTAGCATTGTTGATCGAGAATGCAGCCTTCTCAATGGGCTTTTTCTCTTATAAGGATCTAATGGAATCCACTGCTTAAATCTATTATGGAGAAAAATTTGTTTTCCCCTAGGTTAGACAGCACTTCATTTATCTCGTCTATTGAGTAACATACTTGTTGGAAACTGTGACACTATTTAGCTTCCGGTAGTCAACGACCAAGAGCTATGGTTTAATTAAAACTGGATGCTAGAGTAGCTCCTCCAACACAAGCTCTAATGTACACGAATTAATGATCAAATAAAACACGAGGTAAGGTAATATGTCTCGCGGACACCACAATTATAATTAATTTTCACCTACACTTTCTCCTTTACTAATTTAAATATCCTGTTAAAGAGCTTTGTTTGAAATATAGAAATAAAATAAATAAAATATCTTTCATCAATTTCCAATACGAAAATATTTTCAATATTATTGTTTATAATTGTCCTTTAAATTTCCTTCAATAAATATTCATGTTTTAGAGATTGCAGCATAAATTAAATGTTTCATTACTTAATATTATTATTTTTTCATTTCACACTTTTGCTTTGTTCCTGATCTTGCTTTTACTTTCCAGTGTGTTCTTCGCAACGCTGTCAATCCTGTTTTCTCTGGCGTTATCCTGTTTGTGTTTACTGGTGTCTCAAGAAGCTACTAAAGTGCCTATAGGAAAATTCGTGTGGTCCTCCGGATTTATTTTTCGTCGCGGGTAAATTGTTCGAATTTCGCGAAACTCTCAACTTCTCTTCAAATTTCTTAGTTAATTTGTGGACTGCATGCGTTAGTATCTTAACGCTTCTTTCTTAATATGTGTTTATTTATAAATTGATCCATCCACTTCCTTTAAACACTTTTGCACATTCCCGAATGCAGCCCCACGTTGGGCGCCTGTTATAAATCAATTCTGCTTTGTAACAAAAAAAGATATTTTACTGGGATCGGGCAAAGGTTCCCCGTCGTGATCAAGAGTGCAAGAACAATAGAACTTTACATTAATTTTGTAAATGCTTATATCTAATTTTCCAGCAGTGTTGCAGTTTCCCGGAATGTGTAAAAAAGTTGGCTCCCACGGAATAGTACTGCAATAATGCAGTGTCAGTAATGTTAGCGTGGGATTGCTCGTTAACTTGCATAGAATAGTAGAATAGGTACATACGAGTATTTTAAATAAAAACTTCGCATCTCACCCGAATTCATCGGATGCTTCACGTATCATTACTTGTTTGTTTGTTGTTGTAGAAGAACTAGTTTTGCATGTCTTTGAGCCAGTCAAGGCCGTAGCCTGCGGGAGAGTTAGGAGATCAGAACCACCCATTAAATCAAGATTCACCCATTCTAGAATAAAGTATAAAGGACCGAGTCATAAAAAGATCATTAAAAAATCCATTGATAAGGAAAACGTAACGTAAACAATTCTTCTTCGTTCGTAAAAAACCGGTTCACATCTGGCTGGACTATCATGTTTTCCGTTTTACGTCATTTGCCCAAACTCACCAGAAACCTGCTTGAGATCAACTCATCTATTAGCTTATATTAGTTTCATGGTCACATTATATTTTCCGACCAAAAGATGACAGAGTAAGGAAGGAAGATATGGAGCATACGATGCAAACGAAAAATAGCATTACTGCATCATATGTGTTTTCACTTTTGGCATTCAATCAACAATTCTGGAGTTAAAGTCCTACAAAATTGTATTTGCGTAAGAAGTGTATAACTTTTAATCATATAGTGCAACTCGCTTAAAGTGTAATTCCGTAGATTACGTATTAAGTTTACTATAGCTGAAAGCTCGTAACATCGGAAATTATCACTATCAAGTTATGAAAGGGAAGCTTTCAGGGTATATTTACATATTTGTTTGCAACTAGTAAATATTACTATTAATAAAAAGTAGAAAACTTAGTCCCAGATTTGTAACTTGTCTAGTAAGTGTGCTTACAAATTTCATTCAAATGAATGTTTAAGCTGTCACACATATATACATACACTTATATGCATAAATCTGCATACACCTGATACATGTTACAAAATTCGTCATGTTTTTAAATTATATATGAAGTAATGGGGCTAATTTTTGGAAGAAACTATAAAATAAAATATGAAAGGCAAAATAACAGTTATTTAATTAACAAGGAGAAAATAAGCAGCATTCGATTCGAAACACAAAAGCAAAAGTCTGCATACAGGTGCCACGCGGATATGATGTATACTGTAAGAAGTATTCGAAATGGCAAGATAAGCCCACATTTTACTTTCAGTCCTTACTTGAAAGTGAAACAGCAAACTGCTGTTTGTTATCCTGCACTATAAAGTTATAGTAAAAAATGAATTTTAAAAATAAGGAAATGTTAAGAAAGAAATTTCTTCAGGAAATTGAGAATATCGTGAAAAGAAGTCGTTCTACTGTCCAAACAATTTTAAAGAAGTACAAAAAGAATACGACCTTGTTATCCAAACATTGCACAGTGTGACCAAAAACGCTTAATGAAATCGGAAACAGGCAAGTCAAAAGGAAAGGTCAGTTTCAACCACGTCAGACCAAACAAAATGTTGCAAGTGAAATTGCATCAACTTCTGGCAAAAAAGTTCATCATACAACAGTTAGCAGAATATTAAAAAACACGAATACAAAAGTGGAATTGCTCGAAGAACCCCCTTCATGAGTACTAACAACAGAATTAAGAGACTTCAATGTGCTGAATCGCATCAAAGGTATGTGAATGTAATGTTATTAGGTTAAATTTTGTTAATAATTTCAGATTTGAAAATAATTTTTGGAACGGTAATTTTTTAGATGAAGGCGAAAGATTTTGAAAAACCGAACACAGTCTCCACTTTTAAGCTCGGGAATGGCAGCGTGATGGTTTGGGCATGTATATCGGAGGCTGGGGTAGGTATTCTCGTTTTTATTGAGAACACACTGGAGACCTCAGGCTCGCCAAAAGTTTCATACAGCTCATGGTTGCATCAAATACGCTATTAGTCCCCATATAGCTTCACTCGAATTATTTGCCTCAGGACCTGTTGCTCAAAGGTGTTCAATATATTTGCGGATGCTTGGATCAGGGTCCATGTGTCACATCCATAACATAACACAAGTCTTATCACAGTTTTGTATACTTGGAGCTTTGTTTTTCTGTGTATGCAGCTGGTCTTCAAGATCGTCAAAACTGAATAAAATATTCATTTTTTGAGCTGTTTTCTTCCGCGTATTTCGTCTTTTATTACTAGTTCTCGTTATTTTAGCGCTTAGAAACACAAATTCGCTCACATTTTCGATATTGTATTCACCAAATGTGAAATTTTGTCTATTTGAGGTATTTTTCCTCGACTGCGTCATGAACTTTGTTTTATTCTCATTGATTTGTAGCCCCACTTGTTTTGCGTTGCAGTCGAATTTCAGGAAGAGTTTTTTGCCTGCTGTTAAATACCGTGTCAAAATTTTGATGTCATCCACAAAGGCTACTACTTGGCTCGACTTGAATAGCATTGGGGCCAGCCCATCTCCCTGCTTTAGTCCGATCTTTGTGTCAGAGGCATCGGTGTGCTGATTATTGATGCGGACGTCATTGTCATTTTGGTGAGATGAACTAATTTGGCTACGATACCAAACAAAGCTTGCTTAAAGTCATGCGTATGTTGAACTGCCAGCATTTTTTAAATACCTGCTTGTCCAACTAATTAGCCTGTTGTCGATCAACCTGCTCTAAAACCACTTTGATACTCCCCAAAAATACTGTTGGCGTATGATCCGATTTTATTTTCTAAGATATCTGAAATTTTTTTGTACGCCGTACAATGCAGTGATATGCCTCTATAATTTTCGCACTGTAGCGTGTCATCTTTTTTGTGGATAGGGAATATAATTGATCGGCTCCACTCTTTTGGCATATGTTCTTGTTGCCAAATGTGCTGGATGACCTTGTGAATAGCTTTATGAACATTGTTGACACCATATTTGATGAGCCCCATTGGAATCCCATCGATGCCCGGTGCTTTATTATTCTTTTGGGCTTTGATGGTGCAACAAACTTCATCCAGAGCTGGTGAGTCCAATGGAAGCTCTCCGTCGACACCTATAGGCTCCAATATTTTAGAGCTGTGTGGTGGATTAAGGAGGTTCTTGAAAAATACTGCCCATCTTTCCTTAATCTTAGTTTCATCAGCGATTATATTGCTTCTGTCATCACGACAGAGCGTGGTTTTGGGCTGATAACCACGTTTCACGCTTTTCACTACTTTATATGCTTGTCTTGTGTTGTTGCTCACTAGACCTACATCTATACTTCTCAATTGGTTATCATAGTATTTTCTTTTCTTAATTCTAATTATCTCATTTACTTCTCTTCTGAGATTTTCATAGTGTTCTCTCTTCGTTCTCTGTTTTCGTACCTACGTATTTTTTATACGCCTGCTTCTTTTTATCTAACGCATTCTGGCACTCATCATTGAACCAATCATTTCTTTTGCGCCGCGGTTGATGTCCAATAATCTGTTCTGCCCCGGTTTTAATCGCCGCTTTCACTTCCATCCAGAGCTCGTTGCTTGTCTTTAACGAAGCGTCTGATAAGAGGGTCGAGGGTCTCCGTGAAATTTTTGTCCACAGACGCCGTTTGGAACGTTTTGATGTCAAATTTTTGTAGCGGACTGGTCTTTGCCGAATATGCCTTTGACATACGACATCGATAGGTTAATTTGATCAAGTAATGATCTGAGTTACAATTGGCTCCTCGGTATGTACGGACATCGAGTATGCTCGAGGCCCGACGTTGTTAGATCTGAACATGATCGATCTGGTTTTGTGTGTTACCATCCAGTGATACCCAAGCGACGGTGTAGAAATCAAGTCAAACGTATGACTAGATTTCGGCTACATGCAAAATCACGCGCTGGCCATTGTCGTTTGTTTTACCGTGGAGGCTATATCCTCCAGTCGTTCCCCGATAAGATTTCTCATTGCAAACCTTAGCGTTGAAATCACCCAGAATTATTTTTGTGTCGTTTGTGGGCAATGAGTCGACCAGTCTTTCCAGGCGATTGTAAAACGTTTCCTTCATTTCTTCGTTCTTTTCTTTGGTCGGAGCGTGAACATTAATCAGCAAGATTTTGAAGAAATTCGTTTTTCTACGATTTCGCCAAGGCAGAATGACAATACTTTGCACTACAGCGGTCGGCACTTGACGTTCACTCATGGTCGTAGCACGCGCCCGACGAAAACTATGCCACACTGTTTGTAAGAGACCCAGCTATTACATACTCAAGCCACGACCTTCAAAACATACATGCGCGCCATCGACAGTATTTGCCTCCATCATATTTGAACCGCTCTTATATATATATATATGTATATATATATATATATATATATATATATATATATATATATATATATATACTACTGAGGGCAAAAAATAGTAAGACTTTTTAATTTAAATTTCGTGCGGAAATCCATTGAAATATTTCTTTTCTACGTTGGTATGACTGTCAGTGACATCTGTGCCAAATATCACATCAAAATAATCATTAGTGCTTAGTATACGCTTGTCTTTCTGAAGTACAAAAAGTGCATTCGGCGATTTTTACAATGAGTGAAATTATTCAACAAAAAAGTTCCATTAAATTTTGTGTGCAGAATGAAATTTCTGGTGCCGAAACGTTCAGAATGTTGCAAAAGGCCTTCGGTGATAATTGCATGTTGTGAGCAAGTGTATTTGATTGTACAAATTGTTCAAAGAGGGTCGAGAACACGTTGACGGCAAAACACGTCCAGGACGGCCATCAACATCAACTGATGCTGAACACGTCAATAAAATCAAGGAATTGGTGCTCGAGAATCGACGCTTAACAGTCAGAGACCTAACTGGTATCGTTGGAATATCGGAAGGATCAGTGAAAACCATTTTGAAAGATCATTTGGGCCTAAGAAGAGTGGAATCACGATTGGTTCCAAAATTACTAAATTTTCTGCATTGATTCTTCGTGAGTTTTTCGCCAAAAATTCAACCAATATTGTTCCACAACCACCGTATTCACCTGATGTAGCTCCGTGTGACTTCTGGCTGTTCAGCAAACTGAAACGACCGCTCCGGGGAAACCGTTTTGAGTCAATTGATGACATTGAACGTGAATCGCTACGCGCATTGAAGGCTATTCCGGAAATTGACTTTAACAACTGTTTCGAGGAATGGAAAAAACGTTGGCACAGGTGTATTGCAGCCGGGGGGATTACTTTGAGGGAGACGAAATAAATTTGGCAGAACAAATAAAGAATTTTAAAATTATGAACAAAGTCTTACTATTTTTTGCCCACAGTATTATATATATATATATATATATATATATATATATATATATATATATATATATATATATATATATATATATATATATATATATTGTTACATGTACAAATAATTCTGCGAGCTACTGTCGCAATTGTTTTCACAACCATTAAGAACATCAACAAAATGAATTTACTCGAAACCACGAGAACCCACCAAGCATGATCAACATCTGAAAGTGAGTCACTGCCCATTCATTACGCTGCTCGAATGTTCCCGCTAATTCACCAATGTACGAGAACTGAGTAGAATGATTAGAGACCCTATATAAAGGCGAGCTGAATGAATGGGGGGATCATTCATTAGAACCGCGATAGTTAGGTTGTGAAGCGAATAGAAAAGCGATATTGTTCGAGTAATAGAAAAGTGATTTTCGTGATTGTCAAGTAATTTTAGAAGACAATTACGATAGAAATTGTGAAATAGTAAAATAAGTGATTGTGCATTTTTTTCTGTAATTAAATAAACTCTTTTAACTTAAATCAAAAGACATTGCGTTTTCACTTTGCCGGAACATTAAAATTATTGGCCGCGAACCATAACACGCGACAATATATATATATATATATATATATATATATATATATATATATATATATATATATATATATATATATATATATATATATATATATATACACACATATATATATATATATATATATATATATATATATATATATATATATATATATATATATATACATATATATATACTATATATATATATATATATATATATATATATATATATATATATATATATATATATATATATATATATATATATATATATATATATATATAGTATATATATTGGATTGTACTGTATATATATATTGGATGGTCTTTTTTGTCACTAGATGGTGTTCGTTGTCATATATCAGGCAATACTAATCAGATTGCGTCAAAGTGACATGCGTTTGAAAGGTGATATTCCAGTCTACAATTTGCATATGGACAGTTTTGTATTTCGTCATTCGTGTCAAAAGTTGTATTCATTTAAAAATGAGTGAAATTTCTGAAAAAAATCGTTATATTTAACAAAATCACTACGATCAAAGTGATAATGCACCGCAGGCTCGTCAAAAAATTTGTGGTGTCTACGGTCAAGATGCTTCAACAAAAACCACAGCCAAGAGATGGTTCGCTTACTTTCGTTCTGGAAATTTTGATGTCAAAGATGCACCTCGCTCAGGTCGACCAACCACTGAAAAAGTCGATGAAATCTTACAAAAAATTGAAGAATATCAACACATAAGCAGCAATGGCATTGCTAAAGAACTGAGTATTCATCACCAAATAGATTTGACCATTTGCGTAAGGCTGGATACACAAAGAAGCTCGACGTTTGGGTGCCGAATGAATTAACACAAAAAATTTATTCGACCGAATTCCCATTTGCGAAATGCTAATAAAATGCAACGAAATTGAGCCATTTTTGAAGCAAATCATTACGGGCAATGAAAAATGGGTTAGACACGAGAATGTCGTTCGAAAAAGATCATGGTCAAATAGAGGTGAATCATCACAAACGACTTCAAAGCCAGAATTGGCACCAAATAAGGTTATGCTGTGTGTATGGTGCGATTGGAAGGGAATTGTCTATCATGAGTTGCTAGAACCAGGCCAAACACTCAACTTGGCTCTGTACTGTCAGCAATTAACCAAATTACAACAAGCAATTCAAAAAACCGGCCAGAATTGATCAAAAGTGTCTTCCATCATGACAATGCCAGACCACATACATTTTTGATGGCCCAGGAAAAATTGACAGAGCTTGGCTGGGAAGTTTTGATGCATTCACCGTATAGTCCAGACCTTGTACCATCAGACTACCATTTGTTTCTGTCTCTGCAAAACTTCTGAATGAAAAGAAATTCACTTCAAAAAGGGACTGTGAAAATCACTTGGCCATGTTTTTCTCCGATAAACCACAGAAGTTCTACACAGATTATATAATCGCTCTACCCAAAAAATGGCAAAAGGTGTTTACTGCCGATTCAAAACAACACATGTTACTTTTATAATCGTCGATTCCGTTGCAAAACGATGCGAGTTCAGAAGTGAACAGATAATAACGAGTACACAGAAGGCACTCTTACTCGTAATACTCGTCAGACGAGTAATCGTACTCGAAATCATACGATCCTGTACTTACTTGCGCAGTGCTCTAATGCAGACATTTAGAATGTTTTAACTTAAGAAAAACTTCGGTGACATGCACAACGAACATATTCTGGCTTCAAAAGAAAAATCCTACACATACAAAACTTACCTCCCATTTTAAGGTCTCGCTCTTGCAGGACAGCCCCGCTAATACTGAAAATATGAAGAGCACGTAGTAGCTCGACAGGACTATGTTTATGATTGGTGCCTTCAATTGTTGAGTGTAAATGTCGATTAGAACAAGCGTTTCGTGGTTGATTTTAAAGCAAGCGTAGCACATTGCAACTAGCAAGGATGCACTGAACAAATTAGTCATACTAGTTAAAATCCACTGAACACTTTCAAAATAAGCGAGCAGAGTTAGAAGTCTGGTCACATTATTAGTTTTCACATTTTCCAGCAACTCAATATTTATCATCGTGAAGATATCATTCAAAAGGTCCACCAAATTTGTTAAAAATATTATGTGCGAAGACAAAATAAGAATAAGAAGCCATATGTGAATAACCACAGAAAAGTAAAAATATTCTCGCTTTATAATTAAGGTCGAAATCGAGATTATGAAATATGTAACTAAAAACCCCATGTAAAATTTTGCCATAGCGCACCGATTTTGCGTGTTATGCAGTTTTGAGCATTTTAGTTGCTCATGAATGTCCACAATTTTCTTAACAATCGCGAGTTGTTTCTCATGATTGAAGGCACATTTTAGAAAAATTGAAGAATAAGTAGCTACTAGCATTGTGGAACCAAAGTATTGATTGATGCTCTCAATTTGATAGCCCGTTCTAAAGTAGACGACATGGTTCGGGTTTCGAAAGAACAGAAAGATGAAACTTGTTGCGAATAAAATCAATAAAATTGCCACTAAAACTCGATAGACGGAACTGTACTTTCGCTTTTCAATTTCTTTAGTACAACTAAGTTTACACAAAGGAAACACCCCGATTATTTGGAGAACAAGAAGTATGGGCGAAATCTGATTAATTGCTCGGTTAAACCGTCTCCTTGTCATATCGACAGAACTAATCGAATTGAATAAACCGTTTGATGGAGAATAACAATGAGACAAGAAATTCGATAATGGTTGTTTGGAATACTGAAGTTAAGAAAATAATTATTGTTATGCCTTGCTTCAAGGCCAATATCCCCTAAAGCACGATAAAACGTTAATTTAATACTATTTTCTAGTTCATGGTAAAGTATTGAAAATAAATATTTGAGCAGACTAATCGGATAATAATTTTATAAAACAATTATCTCAGGAAGAATCGTAAAAATATTTGATGTGATGCGCCTTGATTGAGTTTCACTCAATCAAGGTGCTTCACGAAATACTTCAGGTGTAGAGGTTTGATTTTGAGAAATTAAAAACTCAAGTATATTTAGTCTCTTTGGAATTGATTCTAAAAAAATTTTGTTAGAATAAAGGTGTTTATCCATTTAAATATTTAATTTAATTTTTTAGTTTTCAGCATATTTTTAGAGAGCGACCCAAACCTCGGCAGAAATTTTCAAATACACTCAAACCTGTGACCTGGCCGACTATTTTAAAAACTATGAATAAAAATTCTACTGCCACCAAAAAACGAGGTGAAATATTCTAAAATAATAACCATAAAAAATTCAAAATGCTTGAGCTAACAATTTCACACAGGCCTTTTTAGATATCCCGGCACTGGTGCACTCTATACAAAAACTGATACATTCTAAAGATCTTTCGACCCCCAAAACATTTCATCAACTAAGATTTCTTAAAATTATCATCGTTCCTCCAAATCCGCATTACTAAGGGACCAGCGGTTCAAAGTTAGTAAACACAGCTAAGGGCCTCATTTTGATTTAATAGAGAAATATGTGAAATTCACAAATCATACTTTTATCAATGAAAGTGGCATGAAGACCTAGATCTGTGATTTTTTCAGATTTTTTGGTTCACAGGTGTAGAATTAATCAGGGGGGACACTGTTACCCTACTCGACTATCTTCGAAGAAAAATAAGTCGAGCAAGCAGGAGAGTGCTCCTACCAGAAGGGCTCCTATCAGAAGGGCTTTGTAAACATCCTAGGGCTCGAAACTAGTTTTCTGATATCATGAATCGATTATTTGAATGATTCATCCAGTATAGTACTCGTATAAGAAAATGGTCTATTTTATTCAAATTCTTCCATAAGTACATAACAGCCGCCATTTTGTTCCAGCTTAAATCATAAGTGTCTTATATTAATCAACACAATGGTAATATTTTAAGAAGTTTAAGAGTACGATTTTATGGAAGAAAACATAAAATTGACCAATCATACTATTATTGATAAAGTTGTATTAATTTTGATTTCTGAGGTATTTGTTGCCCTTCTTTAAAATCGGAAGGTCAAAACCTCAGGTTTTAGTGGATTTCATTTGCACATCCTACTGATAAAGGCCCAAGGTGCCCAATAGTGAGGTGGTGCGACACCAATTTTTGTACACTTTGCCTCCTCCTGGACCCTCTGAAGCATAAAATGATTTTTTTGTTGCAGATTCTAAAAGTGCTAATCAAGGCCGTTCATTTGATACTAGGCTTGACTAAATTTAATAAAAAAAATTTTATAAGGTCCACTTTAGGATGAGGGGGGACCCGTCAAAAAATTTTGGAATGTTTGATAAGTCCTAAACTTTTGATAAATCACCACTTCTGATCGTTTCACAAAGTGTGAGCTTTCTAGCTTCTATAGTGAAACAGCACGTGAAACTGGTAGGTCTATGCACAAACAATTTTACAAAACCATTAACATTTTAAGGGGTCACATCCTTATATGGGAATCCTCCCGTTAAGATCCTTTGAAAATGTTGAGGAACATGAAAATATTTTTTTTTGTGGTAGAGAGGTGAATGTCATTTACGCACAGAGTATGGAATTCCCATGCTCGCAAGCAACTGGACTACCCACTAAACCCCTCTATTGTCAACACCAGAACCCAATCTGGAATCATTTGACACATTACTTTGGGCCAGGTCTCATTTTGTTACGCTGTGAGATGTCTTCAAAGTAGGGGAATCCCTCTTCTAGCGGGAGATGAAAGAGGAAACGGCTCGCAAGAAAAGTACTCTCCTAACCCCAACGACCTGGCTGCTGCGAGTCCCTTTTATCGTTAAGGACTGCCCGAATATAAATTGCCACCTGGTTCCGTTTATCAACTGATTCGAGCATCACCCCGACTCATTATCCAGTTGACCTCTTCCGTCTCCCTGTAGAGATCCCTTTGCAGCCTGTTCCATATTGTATACGCAAAAATGTGTGGCAGGCGTTATCTTCCTCTCCTGGGCAAAACCGATAATCGCGGGACCATGACTACCAATCTTGTACAGGTAGGACTGAAAACACCCATGCTCGCTCAAAAGCTGGGTCAGATAGAAGTCAGTCTCACCATGCTTCCGACCTAGCAACGATGTCACATCCGGGATGAGGCACGCAGTCTACCTTCCCTTCATGCGCTTCACCTGAGACTACTGCCAATCGTTGACTGAGCACTGTCTCTCCTCGCGGACAACCATCTCCCTTGCATCCTCGCTTCGACACAGATAAATAGCGCGGTGCTCTCTAGCAAGGAGGGCAACAGGTATCACGTCTGCAATAACTCTCACCGCCAAACCAGAGACTGTTGGATACAAAGATACAATCCTCAGTGCTCCTCTTCTCTGTACTTGTGCCAGTATACCTCCTTGCTGAGAGCGTCGCCCCATACCTCTGCTCCATACAGTAGCACTGACCCTACAGCACTCATCAAGAGGCGTCTTCTTGATGGGCTGGCTCCCCCTACGTTGGCCATAAGTCGACTCAGAGCTGATATTCCCGAAGAAGCCTTCTCAGTCGTTGCCCTGATTTGCTCAGAGAAACTCATCTTCGAGTCGATCAGTAGCCCCAGGTACTTCACCGCTGGCTTCGATTCGATTTGTATGTCTCCAATATTGATCATAATTACTCTAGGGATTCTCTTTTTTGTCAAGATGACCACTTCGGTTTTCTCCAGTGCTAAACTCAGCCCGCGAGCAGTCATCCAGTCCCTCACTCGGCGCATTAGCATATCTAGCCTAAGTTGCGCTTGTTCAACTTTGCGTCCAGCGACCAGAGCCGCAACATCATCTGCATAGCCAACCAAGCGCGACTCACCAGGCATCTCAAGTCTCAGTAACCCGTCGTAAGACACATTCCACAGGTCTGGACCAAGGATAGATCCCTGGGCAACACCCGATGTAATTTCCATCCTTCGTTGGCCCTGTGTCGTGTCGTAGAGCAGGCTTCGGTCGTTTAGGTAGTTTCTCAAAAGCCGCATTAGATATTCTGGAACTTGAAAAGAGTTTTCCAGCGTATCCAGAATATCCACCCATCTAGCGGAGTTGAAGGCATTCCTGACGTCGAGTGTTACCAACAGGACTATCCGTCGCTTGGTGCGACTATATGCCTCTGCCTTGGTAGAACGTCCTGCTCTAAAGCCGTACTGCCGAAGAAATAGGTCCCCAGCAGCACGAATCGCGTCAGTGAGTCTTCCCTTGATGAGTTTCTCTAGCACTTTCCCAGCCGTGTCTAGCATGCATTATGGGCGGTATGCAGACGGCGATCCGGGATTTCCCTTCCCCTTGCTGATCAGCACGAGCCTCGCCACCTTCCATCGTAGCTGATCAGCACGAGCCTCGCCACCTTATTATCTTAATCTGGAGTAAATTCAACACATTAATCTTAAGTGAACAATTCCAATTATTAGTAAATATTCTCGCCAATGCATCAATTAAATATACCATTAAATAATTCAAACAAAAAAATATAAATTAAATAAGTTCGTAAGAGTGCACAAATAAGCTGATTCAAAGCCGTCCCGCTCAACACTTTCATAGATGCTTCAATTTCAAATAATTCAATTTCTCTTTTTTGCTGAGCAATAAATATTCCGGTATTTAAAATGAGTAAATATCATTTATATGTTTCAATAATAGCAAAAAAACCAAAGAAAGGGTACTTACCCACATCCTCGCCGGGACTCCGCTGGTGATGTGGATGTTATTACTGAAAACTGATTTTAAAGATTAAAAACAGATTCTTCTTGCTTTGCTGGTTTCACAGTGTTGACGCGATCGACTTGTAGAAATTAAGTTAAAAGATGCTGATGATGGTAGACGTTAGAATCAATGTTAAACTCCACCACATTAAGTATAGAAAATAAAATTAAATGTTGTTTTTGCTCGTGAAATATTAATTATTTTAGATTTTTCTACGGTTATTCTCGTTATTGTTTACTACGATTGTATGTAGTGTGTATAAAAATATTCTCGGTTCACCGATTTCCTGATTTTCTAGCTTATTTGTGCTGGACCTGGCAGTTTTTTGCGCTGTCTAGGTAAAACTCCATAGAAGTGGGAGCAAGACAAACCAGCGGAATAGTCATACACATCGGAATTAAATAGAAATTATTTCAAACAGATTCCCACGGCAATTGCAAGCAGAAAACCCGGACAGAACTCCGTGCTCAGCACTGCCTCTTCAACTTTTTCTCGCGAGATTCTGGTCGCAGCTGCAATCAGACAACGCAGACCAACGGTCGTGACAGGGCCGCAAAATGATAGCTGGGCACTCAACTAGGCCCGCACACAGGTTGAATGCGTTTCCCAACTAAGAAATCTCAAAAGCACTTTGCAAAAACCCACAATTATGTGAGAATGAGTGAAATTCCATGCGAAAATCACTTCACTAATTTCCCAGCACAACATAACTCCAATACAAATTTTGCGAATCACTAAAACACTTCGCGAATGAGTTTTCTTTCAGTTTTAGTCACCGTGAACGATGATAGCAATTTTCCCACTTCAACTTTGCAACGCCTGACGGAAGCTAATGAATGCAAAATTCTCACCGAAAACATCAATTTGCGCGAATGTAACGTACTCTCTGCACCCTGCAGACACTTTCCAACGAGCCTCGGGAACTTTATCAAATCTTTCTCGCACAAATAAGAAAATGCCTCAGTAGGGGCACTTAACAGGCAACAAACGAGTACATACGCTTAGTAAATCACGGAATATCTCAATTTACCAAACTTATTGCGCAACAGGTTAGAGTACGTTCTTTTCTTGGGCGTCGCGTCGTGTCCGCCGTGGAGATTGATAACCGACTCCTCGATCCGTCCAAATCTCTTGGTGCTATCGCACCAGTAAATCTAAAACCGCTGCTAGCTCAGCTGAGTTAGATTGCATTCGCCAATGCAATACATGGATGTGATGAACTAAATCAGTGTTCCCATGTCCAAAATTTCAAATTGAAGATTGTTATGATTTAGTTAATAAAATTAATAATAGATTAAAAATTTACATCATAATAAACGATAAATAGTATAACGAATGTCAATGCAACAAGAAAAAAATTTACGTGTAATGGAATAAAAAGAAACAATATATATTTATGTTTATGATAAAAAATAAAAATTTTATAGCTTACCAAAAAGTTAAATTTGAGCAACTGATTTTTTCAAATCTGCAGTTGAAATTACGGAACAGTGTTATGCGGCTTTTGGGCAGTTGGCTTGTGTGATTGCTCGATTAATACAATGTATGCAAGGTTTCCGTAGGGCGCCAAGCTTCCGCATAACTAGCTTGTAGCCATGGCCCCAAGGATTCTTGTTCACATGGTCCACTAGATCTTGTCAGCAACGAGCCTTGCTGCGGTTAATCAATTTGAGAAGGCATTTCTTGGCCGATTTATATGCTGACACCCAGTTGCATATCTCGTCACGGTTCCGTGTCCGTTGAGCCAGCTTGTGACACTCCCTATGCTTTTCACCGATTTCAATCTACCACCAGTACATTGTGTTCTTGCCGTGGAAGGGTTTTCGACGGGATATAGAAGCGCAGCAAGCAACCATGATGATGCACATAGTTGAGTTCAACACGTCTTAAGGTGCCACTTCTTCCGTCCCCTGCGAGTCTCCCTGCAGCGGGGCACCTACTGTGAGCACCTCGACGAACCTCTCGACGGCTATCCTTCCAATGTTCCACCCAATTGTAAAAAAGTGAGAGCACCAACGTTGGGAGGCAACATCACTGATCTCAAGCAGAATACACGGATGATCAATGGCTGAGTAGTCCTCTAATACTTTCCAATTTTGTTTCCTCCCTACTAAGAACTCCGAGGCGAATATCATGTCCGGTCCGAGGCAAATGTCATGTCCAATATAGTGGAAAGTCAGCGTATTTCTGGTGTTTAGTACAACGAGCGCCGTCTTGGCTTCCATTTCTAAGACTCGATTTCCCCACGGATCTGTCTGCGGTATACCCCATTCGATTGCTTTAGCGTCGAAGTCTTCCACAACGAGCACTTTCCCGTCTTCGTTCAAGACCGTGCCCTCCAAAGCATTCAACTTGGCTTGGAAAGATGATATCGATTCATTCGGTGTGATATACACACCAAATAAGGCAGCCCCTGAGCACCGAGCCCACACAAAACCATCCCCACGTCCACAGCTCTCCACCTGGAAATCACTATTTCGAACCCTGACAGCGATAGTACCATTTTCATCAGGATACCACAATGCGGAACTGTTATCATGTTGTTGCTCACTCAGCAGCACAAAATCGGCTTTTTGGTCCCTCGCAAACTGCTCAAGCAGTTTTTGGGTGGTTGGACTGTGGCGTAGGTTTAGTTGCAGGAAGCGAGTCATCAAAATTCCAATTTTGTCTTCACTTGGCCTTTCTGGAACACCCAGTATTTTACTGATCCCAAGCCGTGTCCAAAATTCGGTCTTGGATCAACACCCTTGCAAACAATACAGTGTGCCCCCTTTGTACACTCTTTTCTTTTATGCCCCATTTCACCTATCGGGTCCTTTGCGTACTTGTGTGGTGTGACCAAAGCCAAGGCATTTGAAACATTGAAGAGGCGCTGCTCTTTGCGGAATTCTACGGGCAACCCACTCTATTCAAAAATCGTTCCGTGTCCTTTTCGGTCAAGTCGATGATGGCCATGTATTGTCACCTTTTGTTTTCTGGCGTCAGCCTCGTTTTGATCCTTCCCACGCTATGGAACTCCCTTTTGATGGCCTCCTCTACCTCGGCCAGATCCGTGACGCAGTCTATGTCTCCTCTAGTTCAAGGAGCCCAATCTTTACTGCTTTGTTGATATTTGGCGAGTCGCATGCAGATTTTATTCTTTTTAGAACATCTCCCGCTTTTCGGATTAGACTTTCTTCTTCATGTCACTGGGTACCAATTGTACTTTTCGACCACCATTCTTGGGAGAGGTTATCGGCTTCCATTTCCGAGGACAGTACTTCCGCCACATTTTCGACATTGGCAATGAAATCACACAACGGTGCTTTATTTTTCCGGTCATTCCTGTCTTTTCTTGCGTAATCTCTTTGTGGACTTCAGGATAGTTTGTTATTGTTTCGGGAATTATAACCCTTGCTTCGGTCGCCTCGGTAACGATCGCAGCAATAATCATCGGATTCTCGATGTTCTTTATATTTTCCACCACCGCACAAACATCTGGCGCGTCCTGCAAAGTCTCCAATTTTCCATTTTAGGCCGCTCTGGCGTTCGCATAATTTTTTTGCTGCACCCGAATGCCACAGTAATCTCAATCAGGACAAGACTGTCTGTTAATTTCCATTTTTTCTCCATCCTCACTGTCACTGTATTCATCGTCCTTTTAACATCGTGGCTGCAGCCGCTGGTTGCGTCGTCATTTCTGCTATTTTTGCACTCTATTTGGGGTTTTTAAATCTTTTTTTAGGGCTTTTGGTTGCCCCAGTTTTATTCGGGCCTCTCTCGGAGCCGCTATCTACGTTCGTGGGTGTAGTCATCTTTTTGGTCCCATGGTTATCTTTGCAGAACAGGGAGGCCATGCGAGGATTAGCGCAAACCTTATGGGGACAAATGCTCAGAGCCAGACCAGCGCTAATCGGGAGTCCGCCTCAACAGAACCTATACCACCAACTGTAATGTGACGCCTACGCCCGGGAATCGAAGTGATTCCGATCCCGAACCCTTGCAACCGGCCAGATGGATATGTCCTCGAAGTGCCAGCGGACTTCATCTGTCGTGCGGATATCGTTGCGCAGAAAATATTTTTTTTCTGTCCAAATATTTAGATCTGTGGATATAAATATTCGAAATATAAAATTAATCCAAACCCCGACACATTTCGAGACATATCCATCTGGAAATGCCCCTCCACCGTGGCCATCAAAAAACTATGCCACTGGCGACACATGGAGAGGCACATTGCCGCCATGTGGCGTGCCATTCCACACACCTCTGTTTTGTCCGAGGTGACAACCGGTTGGGCTTGACAGCCACATGGCGAAAAAGAGAAATGGTGTCATGGTGTGGTGTCGGTAGCGACTTGGCGCGGTCCTAGGTGGTGTAAAATTATTAAGAGGTAAATTTTTTTCGTTCGGCGTACGTCGACAAATGCCTTACCAGGTTTTGTTTGCAGTTCATCGCCCTCGTCGTTGTAGCAGCCAAACGAGGATCTTTAGATCGAAGTAAATCGAAATCTCCCAAGAAAAAGAGGACAACCGACACAAAGAAGACATCGAAAGAAGGGGTGACTGCGAGCGACTTAACCGAATCGAAGGACTCTGAAGAAGAGGTTGATAACGCCCGAGAATGCAAACCGCAGAGCTGTTGTCAGTTCAAGGCTGTGGAGGATCCATAATTGCCCAGCTAAGTATCGGGATTAATTATAGGAAATGAGGCCTATGGGGTTGCTGGGTTGTCTAGCACAAGTAGACTCAATGGCCTAGCAAGAAATATCTCTTGGACATCCATGATTGCCTAGTTGTTTGGTTAGTTTTTGTGTCAGTTCTGCAGACCGGGTCAAATATCGGTATTCATTGGGCAGTGTTTATATTCCGCCCGGCGTATTTTACCGACTGAAAGCGAAAGTATATATTTGATTCTTTGAGAATAAAACCATTCCTCAAAGACTTCATTTCCAAAGCAAGTTTCCGGCGGTCCAATCGTTCGGTGCCGCATATCATGGAAGTTCCTGATTTGTATTACAGTCACGATGAATATGTTGAAACGGCTTCGGGTAATAAATTAAGTCGGCAAACTGTCCTCTGTGGATCTCAGAACATTGTCTTGAGTGGGAAAGTTATAGTTCAAAGCGGCGCTATAATTCGAGGCGATCAAAGAATCAAAAGAACTGAAACATGTGAGCGCAATAAAGAATAAATTTTTCGTGATGAGTTAAATAGAAATGTATAAATCTAAGTCGACATCTTAGACTATTGGACTTTTGTATGTAAAATTACCAACACCTTTATGTGCCTATTGATAGCGCTTGACGCGCATACGGTATTGTTTTAAAACTATTGTTTTATAATAATGTAAACAGTCCTTGTATTATATCTAATAGTTAAATTCTAAAAATGTTACCTTTCATTAACTTGAAAACATAGGCTTGTATAGAACAAAGTAATGGTCATGATATTATTCATTCTTTGTTGCGATCTAGTAGGAGATTGTCAAATGCTCAATACAATGCAAGAAACAAGCGTTGAGTTGATCTTATCCAGTGGAAATTAAAAACTTAAAGAGCCAATAGAAACTAATGCAGCCTATCGTTCAGTCTTGCCGATAAAACTGAAGAAGTTCTTAAAAATTATTTTTTTTTCTAATCCAGTTGACTTGTACTTACAATTGTATGGAGTCCATTGACAGAAGATCTACATTTGATTATTTCTTGGGAAAAATCTTTAAATTAGAGCAGCATGTAATGGAAGTGGTAAAAATAAAAGAACTCGATAGCAAGTAGAACAAATCACTGATACGTTAATAAATAAAATTTTCGGGGAAATAAAAACTCGTTTTGATCGTCGGTGTTTTTTTCGTCGCGTGCATTTCGATCTCCGCCCTAAGATCCGCTCGGGTAATCTCGTCGTTCGTTCGCTTTCGGCCTACCGACCATAAATCATACTATGGGAATCTAGTCAGAACGGCACAATTCTTATAATTGTAAATTTTTTTCATATATAAGCCAAGATTCGTGATATTCTGGAATGATTTATGTACATGTGATTATGATGAGGGTAACAAATAGTAGTGAATGATTGATTTGTATTTTGACGAAAGTTCCCATTTTATGTTAGCAGGTTAAGAACAATAGTCCTTTAAAATGAAAACAAACAAACGTGTATTCAATGAATTGCTTCAATTTGGGTGGTAGTTATCAAAACCAATTACTTCTTTATTCGTTTAATGTAAAGCATTTCATTGGAAACATAAGTTGCTTAAAATTAATTGAAACAAACAAGAGGTCAATCGTGATTTCGTATGTACCTAAACCAAATTCACGGGAATTTGGTCGCGTCGCGTTTTTCGCGTTTAATTCGGGTGACCTTAATAATAATAAAATAAGTAGGGTATAAAAGTAATAAAGAAATGTGAACACATTTTTAGGGATAATAGTTTTTTATTAAAGCGTTTTTGTTTAATTTTTAATACACACATAACCTTAACACACATACATGCATATACAATGTATGGAATTTTTTTCAAACAAAATTTTCTACTAGAAGGCTCCTTTTGTCTTTTGTTTTCGATCCATATTCTATTATTGCAACTAATCATTTAGTTTTTAAGAAAACGATTTAGTTTAAATGCTCATATGCTTCTTTTTAGTATTGTTCGAAGCATGAATTTCTTATCGGTTTGGTAAATGAAAATTTAGGATTTCAACATATCTCCTTGAATTCAAAGAATAAAATATAAGAAAAATTCCAAGAAATGAAAGAATCTAAGGCCTTGAAAAATAACTATCTGGGGAAGGAAAAAAACAAAAAATCCTGTTAATTATTCGATCATTAGTTGTTCCGTTATTGTTAGTACAACATTTTTTTAATAAAATAAAGTAAAATCAACCAGAAAAATTACTAAGCCAAAACTATATATTGCTATTACGTTATTATAAAACTAAAGGAAACTATGTCCTACAAAAACAAAATTAAAACATTAAATATTCTCAAGTATGATTTCTGTAATGTACTCTAATATTATTTAAAATTATCTTGAATATCTATATGATCAGATTGTATCGAAATTAGTAATTATTAAAAATGAATTGCTAAGATAACCCACGACTTTCCTTTTCAGTGACTCGTTCTTTTTCAGTGGGAACAGAGAGTGTAGGGTAAGTATGCCGTCGCGAGGGTAGGGTTTCGACAAATCCGCTGAAGTCGGTTTCGCGTCGCGCGCGGTACGCGGTACCTTTGCTTGTTTCGCCATTTCTTTAGAGTAGTTTTCTTCGGTTTAAGTTCGAGTAGTATATTTTTCGGTACCGCGTCGGTGAATCGGTAACGCGCCTATGAGATTTTGTAGCGTTTTTGATTGGAGATCTGTGGATAGATCCCATCCAGAACTAACGTAATGTAGGTTTCTCGTTCTGGATGAGTAAATGTTGACGCGTTTAGAAAACGGGCAATTTCAGGTGACTGAAATATTGTAATTGAGCGTAATCCATTCGGAGACCCACGACCGAAATCCTCTCCGAACTAGCTGGCCGACAAGCAGTCACCGCGTGAATGGATTACGGTGCACGGATTGGTTGACCTGTTGGTACCATCCGTTGGCACTACTCAGACTTAACGTCTAGAACCGATGAGAGGTCGGTTCCGCGTTCGAGCTGAAGGTAGAAAATCATTACAAATGGCGCCCAACGTGGGGCCATTAAACATCCTAAGGGGGAAAGAACTTCGCGTCTTCTGACGAGTTGGTCCTTTACGGAGGATGTAAGGTACTTTGGTACTCGAGTCCCACTATCAGGAGCAGTGGAATTGTGTGATACACATTAGAGGTCGCTTCACGTGAGTTGTAGCTTCCGCTCTCCTTTGTTTGATTTTGCTTTCGCGACAGAATCCTTCCGATGTGTTGTCCCAGGTTAACCCCTGTAAGGACCTTCTATTTTCTTGATGGAACTGCCAGTCTGATGGGTTTACCTATCAGCATGGACTCTCAAGAAAATAGAAGGCTACCTTGCCTTTATGTCGCGGAAGGATTCTAACTATTTCGTATGCGTGTTAGACGAGTGGTATCGGTTCAACGTTCGATGGCGTATGCTGGAGTTGCGAAGCCCGGAATGCTTCCACGCGTCGGGAATTTTGACCGCGTACAAAGTCGTTACGGTAGCTCTACCACTTGTCTCGTCGAGTCATTTAACGTAGATTAGAAACGGTTTGTAATGTATGTGGGTTATGGGGTAATTTTCGTAAATCGACCGAAGCACCCTTTCTTCGGCAGATTACCACGCACTCTCATTTCCCGCTGAGGAGTTCGACCACTGAAAAGGAAAGTGTGTATCATATAATTTTTTTTTCTCTCTCTCTTTTTCTATACATAGCTCGCCACTAACGGCCACTAATTTAGTGATAAGTTATTAGTAGGAATAAGTATATTCTATATATTTTTTTATTTTATTTTAGCACCACAATTAACCCACACAAAATGGCAACGAAGCGGACCCCAGACAAGCGTTGGACCAGATCCAAAACGGTCCAACCAGCTAACTGCGGGATCTGCTTCGAAGACGTAGTGGAGGGCGTACACAGCGTGCGATTGGATTGTGGACATTTATTCCATCGTGCCTGTGTACAACAGCTCCTCCTCACGTCAGAACTGTGTCCCTTATGCCGGCGACCCATAGATCGGTCTGCCCTAGACGTCTCCCTCGGAACGCCCCTACCAACGCGTGGAGCAGTGGCGAAAGGAGCTCCAGAAGCCGAACCGTCACAACAACTCTTAGACCTGCAAGGAGCAGTAGGCGGTGAAGTTCCGGCTGCAAGTGTCGTGTCCGAGGTGACAACCATGCCTTCCGCCCACTCCATTGACACCCTCGTGGCGTTGATGAGGGATATGTCGGAGAGGATTGGCAACCTGGAGGGAAAGATCCAGAATCTCCCGTTGAGCCAACCACCCAGCCGCGTGAGAACTCCGCTTGGCTGGGAGCCAAATCCCAGTGTGGCGATGCCCCACTCCCGACAATCCGAGCAATGGGTCCCACCTCCAAGGAACTCGGGAATGGATCCCAGAGCTCCCGAATACAGACCGCGACACAGCACCGGACCTCCGTTGGCACCTCCAGCCCCCGAGGCAGCTCAGTACAACAGGTCAATAGAGGATGTGATTCCCCCCGGGAACGCATTGGCACCTTTTCGAGACCCGACGCCTCGTATCATGGAGAGTTGGCGCCTGAACTTTACAGGGTTCAACGATATGATATCGGCGGACCGGTTCCTTTTCCGGATTCAGGCGTTGGTATCCAGCACCCTGGGAGGTGATTCCTCGGCCTTCCTCCGGCATGCACATCTTTTGTTCAGCGGTGACGCTGCCGACTGGTACTGGAGCTTTAAAGAGTCAACGCCACGTCCCACTTGGCACTCTTTCAGTGCAGCCTTCCGCAATCGATTTGAGGATGGCTTCACTGAGAGAGAGCTAAGAGAGCAAATAAAGAAACGGAAACAAGGCGCTCACGAACCGTTCGACCAGTACTACACCAGTATAGTGAGATTGAGCACTCGCCTGCGAAATACCATGCCCGAGGACGAATTGGTAGAAATTATCAGAGAGAACATGCGCTGGGATCTCCAGAACAGCCTTCTGCATTTTCCCATCAACACCATACAGGGATTGCGCCTCCATGCGCGTAGACAAGAACACTTGGATGAGCGACGAGGTACCTTCCGTCCACAACCTCGCATAACGGGACCAAATCCCCGAAATCATCACACCGCGGAGTTGATGGCAGCAGACCACCTGCTTGCTGATCCAGTACCAGTACCGAGGAGCGGAGCACCACCGGAGCTTGAGAACCCAGCATTGATTAATCGACCCTCCCTTGAAGCAATTACTAGCCCGACGGTCTGTTGGAACTGCCGACAACCGGGACATCGGTTCTATGCATGTCCAGCGGAGGCCACGCTTTTCTGCTACCGCTGCGGGAAGGCCGACACATACGCACCTGATTGTGCAACTTGCAAAGGGCGAAAAAACTTGCCACCGAGTGCCGCGACCACCCGTCGGCACTCCTAGACCCCGGACGAACCAATCCAGACCCCATCACCAGCTATGACCCAGCTCCCAACATGACTCCAACTCTGCTGACTCGCACCGCTAAACACAGTTCTCCCGAAGTTCCACAACCGACGCCGTCCTTCGCCGAGGCCAATGCGCAGGGAAATGATAGCGAGACGAAGGTTCCTTGGCATGTAAAACCTTTTCATGTCAGGTTGCGGAATTATTTGGCTACTCGACAGCGCATCTTCCATGAGGAATTGGCCACAAATGTCCCACCGCGAAGCAAGCGAGCCACGCGTCGGATGCGGAGCTTCTGGAGAAAAGTCAGGCAGTCGAGGAAAGTGTTGAAGGACATATACTTAGACGAATTATTGAGGGATGATGTTCGGCCATATGCGTCAGTACACCTCCTGCAAAAACGAGTGTCAGGCTTAGTCGATACGGGAGCCAGTGTGAATTGCATCTCTGCCGAGTTTGCAGGGGAGGTACTGGCAAAGCACGCGGACCAAATCCGTCATTTCACCTCCTGGTTAAGCACGGCGGACGGAACTCGTCACTCTGTAGTGGGAAAAATTATGACGGATGTCACCTTTAAAGGGGTAACTAAACCTATGGAATTTTTCATCATACCTCAGTTAACCCAGAATCTTTATTTAGGAGTGGATTTCGTTCGAAAATTTAACTTGGCCCCGGCACTATTTTCCGGTTCGACCCTGGAGTCCGTCACCACCGTTCCTGACCAATCTCAACCCACTAACGTATTACGGCATACACTGGATGTAACTCAGCAACTGCGTCTTGACTCGGCTATATCGGCTTTTCCATCGCACGAGAAAGAAGGTCTCGGGCGGACTGCCCTGGTGTTCCACACTATAGATGTGGGGGACGCTAAACCCATAAAACAGAGACATTTCGCCATATCTCCGGCGAAGGAAAAATCGTTATATGCCGAAGTGGATCGAATGCTATCATTAGGCGTAATCGAAGAATCACAGAGCGCGTGGGCTTCCCCAGTCACCTTAGTTGTCAAGCCGAACAAGGTCCGGTTATGCTTAGATGCCAGACGCTTGAACGCCGTCACAGTCAAGGACGCATATCCTCTACCGTTGATCGAAGGCATTTTGAGTCGATTGCCTAAAGCCCATTTCATCACGAGCTTAGACCTCAAGGACGCCTTCTGGCAAATTCCTTTAGACCCCGGTTCAAAGGAGAAAACAGCCTTCACAGTCCCAGGCCGGCCCTTATATCAATTCGTGACCATGCCATTCGGATTGTGTAATGCCCCCCAAACAATGACGCGCCTTATGGACAAGGTGATACCACCTCATTTGCGGCACCAAGTTTTCGTTTACTTGGACGATCTGTTGCTTATAACCGAGACCTTTGATGAACACATCGACCTGCTTCAGGAGGTGGCTCTACACATCCGGAGGGCAAGATTAACCATCAACATACGGAAGAGCCAGTTTGTGATGACGGAGGTGAAGTATTTAGGTCACATCATTGGGCATGGCCATATCAAGACCGATCCGGAAAAGACTCAAGCGATTGACGTTTTTCCACTACCCAAGACCACCAAACAGTTACGCCGATTCTTAGGTTTATGCGGATGGTACCAGCGTTTTGTACGTGACTATGCCACCATAACCACTCCTTTGACCGACATGCTGCGTAAGGGACGTAAATTCGTCTGGGAAGAGCCCAGCTTGCGAGCCTTTGAAGAGCTAAAGAAGAGTCTGACTACAGCCCCCATACTGCACAGCCCGGACTTTGACAAACCGTTCTCAATCCATTGTGACGCGAGTCAACATGGGGTGGGAGCAGTCTTAGTCCAGGTTGCACAAGACGGCGAGGAGAGACCTATAGCCTTCATGTCTCACAAGCTGAACCCAGCCCAGCGAAATTACACGGTCTCCGAGCAGGAATGTTTAGCGGCGGTGTTGGCAGTGAAACGTTTCCGAGCCTATGTGGAGGGACACACCTTTGAAATCGTTACGGATCACGCTTCTCTGAAATGGCTAATGAGCCAGACTGATCTCAACGGCAGATTGGCAAGGTGGGCACTGAAACTACAGGCATTTGACTTCACAATTCGCCACCGAAAAGGAAGCCAGCATGTAGTCCCCGACACCCTATCCAGAATGTTCGCCCCTGAAGGAGCCGAGTTGGTCCAAGAGGACGACAGTCCCCAATTGATCGATCTGGACCATCCTGCCTTCAAGTCAGCAACCTACACACAACTGATTCATACTATCCAGAACCAACTGCCCCAGCTTCCTGAACTGCGGTTGACGGATGGATTTATTTACAAGCGGATGGGACACGCATCCGGAGACCCCATACAAGAAGAAGAACAGTGGAAGTTGTGGGTGCCCGAAGAATTAACCACTGATCTTATCAGACGGGCCCATGACCACCCATCAAGTGCGCACGGCGGTTACGGTCGTACAGTTAGGCGGTTGAAAACCTGTTTCTTTTGGCCTAAGATGGCACAACAGATAAAAGCGTACGTAGCCTCTTGTGAGCTATGCAAGTGCACTAAAGCGCCCAACACCATTCTTCGGCCACCCATGGGTAAGGTTGAGGTCCCCGAACGCGTGTTCCAGCGCTTGTACATTGATCTTATCGGTCCTTACCCTCGATCTGCTTCTGGTCACACGGGAGCTGTCGTGGTCCTGGACCAGCTCTCTAAATTCCCTATCATAGAACCACTACGTAACATGCACACTGGACCTATAATCAGCTTCTTGGAGAACCGAGTCTTTCACATGTTTGGAGTTCCGGAGAAACTTGTCTCCGACAATGGGGTCCAGTTCACCTCCAGCAAGTTCCGAGACCTTATGTCCAAATACGGCATCATCCACCAACGAACTGCCGTCTATTCACCACAAGCCAACGCCTCCGAACGACTGAATCGTACGCTCATAGCGGCCATCCGCGCCTATGTCCACCCGAATCAGAAGGACTGGGATCGCAAATTGTCCGCCATCACTAGTGCGCTGCGCTCGTCGTACCACGCCACTACCGGCATTTCGCCGTATTTCGCATTGTTCGGCCAGTACATGATCTGTCATGGGAGCGCTTACCGGCTATTGCGGCAACTGAAATCGCTAGAGGACCCAATCGTGGTTCTGGAACCGCACGAAAAGCTCCAACTTCTGCGAGAACAACTGCGGGAGAAGATTGAAGAAAGTCGACGGATGGGAGAGGAGCGGTACAACTTGCGATCTCATCCTTCTGGCTTTAAGGTAGGCGACGAGATATATCGTCGAAACTTCCGACAGAGCGATGCCACCCGACATTACAATGCCAAACTAGACAAGAAATTCGTGAAGTGTCGAGTCCTACAAGTAATAAGCCCCACCCGATACCTCATCGCGGACATGACTGGTAAAACCCTGGGAATTTACCACGCAAAAGACCTTAGACGATGAAGTACAACTATTTCACACGAAAAACCTTGGCTCACCTAAATCTCTGCCTAGACGAAGACCTCCGACTAACACCTGACTATAGTAGGGAGTCACTGTCGAGTCTTCACGAACATGGTTGTAGCCTATTCCTCGAAACCGACCTTCGACCCGCCACGGCCCTAACCAAGACCTTTTATATAGGAGACGGGATCGTAATTACTTCGATTTTGGGGGGGGGGGAATGTGTAATGTGACGCCTACGCCCGGGAATCGAAGTGATTCCGATCCCGAACCCTTGCAACCGGCCAGATGGATATGTCCTCGAAGTGCCAGCGGACTTCATCTGTCGTGCGGATATCGTTGCGCAGAAAATATTTTTTTTCTGTCCAAATATTTAGATCTGTGGATATAAATATTCGAAATATAAAATTAATCCAAACCCCGACACATTTCGAGACATATCCATCTGGAAATGCCCCTCCACCGTGGCCATCAAAAAACTATGCCACTGGCGACACATGGAGAGGCACATTGCCGCCATGTGGCGTGCCATTCCACACACCTCTGTTTTGTCCGAGGTGACAACCGGTTGGGCTTGACAGCCACATGGCGAAAAAGAGAAATGGTGTCATGGTGTGGTGTCGGTAGCGACTTGGCGCGGTCCTAGGTGGTGTAAAATTATTAAGAGGTAAATTTTTTTCGTTCGGCGTACGTCGACAAATGCCTTACCAGGTTTTGTTTGCAGTTCATCGCCCTCGTCGTTGTAGCAGCCAAACGAGGATCTTTAGATCGAAGTAAATCGAAATCTCCCAAGAAAAAGAGGACAACCGACACAAAGAAGACATCGAAAGAAGGGGTGACTGCGAGCGACTTAACCGAATCGAAGGACTCTGAAGAAGAGGTTGATAACGCCCGAGAATGCAAACCGCAGAGCTGTTGTCAGTTCAAGGCTGTGGAGGATCCATAATTGCCCAGCTAAGTATCGGGATTAATTATAGGAAATGAGGCCTATGGGGTTGCTGGGTTGTCTAGCACAAGTAGACTCAATGGCCTAGCAAGAAATATCTCTTGGACATCCATGATTGCCTAGTTGTTTGGTTAGTTTTTGTGTCAGTTCTGCAGACCGGGTCAAATATCGGTATTCATTGGGCAGTGTTTATATTCCGCCCGGCGTATTTTACCGACTGAAAGCGAAAGTATATATTTGATTCTTTGAGAATAAAACCATTCCTCAAAGACTTCATTTCCAAAGCAAGTTTCCGGCGGTCCAATCGTTCGGTGCCGCATATCATGGAAGTTCCTGATTTGTATTACAGTCACGATGAATATGTTGAAACGGCTTCGGGTAATAAATTAAGTCGGCAAACTGTCCTCTGTGGATCTCAGAACATTGTCTTGAGTGGGAAAGTTATAGTTCAAAGCGGCGCTATAATTCGAGGCGATCAAAGAATCAAAAGAACTGAAACATGTGAGCGCAATAAAGAATAAATTTTTCGTGATGAGTTAAATAGAAATGTATAAATCTAAGTCGACATCTTAGACTATTGGACTTTTGTATGTAAAATTACCAACACCTTTATGTGCCTATTGATAGCGCTTGACGCGCATACGGTATTGTTTTAAAACTATTGTTTTATAATAATGTAAACAGTCCTTGTATTATATCTAATAGTTAAATTCTAAAAATGTTACCTTTCATTAACTTGAAAACATAGGCTTGTATAGAACAAAGTAATGGTCATGATATTATTCATTCTTTGTTGCGATCTAGTAGGAGATTGTCAAATGCTCAATACAATGCAAGAAACAAGCGTTGAGTTGATCTTATCCAGTGGAAATTAAAAACTTAAAGAGCCAATAGAAACTAATGCAGCCTATCGTTCAGTCTTGCCGATAAAACTGAAGAAGTTCTTAAAAATTATTTTTTTTTCTAATCCAGTTGACTTGTACTTACAATTGTATGGAGTCCATTGACAGAAGATCTACATTTGATTATTTCTTGGGAAAAATCTTTAAATTAGAGCAGCATGTAATGGAAGTGGTAAAAATAAAAGAACTCGATAGCAAGTAGAACAAATCACTGATACGTTAATAAATAAAATTTTCGGGGAAATAAAAACTCGTTTTGATCGTCGGTGTTTTTTTCGTCGCGTGCATTTCGATCTCCGCCCTAAGATCCGCTCGGGTAATCTCGTCGTTCGTTCGCTTTCGGCCTACCGACCATAAATCATACTATGGGAATCTAGTCAGAACGGCACAATTCTTATAATTGTAAATTTTTTTCATATATAAGCCAAGATTCGTGATATTCTGGAATGATTTATGTACATGTGATTATGATGAGGGTAACAAATAGTAGTGAATGATTGATTTGTATTTTGACGAAAGTTCCCATTTTATGTTAGCAGGTTAAGAACAATAGTCCTTTAAAATGAAAACAAACAAACGTGTATTCAATGAATTGCTTCAATTTGGGTGGTAGTTATCAAAACCAATTACTTCTTTATTCGTTTAATGTAAAGCATTTCATTGGAAACATAAGTTGCTTAAAATTAATTGAAACAAACAAGAGGTCAATCGTGATTTCGTATGTACCTAAACCAAATTCACGGGAATTTGGTCGCGTCGCGTTTTTCGCGTTTAATTCGGGTGACCTTAATAATAATAAAATAAGTAGGGTATAAAAGTAATAAAGAAATGTGAACACATTTTTAGGGATAATAGTTTTTTATTAAAGCGTTTTTGTTTAATTTTTAATACACACATAACCTTAACACACATACATGCATATACAATGTATGGAATTTTTTTCAAACAAAATTTTCTACTAGAAGGCTCCTTTTGTCTTTTGTTTTCGATCCATATTCTATTATTGCAACTAATCATTTAGTTTTTAAGAAAACGATTTAGTTTAAATGCTCATATGCTTCTTTTTAGTATTGTTCGAAGCATGAATTTCTTATCGGTTTGGTAAATGAAAATTTAGGATTTCAACATATCTCCTTGAATTCAAAGAATAAAATATAAGAAAAATTCCAAGAAATGAAAGAATCTAAGGCCTTGAAAAATAACTATCTGGGGAAGGAAAAAAACAAAAAATCCTGTTAATTATTCGATCATTAGTTGTTCCGTTATTGTTAGTACAACATTTTTTTAATAAAATAAAGTAAAATCAACCAGAAAAATTACTAAGCCAAAACTATATATTGCTATTACGTTATTATAAAACTAAAGGAAACTATGTCCTACAAAAACAAAATTAAAACATTAAATATTCTCAAGTATGATTTCTGTAATGTACTCTAATATTATTTAAAATTATCTTGAATATCTATATGATCAGATTGTATCGAAATTAGTAATTATTAAAAATGAATTGCTAAGATAACCCACGACTTTCCTTTTCAGTGACTCGTTCTTTTTCAGTGGGAACAGAGAGTGTAGGGTAAGTATGCCGTCGCGAGGGTAGGGTTTCGACAAATCCGCTGAAGTCGGTTTCGCGTCGCGCGCGGTACGCGGTACCTTTGCTTGTTTCGCCATTTCTTTAGAGTAGTTTTCTTCGGTTTAAGTTCGAGTAGTATATTTTTCGGTACCGCGTCGGTGAATCGGTAACGCGCCTATGAGATTTTGTAGCGTTTTTGATTGGAGATCTGTGGATAGATCCCATCCAGAACTAACGTAATGTAGGTTTCTCGTTCTGGATGAGTAAATGTTGACGCGTTTAGAAAACGGGCAATTTCAGGTGACTGAAATATTGTAATTGAGCGTAATCCATTCGGAGACCCACGACCGAAATCCTCTCCGAACTAGCTGGCCGACAAGCAGTCACCGCGTGAATGGATTACGGTGCACGGATTGGTTGACCTGTTGGTACCATCCGTTGGCACTACTCAGACTTAACGTCTAGAACCGATGAGAGGTCGGTTCCGCGTTCGAGCTGAAGGTAGAAAATCATTACACAACCCAATGGTGCGAACTTCGAACGTACTCCGAGGCTTGCCAAGATTTTACCGGGACGGAGACGGTAATATAGTTGAATTAGAACCGTTGACGCACGATTTTCACCTCGGCGCTACTTTGCAAAGCAACTAGGTCCAAACCATCATATCCGCCAGCCCAAAGCATAAATTCCAATTCCTTATCCAAAGCGTAGTCCAGATTCAGTCAGGGTCATCACCTGTCATCTCAGGAGGGAACCTCACGGTCACCTCCACATCCTCGGGTCCGTGGGGCGGTGCTCCCCAAAGAATGCTAGCCTTCAAGAGTTCGACCGGAACCCCCCTGCGGGAATTTCCTGGGGTACGTGGGGGTGAAACTCTCCAAAGATGGCTAGCCTCCAAGAGTATTCCTATCGTCCAGCATTCCCCCTGCGGGGCAATACATACATTAACTTTGACCTTAATTGTAATTTTTAATTCCTTGATATTTTCGTATCGCTTACTAATAGTTATTTGTTTCGTATGAATATTTGTTTTAAAATAAAATAAACTTAAAATTATTTTAATCCAAAGACACGAACAATAACTAAGTCTTGATATTCACGGTTAATCTGTAGCTAAATGCTAAGCCAATTGCTGTGATATTATAATATTTTGCGCTGTTCTGTTTTGTGTGTTTAATTTGTATTGTTTTTATTTGCCGCTGGTCTTAATCAGTTTTTACTTTTATTTACCATGTATTTTTAATGTTATGTTTACAAGACTCTAATTTTATTAAGCATTGTTGCACTGCCATACAAAAACGACGGCATTAACATGCATGAGAACCACATTTCTCTATTTAGGATGTACTATAAAAGCCACTATTAAAGTATCGTGTTAATATATAGACTACAGCATGAAAAGAAGAGGGCAAAGGTGTAGTCTATAAATGAACACGACACTTTTGTATAACGGTTGCCAAAACATTCGATATTAGCTTCCTTCTTCCCATAATCACGTTCATGCAACTTTGTGTGGGTACGCAATACATGAAACAACAGTCTTCGATATAGCGCCAGCCAGCACAACTCAAGAAAATTCCTCAATGTTTTAACATCCAAAGGATGACTTCATAGATCGATAAGCTTCGCCTTAAGAACTTCATAAATCAAAAAATGTATAACAGTTTCGGATATACCAAAAAAGCCAGTCTGCAGAAACCCCACGTGAGCTCTAAAAGGTACCGACAGCCACAATGCCGACAATGGTATCAAACCTGCTTCAAAAATTGCTGTCAGCAATTGGCTACCAGCATTTTGCGGACACGGTCTTATCGTGACGATGGCCAAATCACCCATTATATAAAATGAATAAAAACTCCGTGCCATAACTTTGCGGAAGGTGGCATGGAAAACCGGCAGGAAAATGCAGACAATGCATGTGGACTACGCAGTCAGGGCGCATGGGGACGAGAAACTCAATAATTCCCCAGTAATTTACTCGCTCGATAAGTGGCGGTACAGTGACATGAACCTATCATCCAGCACATTTCAGCTGGTTAGCAACTTGTGTAGGGATGAGAGATCTCTGTCGGATATCGCTCCGAGATATCGGAGTATATGACAGGGACGAGGTAAATTTCTGACAGCAAGCAAGGAATAGAAACCGTGAGTATTAGGAAAGAAGAGACCTTCAGCTATCGTGCTTGTACCTTCTAGCATTTCTATTCTACACTTGGTGTTTCGTCATCCTACAACCCGTGCATGCGAAGAAATGATCTGTAGAGGAACTTGGTGCCAGAAGAACACAAGTATCTGAGCTCGGAAAGAGGAGTAGCTCTACCGAAGTACACAGAATTATGTCAGCACTAAGAAAGAAAACCGACAAGGGGTACTTGCAATATGTGTATGAGATGCAGCAAATAGCAAAAATGCTGAATCTTGACGAAGCGACAATTTGCGAGTACGTGTGCGATGGGTTAATGCCATGAACAAAGAATTTCTTTGTAGAACTGAGACGATAGCAGAGTTAAAGCAACAATTGGGGGTGTTTAAAAAGATTTGGTCGAAACAGAAGAGGACGAAAAAGAAACCAGCGTCAGAAGTACAGACTAGATACAAAGAGCGTTGCTTCAATTGTGGCGAAATAGGGCATTAATCGAAATCTTGTCCAGAAAAACTAAAAGGATCTTAATGTTTTAAATGTGGCAATTTTGATCATATGGCGAAAAACTGTCGATCCAAGTGACATTGACCGACAAACAAACGTTTTCGGCTATGGCCCTCGTCGTACTAAACTCCGGAAATACGCCGATTTTCCGCCGTATTGGCTGTGAGGGAACCATACCGAGCGTGACATTCACCTCGGAGTCCTTAGTACGGAGGATACACAACTGAAAAGTATTAGAGGACTACTCAGCCAGTGATCATCAGTACATTCTGCTTGAGGTAAGTGATGTTGTCTCCCGACGTCCGTGCTGTCGGCTTTCTACAACTGAATTGAACATCGGGAGGATAAACGTCGAGAGGTTCGTTGAAGTACTCACAGCAGGTGAGCCGCTGCAGGGAGCTTCGGAGGGGACGGAAGAACTGGCAGCTCAAGACGTGGTGAACTCAACTCTGAGCATCATCATGACTGCTTGCTGCGCTTCTATGCTCCGTCAAAAACCCCGGCACGGCAAGCACCCCAGTGTACTGGTGGTCAACTGAAATCGCTGAAATCGAAGGGAGTGTCACAAGCTTCAACGTGAGGCTCAACGAGCGCGGAACCGTGACGAGGCATGCAACTGGGTGGCAGCATATAAGTCGGCCAAGAAATGCCTTCGCAAATTGATCAACAATAGCAAGGCTCGCTGCAGGCAATACTTAGTGGACAATGTGAACAAGGATCCGTGGGGCCTTGGCTACAAGCTAGTTATGCGGAAGCTTGGTACCCTACGGAAGCCTTGTATACATGACGCGGAAAAGATGGACGCGATAGTGCGGGGACTCTTCCCCGCCCATCCCGTTCGTGTTGACGCTGCCCATGGTGAAACAGCAGTCGAGTGCCAACTCTTCACACAGCTGGAACTGGAGGAGGCAGTCCTCTCATTGAAAGCGAGGAAGGCTCCAGGTCCAGATGGTGTTCCAGCTGAGGTGTTGCGGCTCGTCTATCACTATTGTCTGACTTGCTGCTCAGCACAGTCCAGTTGGTGACACTCGACGTCAAGAATGCCTTCAGTTCCGCTAGATGGTTGGATATTCTGCATAAGCTGGAAAACTCTTTTCAAGTTCCGGAATATCTAATGCAGCTTGTGAGGAACTACCTAAAGGACCGAAGCCTGCTCTACAATACGACACAGGGCCAGCGAAGTATGGAAATCACATCGGGTGTTGCCCAGGGATCTATCCTTGATCCGGGCCTGTGGGACGTGTCTTACGATGGGCTACTGAGACTTAAGATGCCAGATCAGTCGCACTTGGTCGGCTATGTGGATGATGTTGCGGCTCTGGTCGCTAGACGCACCGTTGAACAAGCGCAACTTAGGGTAGGTATGCTAATGCGCCGAGTGAGGGACTGGATGACTGCTCGGGAGCTCAGTTTAGCACTGGAGAAAACCAAAGCGGTCATCTTGACAAAAAAGAGAATCCCTAGAGTAAGGATGATCAGTATTGGAGACATACAAATCGAATCGAAGCCAGCGATGAAGTACCTGGGGCTACTGATCGACTCGAAGATGAGTTTCTCTGAGCAAATCAGGGCAACGGCTGAGAAGGCTTCTTCGGGAATATCAGCTCTGAGTCGACTTATGGCCAACGTAGGGGGAGCCAGCCCATCAAGAAGACGCTTCTTGATGAGTACTGTAGGGTCAGTGCTACTGTACAGAGCAGAGGTATGGGGTGACGCTCTCAGCAAGGAGGTATACCGAAAACGTTTGCACAGATACAGAGAAGAGGAGCACTGAGAATTGCATCTTCGTATCCAATAGTCTCTGAGTCGGCGGTGAGAGTTATTGCATGCTGATTTCTATCCGACCCAACTTTTGAGCGGGCATGGGTGCTTTCAGTCTTACCTGCACGAGATCGGTAAGTCACGGTCCCCCGATCGTCGGTTTTTGCCCAGGAGAAGAAGACAATGCCTGTAACACATTTTTTACGTGTACGAAATGGGTCAGGCTGCAAAGGGAACTCTACAGGGAGACGGGAGAGCTCACCCCGGATAATATAGTTGCGGTGATGCTCGAATCGGATGACAAATGGAACCAGGTGGCACATTATGCTCGGGCATAATGCTCGGGCAGTCCTAAAATATAAAAGGGACTCACAGCAGCCGGAGGCGCTGGGGCTGGGGGATCGCTCTTCTGGCATTTCCTCTTTTCCTCTCCCCTCCCGCTAGGAAAGCGACTCCCCAGCTTAAAGGCGCCCCACGGCGTAACAAAACGAGGCCTGGCCCGAAATAATGTGTCAAACGGTTCTA